>JABMCL010000277.1:1137500-1180000 GCA_018857735.1 Alviniconcha marisindica | reverse complement strand
GTGGTGTGTGTGTGTGTGTGTGTGTGTGTGTGTGTGTGTGTGTGTGTGTGTGTGTGTGTGTGTGTGTGTGTGTGTTGGTGTGTGTGCGTGCGTGCGTGCGTGTGTGACTGAGAGAGAGAGAGAGAGACAGACAGACAGACAGACAGACAGAGACACACAGAGAGACAAAGTAATTTATGTTGAATTTTTGCTTTGTTTGTTTGATTTTTGTACATGTACCTTAACCAGCTCCCCCACTCCCATCATGTTCTTTGTAAAGCGCTGTGGGCTTTTCAACAATTTGCGCTTTAGAAGTGATTGTTATTATTATTATTTTTATTATTATTCCATCGACATTCAGAGTTTACAGTCAACAAACAATAGGAAGGATGTCACACAAAAACAAGGACAAAGACCTGAATCAACGCTGTCGGTAACTCTCACCTAGCATACGAGTAATACAAGGTACATAAACTTCACCAACAGGCACATCCTCAAAAAAGGATGCCCCCTAGTGGTATGTATTCCATAGAGTGAATGTAAAGCGCGGTCTGTTCACTCTTGTTTGTGAGATATGGGGCTATAAAAATAGCCGCTACTATTATTGTTTATCTATTTTATTTTATTTTTATTTTCGTGGTGCTTTACGTCCACAGAAACCGTATGGCTTATTAGGGACGGCTTTTTATATATTATATCCACTTCAGGCACAATCGGAGACATAGGTGTGTAGGCTACTGCATAAGAGAGAAACCGTTTTTATTCAAGACTGGACACAGTCCTCTGGATCTTCAAACTGGCTCAGTAAGTAGACATGGCGCTTAACGTCCACAGAAACCACAAGGCTTATTAGGGATGGGGAGAAGGAGGGGAAGGGGGTATGGAGGTGGGGGAAGAGGGAGATTATATACCCATCGCTACACTGTCCCCACCAGAACGACTCCTGCATTAAGATGGGAAGCATGAGAGCCATTTTAATGTTTCATGAATTGTGAGGGACAAAGTCACAAGACAGTGTCCACAAACCACAACCCTTCTGAAGAGAAAGGAAAGCGGAAGCGGTATCGAACAGAGGTCCTTCCGCTTACCAGCTTAAAGCCCGTTCTTAATTGGGCGAATGTTTCTTCGCGAACCTAGTTGGAAGTATTCGGCGAAGCTAGTTGGTTCTTAATTGGGCCAACTTTTCTTCGCGAACCTAGTTGGAAGTATTCGTCGAAGCTATATTCGGGGTCCAAAAAGTTTCGCTCACATGTTCTGGGAACATTTGCCCTATTCGACGATCATTGCCTCTGATTGGCTGAGAGCAGAGCTCTCCTGTGGATGAAGAAAAAATAAAAATGGATGACGGTGTCGCTAGGTTCTTCACTCGCTTCGGAGGGAATTTGTTTATTTGTTGACTTATGGGAGGCGCAGCCTTATCTCGGAGACCCAGAATGAGATAGCAGTTAGTTGAATTACCCTGTGATGGATGATGAAAGTATACTGACTTGACATGACTTGACTTTAGCCTACATTTTCGATCATGCTGTCTGCTGCGCGTCTGCCGCAAGTTCGGGCCGAAGCTTGCATCTCATTACGAGCCAGTTGAGAACGAAGTAAATTTTGGACTGTCCGAACCATGTTCAGCGAACTAAAAGTTCAATTAAGAAACGAATCATAGTTCGTCGAACTGTCCGAAGTATGGTCGGCGAACAAACATTCGCCCAGTTAAGAACCAGTTCACAAAAACTGGCTCAACATAATTATATGCAAGCATTGTATACACGCTAAGCTCTGAGTGAATTGTTATAATCTGAACCAGAATGAGGCCTACAACACGGAAACTGTGTGCTCCTACAGAAAGCAGAGCTCAGGAGCTGTGTGAAAGTCGCGGTGGACGTTCTGGGCTCCCCGTCTGTAATAGTCCGTACGGTCTCTGTGGACGTAAAGCAACAAAGAATTCGAACTCTGGCACTCAGAGTTCAGGAGCTGTGTGAAAGTGGAGGTGGACGTCCCGGGCTCCCCGTCCCTAACAGCCCGTACGGTCTCTGTGGACGTCAGGCAACATTTGAAGAAGAAGAAGAAGAAGAACTATAGAGAGAGAACTGATGTACTACACACTGATGGCGAGAGTTTTGAGGGTCTCTGGTACGAACCAACAAACGAAATGGAGTTAACGGCGCAGACACATCAACACTGACCTGAATCACCCAGCATGCGAGTAAAATTACCCCAGGCAGGGTAGATAATTATATAAACTCCACCAACATCACATCATGCAAATTTGACGTTTGGGCAAGCTTCCCCTTCCCCTCTCTGAAAGTGTCAATAACGTCGTCTCGGGCTCTGCTGATTTGTTTGTTTGTTTTCTTGTGCCCCCTTGGCTCTAGCCCGGCCAATATTTGCCTGTGTTGGAGGGGGGAGGGTCAAGGAGGTGGGGAGAGGGATGTGGTTGAGGCAGTTCCCCCCCCCCCCCGTCTCATCCGTCCACTGCTACGATAGGTTAAAAATCATACTATGCTGGCTAAGCTAAGATGATCGGGTCTCTGGACGTTAGACGGTTTTTGATACTCGCTCAAGAAAAACGGAGATGTCTCCTTCTGGCTGACACCGAGCTGAAAATAAATCGACCAGTATAAAATATTCATCACTAACGGTCATACGTTTGCTCCAGTGTGGCAGTTTGGGGAGACGAAGGCAGAGTGAAGAATGACCACACGACAAGTGTATCTCAGTATTTAGGCGATAAATTCAACATACGCCGATCCCCACATCATCACCATTGTAGGCCAGCTCAACCTGACTATGGAGGAAGAGGGCCACGAACCATGGAGGAAGTTTCTAGATGAAGACTGGCGCATCCACGCAATAGTCCTGATCACTAGCATTAGCCCCCCCCCCCCCCCCCCCCCCCCCCCCCCCCCCCCCCCCCACGCTATGCCTTGGACAAAGCATCTGCCCTCGCATACGAAAGTGGCATTTTAGTACTCGACGATGTAGTGAGACGTGCTCCGTCTTCTGCGTATAACGTGACCTGAAATAAAGCCCCCCCCCCCCCCCCCCCCCCCCCCAAGAGTTTCATCGAGCTGTACCTTTTGATAAGCGCAGAGAGAAAGAGAGACAGAGACAGAGAGATAGAGAGACAGAGACAGACAGACAGAGAGAGAGAGAGAGAGAGAGAGAGAGAGAGAGAGAGAGAGACAGAGACAGACAGACAGACAGACAGACAGACAGACAGAGACAGACAGACAGACAGAGACTGAGAGACACACAGACAGACAGACAGAAACCCAAAGAGAGACAGAGGGAGAGGATTAATGACTTTTGTTATTTCACGACCTGTTAAACGCGATGGATGGTAATACCAAGGTAAAACGTGTTTCATCATGTCACAAGTGCACGTCGGATTTATTGCTCACCAAACACGTCTCTTTATGTTGGAGGAAGAAATGAAGTCGAATGAACCGGGAAGGGAGAAATCAGAAAGGCAGAACAGAGTGTGCGTATGTGTGTGCTTCCTTGACCATATGACTGCACATAAGTCGGAATACCGACACGTTCTTTGTCCCCGTTATGTTCATTTAAGCTACAAGAAAATCTATACTCAATGTTATACCTTTTTTCAAACGACTTCTTTCCAAAAAATCTGGATTGAAGAAATCGATACTTAGCCAGGGCAGATCAACACAGGAGTGGAAAGACGGGGCTCCCCTGTGACAGAAAATCGTTGTGTCAAGCGGTCCCTAAAAGACCAGTTTCGGATGACAGATTTGGAGACTCAGTCTAGCAGAGCTAAACAAACACTCGATGCTCCCGTGCGACAATATTGTGACAAACCCATTCCTAATCTGTACATCGGAGGTGGTCCCGATGATATCGGGTTCCAGGGCCTCCTCTGATTAATCATAATGCCCGCCTTGAACATGCCAACTCCATTCCAGGCGAGAAAAAGATCCACTACCATTTTGCATCCTCCATTATAACGGTAACTAAGAGGCAGCTGGCAAGAAGGGACTGGGTGTGGGAGCGATGGGTGGGAAGATGGGGAAGGCGTCCATGGGTTGGGTGGAGTGAGCGTGGGTGGTGGTGGTGTTGGTGGTGGTGGTGGTGGTGAAGGCAGTGGTGGTGGTGGTGGAGTTGGTGGTGGGAGAGGGACGGTGACCCAGACCAAACAGCTATTCAATTGATCGATCGAGAGAGACTCCAAGGAAAAAGGTTACTTCTCGGCAAACACTCGCTCACTGCAGTGCTTCCGGCACCTTCGCTGCGGTCGGGGAAAAAAGCGAAGCCTCCTCCCCCCACCCCCCGCCCCACCTCACCCCGTAACCCCCCTCCCCCCAAAAAAGTCAGCTGAAGGGCCTAGTTAGCGGCACAATAAAAACGACAATGACGTCATGATGCCTTGAGTTCAAGTGGTAGAAATACAGCACACAGCAGACAACAGATAATCCTGGTGCTTTGAATTTAACTTGTGGAAATACAGCACACAGCAGACAACAGATAATCCTGGTGCTTTGAATTTCAGTGGTGGAAATACAGCACACAGCAGACAATAAATAGGTCTGGTGTTTTGAATTTCGGTGGTGGAAATACAGCACATAGCAGACAATAAATAGGTCTGGTGTTTTGAATTTCAGTGGTGGAAATACAGCACATAGCAGACAATAAATAGGTCTGGTGTTTTGAATTTTAGTGGTGAAAATACCATTTACAGCAGACAATAGGCAGCTCTGGTGCTTTGAATTTAAACAGTTGAAAGACTGTTCACAGCAGACAAAACACAGGCGAAGTATGCATTTCAGTACAAAACAACCAGCTGCTAATACACATGTCAGTGGTACAGACATATTCAACAGATCCCAAAATGCCAACCCCCCTCCCCACTTAATTTAATGCCTGTGGTGAAGGAAGTTGCCGCTGGTGAAAATCGTCCAGGTAGGTATATGATTAGCAGCCAATCGATTCAAGACAGGTGAATTTTGACCAAGACCAACAATTCAAGGCTGTCGGTCTGAAGACCGGTTGCTGAAATTACAGCGAAGAAGAAGAAGAAGAAGAAGAAGAAGAAGAAGAAGAAGGAGGAGGAGGAGGAGAAGGAGGAGGAGAAGAAGAAGAAGAAGAAAGATTTCGTTCTCGGCGCAATAATCTGGTCAGTTAATTTGCTCCCAATCCAGGTAATAGCAACGCATTTACTGAGGGAATTGCGTCACGTCTTGACACCTGTCTTAGACTCCACTGACCATAACGACAGCGAGGAATGATGTAAGGTTGCTTCCCACCTATCGTGGCACATTCCGGTCCTCAGAGAGCACGGTACCTCCCGCTGCCACTCGGAGGAACGCTCGGCTGCAAGGCGAAAACGGACAGCACGTGCGGGGGTCACGTGAATTATTAACACGCCCTCCATCAGCAGCTCCGCCGCCAGCTTGACAACCGCGGGCACGGTCATCTTCTTCCGATGCAAATCGTGGGTGCGTATTAAACCCTCGTGTCTCCTCGCTTCGCACCCTCTAACACCGATGATCTGTTAGAGGTGTTGCCTTTCCAATGCGGGCGGAAGCAATTAGGCTCGTGAAAGGGTCCCTAGAGGACCGGTGTCCATTGCCAAACAGGCCGACAAGGATGACCGGACCGGACAGCAGGCAGGACCGGTGTCCATTGCCAAACAGGCCGACAAGGATGACCGCACCGGACAGCAGGCTGGACCGGTGTCCATTGCCAAACAGGCCGACAAGGATGATCAAAATGGGCAGAAGGCAGGGCCGATCCATGAATCCCAAAGCCTGTTTGGTGAAGAGCACAGCAAAGAAGAAAGGACCTCAATGTGAACACAGACGGGTCGGTCACTAAAGGCCACATACATGCTCTCTGCTGAACTGCTCTGAACGGCAGCCTAAACCACTTATACCATCATTCTGTTAGAATCGATGGGCTGGCTACAGGAAGTCAAAAGTGAGGTGGTAAGTCCAGACTGACTGTAGCAGTGCCCGGCCTTCATCTCCAAAGACTCCATCCCTACAGACAGGAGTCTTGGACATGCTACAACCAAGGGAAATGACAGACTTGAAACACTGGAGGTCAAGGTTGCCTCCGGAGAGGTACTCGCTTACCGGCCTAACTAACGCCTCACCGCCAGGCCAAAGCAGCTCACCGAGTGTCCGGTTCACCTCAGTTCGTTATGCTTAATGTCCTCGGATGCTAAAGAGCTTACAAATTGTTAGGGACAATCTGCAGAATGATCATGTCTTGGATGTAAAACCAAGCGGCCTCACGTCTGCAAGGTTAAGTATCACAGAGCAAGAGACAAAGACAACGGCATCTCGCCATCGATGGCCTTTGAGGAGAGCGAGAGGCGAGGAACACGGCTGGCCCGACGATCTGCCCTGAAAGGACGAGCCTGGGGCGACAGTCAGCCAGACAGCCGTTGGAACCGTTTCAAAGACAACACTGGGCAAACTTCTGAGGAACGGGGTGGCGCGCGCAGAAACCGCACTCGGGAGCTGAAGTAGACCGAGTGAAGTGACTTATCGCCGCACTCGGGAGCTGAAGTAGACTGAGTGAAGTGACTTATCGCCGCACTCGGGAGCTGAAGTAGACTGAGTGAAGTGACTTATCGCCGCACTCGGGAGCTGAAGTAGACTGAGTGAAGTGACTTATCGCCGCACTCGGGAGCTGAAGTAGACTGAGTGAAGTGACTTATCGCCGCACTCGGGAGCTGAAGTAGACTGAGTGAAGTGACTTATCGCCGCACTCGGGAGCTGAAGTAGACTGAGTGAAGTGACTTATCGCCGCACTCGGGAGCTGAAGTAGACTGAGTGAAGTGACTTATCGCCGCACTCGGGAGCTGAAGTAGACTGAGTGAAGTGACTTATCGCCGCACTCGGGAGCTGAAGTAGACTGAGTGAAGTGACTTATCGCCGCACTCGGGAGCTGAAGTAGACTGAGTGAAGTGACTTATCGCCGCACTCGGGAGCTGAAGTAGACTGAGTGAAGTGACTTATCGCCGCACTCGGGAGCTGAAGTAGACCGAATGAAGTGACTTATCGCCGGGAAATCACCGCTGCTTTGCCAGGTATCTACGTGGGACAGAGCCGCCGCTTTTTCATGTACAGTGACGTGAGGTGGAGACGACGATTTAATGGAACCGGTTTAAGCACAGAAAACAATCACTCTGTTCCGCTGTCTAAACTTACTTGTGTTACAAAGTTTGATTAAAGTTCCGCATCTCACTGTTCCACAACGGAAGTTGGATAAGGTTGTTTGGGGCACATTTGGTGTTCGCCTGGCATGCATGTCCTGAGCAATCCAAATCACAATCGGCGTAGCGGTGGTGTTTGCCTCTAAAAGCTGAGGGTGAAACCAGAACACACACACGCGCGCGCGCGCACACACACACACACACACACACACACACACACACACACACACACACACACACACACACACACACACACACACAAAAGATGATTTCAAAGCTCGCGGGAGATTTGTCACGACTCGCTAACAGCTGTTCAGAATCTACGCACATCGGTATCTACCTCTCTACTCAACATTCACTGTGTGTCCGGCTGACAGTCGTGAAGTTACAATCCAATCACTGACATCTGTACTGACATTGATTCTGGCAGTGCCTGTAGCTGCCCACAGCACCGCGTATTTGTCAACCTCCCAGCGGATTTATTCGTCTACCTGTCTTCTCTATTCGCCCACACTGGGGATAGGGGGTGGTGGTGGGGGCGGCGGAACCTTGCTGTCTGATCAGAAGGCAGATGCACCCGGTTACTCACTGTGAAAATTGGGCAACTGTTTTGACGTTGCCTTTTTCTCCCCGACTTGTGTTACAGAGCCCCCGCAACGCACGGCGTAAGGCAAAAAAGTCTACAAAAACAAAGCCAGGAATCCCATCAAGCCCCCGGCCTGACATTCCACCAACGTTAGCCAGGGCTTCAGCCCGGTGCAAAAACATCGTCCCCTCATCACGACTTTGCCGCCAAATATTAGGCCAAGTAAATGAAAATCCAGCAAAAACACCGACCGGCTCTTGGCAACAAAAACACATGCGAGCGAACAAGCGCAGAAAAGCAATGATGGCGGAGCAGCACTCGGAGAACAGATGATGAAGACGAGCCAGAAGGAAGCAAAGAAACAAAAATACAATAATAACAATCAGCCAACCAACGAGTGGAAGACAAAACAGGCAAAAGAAGTCAAGCGAGAAGAAAATCTATTCAACCTTCCCCACCCACCCCCACCAAAAAAAGAAGAAAAAAGAAAAAAAACGATAAAATAAGACTCGGAAAACGGAAGACATGATGATGATGCTAGTTAGCCGCGATATGACAAACTAAGTGACCTTCGGAAGGGGAAGGGGGGAGACGGAAGGGGGCGGGGGTGGGGGGGGGGGGGGGGGGTCTATTGGCCACTTGAGGGGGGGTTCTATGTTCCGGCCAGAGGCGGCACTGGACAGGCAGAGAGATCATGATGAAAGCGGGAACATGATCACGTAAAATCTCATCACGGTTTCGTTTCGTCGTCTCTTTCCTCTCGAGGCGAGATGAGTGAGTCACTGAGGGATGAAAGGACCCGAGCCACTTCACAATTCCGGTGGACACAGACCTGTGGGACAAGAACTGTTGACAGGACGGAAGTTAGCAAGTCAAAGGGAGGCCCTTCAAGGCAAGCAAAGGAAGGAAGGAGAGAGAGAGAGAGAGGAGAGAGAGAGAGAGAGAGAGAGAGAGAGAGAGAGAGAGAGAGAAGAGAATGTGGGTGTGGGTGTGAGAGGAGGGAGAGAGAGAGAGAGAGAGAGAGAGAGAGAGAGAGAAGGGTGGGTGGGTGTGTGGTGGGGGGGGGGGGGGGGAGGGAGATGGGGGGTGGACTCTGTGAGTCACGAGGGATGAAAGGACCCAGATTCACAATTCCGGGGACAAGACCTGTGGGACAAGAACTGGTTGACAGGAGGAAGTTAGCAAGAAAGGGAGGCCTAAGGCAAACAAAACGGAAAGGAAGGAGAGAGAGGAGAGAGAGAGGGGGAGGGAGAGAGAGGAGAGAGAGAGAGGAGTGTATGAAGAGTGAATCAGAGGGAATGTGTGGGGTGGGTTGCTGTGGGGGGGTGCGGAGAGAGGGGTGACTCTTGAAAGGTTCGAAGTTTTGGAGAGAACAAAAAGAAAGAAAGAAAGACACAAACAGGAAACCTAGGCGCGTGCAACAGGATGGAGGCTCGAGTCAGGAAGATCCCAACAAGTCGGTCAGAACCAACAATTCCCCGTGCAACACGGACAGGAAGGGGGGGGGGGGGGGGGGGGGGGGGGTGAGTTTTTCACTAAAGCTGAATCACGCAGGCAATAATTATGCTGAGAGCTGTCTGCCTTTTAACGCCGGCCACACAAAGCGGAGACATAAGGAAAAGACACAGCATGACTCACGAAGTCTTGGTTTACTACAACCTAAAAAACAACAAAAAAAGCCTGCTAAATAAAATAATAGATAAAATAGGTAAATAGGGGTAGGGGGGGGGGTGGGGGGTGGGGGGGGGGCTTCATTTCTGTCCGGGAGAAGTAGCTGTGTCACTGATTGATTATTTATTTAAAACCAAGTCGACCTGGAAGGCAATATCAAGCTGATACACAAGTCACCAAATGCATCAACATTTGCGCGCACTTTAAAACTCCCAAACACTGGTACCTGTCTGGATACACGAAAATACTGCCCACACTGGTAGGAATGGGTAGCGCTGCTCTTGCGGCGGCTTCAGCCTCAACCATTCAGGCGAAACAAATTTCCCGCATGGGATTAATGAAGTATCAAAACAAATATAAACCACACATATGCAAACGAAGCTGAATGGACCGAGTGGGTAGAAACCAGAACTGCAGAGTTCCTGGCAGCAGGGGAAGCATACAAGGCTATATACTGACCTGCTGCTGGCTTAAAAGAGAGAACCTTTGACAGCATTGAATTATATGCAAAGTCGACCGTTGGGGGGGAGGGGGAGGGGGGGGGGTGCAGAAGGAGAAAAGAAATACCACGACCGCACGTTCTGTGCAATCTGAATCACATCAAATTCAGTGTAGCAGGCTTCAGTGCCAGTGGCCGACTTGTTCCGGAAAAACAGAGGGTAAGATTGGCGTGGGAACTTGACAGTCTTTGCACAAACAAGTGAGGAGGCGGATGGCGACTAAACCACGGCCAGCCTCTCCAACAGACGTTAATGACCGGGGACAGTTGTGCGACTTCCACACACGACACTCGGACCGAACACATAGAATAAGAAACGCACAAAGCCGTTCAGCACAACGATGCTTGGCTATCATTGGCGGGAGCTGCCACAAGTATAATTTTTGTCACGACAAAAATATGTTTTTTGCAACAAACCTTTTGCAAACTTTTATCGCGACAAATATTTGTCGCAACAAACATGTTTCTGTCGCGAAAGGCATACTTTTTCGCGACAAAAGACGTGCTTTGTCGCGACAAACACGTGTTTGTTGCGACAAAAATGATACTTGTGGCAGCTCCCGCCAATGATACTTGGCGGGCACACACACACACACACACACCACACACACACACACACACACACACAGAGAGAGAGAGAGAGAGAGAGAGAGAGAGAGAGAGAGAGACAGAGAGAGGAGACAGAGACAGAGAGAGGAACAAGAACAAGAAGGCAGAAGCTGATTCGTGGGAGCCAAAGGACTGACCAAAGCAGAGGACAAAGGAAGTACAGAAGGTAAACAGCCACAAAATCCCAAGTAGTTACAGTGAGCATCACGCAGTACCGAAGCCGTGACCGGACGTGACGACATACTCAAGCTGTCATTTAGTCAAGAAAGGAAAACAGGCAGCAGACGGACACAGAGGAATATTTAATTCAAAATAAAGACCAGTCATCAAAGCTGATACACGGCTAACACGACTTAAAATGCTCAGTCGATTCGCACATAAAATCAGAAAAGACAAGTTATAGTATTTATTTTAAGCTCTGCAAGACCCTGAAAATGGGTCTAGGTCACTGAAAGTGGTCTGAACGTGTACAGCTGGTTACCATCATTACGCCGAGTCTCGATAGGTTTCCCGTAAACAGTACCCCAAAAAGCGAAGTCACGGTCTGAGAAACCGACATCACCAAGGTCTTTACAGCGGCAAGAAACGGCTCAATCATCTCCCGTGAATATAGTCTTTCTGATGCTCAAGAGTGTGTCAATATAAATATTATTATCATGTGACAACCGTACATATAGTTTGACTGGAAAATTAATATTTAAAGCTGTCCAAGATTTCATTACCCAGTCCGGCCGTTTTTCCATGGAATGACAAACTCAATTAAATAGTTACTGGCAGCGCATAAGAGCATTCTCTCTCTCTCTCTCTCTTGATTTTTGATTGATTTTTGTCGTTGTTTTCATGTTGTTTAATATAAACATACATACCCGTTGTTGCAAAATGAATTAATTAGTAAATTATGTTTGTGAGCATTTACTATAAGCCTAGCTTGTTTAATGCTCATACAATGATTTTGATTGTCCATATTTTCATGAATGTAAATAAACTTTGTTTAAACCAAGAGCTTTGTTATACTTTTTCTCTGTTTTATTTTTCTTTGCTGTAACTGTCTGGTTTGTTAAAAAGAAATATTTAGCTCCATATTTTCTTCAGTTGTCGAATGTTTTACTGTAGTATTTGTAATGACGAGCTAGACGGCAACTTTCTCTGCGCAGAGATAATAAACTGCACTGTATGTGCTGAAAAACTTGGCAACGTTCAGCTTCATCTTTCCTACGCCGGTGTGAAAAATGGCAGACTTCTGAAGATCTAGCTTCACGCAAATGTTGGGAAGAGCTCACTTCATGCCTGATATCCCAAAATGTTTGCAGCCTTCAAGGTTTTGCTAAGCCCAGAAACGCGTCAATTAGTTTCAGTTAAGCACACGCCAAAGTCACACCCACACGCGCACGCGCATACACACACACACACACACACACACACACACACACACACACACACACACACTCTCTCTCTCTCTCTCTCTCCTCACACACACACACACACACACACACAGAGAGAGAGAGAGAGAGAGAGAGAGAGAGAGAGAGAGAGAGAGAGAGAGAGAGAGAGAGAGAGGAGAGAGAGAGTGAGACAGAGACAGAGACACAGAGAGAGAGAGAGAGAGAGAGAGAGAGACGGAAAGAGAAACAAGACCCACTGCCTAACTTTTCTAAAGTCCACCACCCTGAGGAATCTAATATTCGAAGAAGAAAAAGAAGAAAAATGGAGAGAAAAAAGTCTGTCGCAAAAATGTCAACCCATTCTTCAAAGCGCCATCAACACCCAATCACCAGGGACACCGAATCTCATAATTCTGGAATAATTTGGCTGGGGCGAGAAGATACAAATCGCAATACAAACGCCGGGCTGGATGCGCCCGGGATTAATCAGTGGCAAACAAGGATCAACAGATTCCGGGGCTATGATAATTATCAATCACGGCAGACACCCCCCCAGGCCCAGACTTCTCTAATTGAAATCCAACACACTTTGTAGCCGAACTGGGAAACAGGAGGAGTGGGGGGTGGGAAAGGGGTACAAGAGAAGCGAAATTATTCATGTCGGTTTCCTTCTGGCAATATGCTACCAAAGGCTGCATGCGCGCAAGCAGAAGAAAATGACTTCATATCTTGGGAAGAAGTCACGTTGTCACTGCAGCCTTGGTTAAAGAACCAAACGCTTGGTGCTGACTGTATGATGGATTCTAGGAAACAACAGTCCTCTCTGTCGTAACCACTTTCACAAAGGGGTAGTAGTAGTAGTAATTGGATTTTAATGTCCTGTCAACCACACAGTGTCACCTCAGGACAGTCAAAAAAGGGGTAGTAAACGTGGTCCTATCACTCCTTGGTGCAGAACGGAAGAAGAAAATATGCTGTTATTGTGAATGATTATGCATGCTGTCAACACCAGACTTCATTCCATGTACATGTATATTTTACTTCGCACGTGGCAATGAAGATATACTGACTGATTGGCTGAACTAGAGACAGAGCGCCAAAAACTAAAACAAAAATGTTTAACGGATTTTTCTTTTCTTTTCTTTTTAGTCGTCTCATTTGCCCGGAAATGGAATTGATCTGAATTGTTGATGAACTGACGCACGCATCTGCGAAAGCCGTTTTCTTCTTTCTTTTCTATCACCCTCCCAAATGTTGCGCACACTGAGTAACAGGGAAGCCTCGCCCAAATCCATCTCCTTATACCAGTTCTCGCTCTCGTCTGCAGGGCCAATAATTCTAATTTTGGTTTTGAGAGAGAAAAATTTGAACTCCACGAGGAAGACTCGCCCAGCTGGTATTAACGGCGGCAAATTTCTGTTTTAACTGTCATGATTTTGATGGGCAATAAAGTATAATTAGAATACCGAAGTAAATCCGCCTCCTTACACCAGTTCTGGCTCTCGTTAGCAGCGTCAACAATTCTACTTTCGTCTTTAAGAGGGAAAAATTCGAAGTCCACATTCTGTGGTTGGAAGGGGTAGCAGTATTAGCAACTGGACTTTAACATCCTGTGTACCGCACAGGGTCAAATCAGGACACTAAGAAAAGGAAGATGGGTGACCACAAATAATGGCGAATAAGGCCAACGAAGAGCCGAAAGATATCGGCGTATACAGCAGCTCCTAAAACCCAGCTCATATCCCTATAAAGGTCTGTCATAAAGCAGCACCCTTCCGTGAGCCGGTTTGGTCTAGCTCTCCTTTCTCTTCAAAAGTTGTGGTCTGTGGACACTGTCTTGTGACTTTGTCCCTCACAATTATGAAACATTAAAATAGCTCTCATCACTGCCCATTTTAATGCAGAAGTCATTCTGGTGGTGACAGTGTAGAATCTCCCTCTTCCCCCACCTCCATACCCCCTTCCCCCCTTCTCTCCGTCCCTAATAAGCCTTATGGTTTCTGTGGACGTTAAGCACCATGTTTACTTAGCACCCTTCCCTCGAAAAATAGATGTACTGCACCCGGGGACTTCCGGAATAGGACCGAGAGAAGGATGACGGGAAGGGAGGGCGAGGCCGTGGGCAAAGGGGTGCAGGGGGGGGTGGAGGGGGGGGGGAGGCGAATGAATGAGTTAAACATTTGACCAAAACAAACTTGCACGAACGACTGAAGGAAGTGGAGCTGCAGCAGCAAGACACGCTATCAGAACCGTCCCCAGAGAGCCAGCCAAGCCAGCTCCAGACGCCGTCAGTCCTTGGGCACACAGAGAGAGTGCACAGGGACAGGCTGGACCGTGATTCAATATTGCAGCAGGCTTCTCCCAGCACCCCCCCCTCACCATTTTCCTCCCCGAGCCTGCTCACACAATAAAAACAACAAGGCGCATGCCCAGCCAAGAAAATGAGCGGCGAAACCTCCGTCAAGGGCCCAATCAACAATTGGCTTTCTGGCGTTCACCATGTGTCCGAAGGGGAGATGACTCAACATTTGCTCCAATGCATCTAATCGAATCACGTCCCTTTGCTTGTCGTGGACGACGTCGCGCCTCGGCCCCTTTTCACCCACCAGCTCCCCACAAGCCCAAGGATAAGAGAGCGGCGGTGGCGGGTGAAGTGGAGGAAGGGGGGTGGGGTGGGGACAGTAGGGAGAAGGAAGGAAAGCAAGCAAGAAAGAAAGAAAGAAGAGGGGGAAGAAAAGAGGGGGAAAAAAGAACAGAAGTAGCAGGAGATGCATTCAAGGAAAAATAACTCACTGCCTTCTGACAATTATCTCCCCTGGCTGGCATGGCGGCGGGGGGAAAATTTGCCATTTCAAATAAGAGGCATTAGGCGGGTGCTAACGGCGCGAGATTGAATCAAAAATGTACAACAGATGAGGCTAATGGAGGAATCATTTGCTCGCCCGTCACCGTCTGTACATCGTGTCCCGCCATTTTCTTCTTCCTCCTTTCGATGGAAGGAAGAAGATAGGATTCGCGTATGGATGGTGCCGTCCACCCCTCTCTCTCTCTCTCTTTATACCTGAGTTTTGGTGTATCTGAGTTCATAGCTCACGAGTTGTGTGAGAGTCGAGGTGGCCGTCCTAACGAGCCTTATGGTTTCCATGGACGTAAAGCAATATTGAACCATGTTTCATCATTGGTCTCAGCTTGTCCCTAATATGTCAATCGACATCCGAGGACATTAAGCATCATCGTCTGAAGAAGAAGTATCTGAAATACATGTGTGTGTGTAGTATTAGTAGTATTAGTCCCTCATGGGCGAGGGCTGGATGTGAAAAGACCCTGTGTCTACTCCACTATCCTCGCAAAATAAATTTTATTCATTCTCTTTTAGTACTCATTATCCCTCGCTGGAAATTTGGGTCGCCTACCCTGGGTAAGGCTACAGCAGCCTTAACAGCACGTAGCGCCACTCACTGCTACTGGTGTGTGTCGAATGTTCGTGTGTCCAAGATGTTGATGCATGCGACTGTACACGGAGGCTGTACGAACACCGTAAAAGAGTCTGCACTGGAAGTAGAATCTGGAAGAAACAATCCCTAGTCGCATCAGAGTTCAGGAGCTGTGTGAAAGACCTGGAGTCGAGGTGGCCGTCCTGGGCTTTCCGTCCTAACGAGCCTTATGGTTTCCGTGGACGTAAAGCAATACTGACCCATGCTCACGCATTGGTCTCAGATGTCAACCGACATCCGAGGACATTAAGCAACACAACAGCAGCAGCAGCCTAGTCGCAGCGGGGAATCGAACCCGCGACAGTATTGCTCCTGACTTCGGTCTGACACTCTAGCCACTGAGCTATGTCGCCTCATCCTTCTCAAAATTAATGGAAATGCACAAAACTTGGTATGTGTACGGTGCACCTCCTACTACTACCCAATACACTTCCTCTTACGAACGCAGTAATATACTATAGGGCACAGAAAACAACATCAAACAAACAACACTAACAGCAAGAAAAACGAGTATCCAGTTTGCAGAGTTAGTACTACCTTATGATGAACGAATTCCTGCATCACCTGAACAGTGTCAAACGAAATGCAAAACATCACCTAAGTTTGTCTACAACGATTCCCAGCAATACCAATGCCGTCAGGAGAGTGTGTGTTGGAGCAGTACCGCCCCCCTCCCCCCCCCCTCCCGCTCCCACCCCACCCTGTCCAACACAGCGACTGATGCCACGGTCTGGATAGTGTGTTGGAGCAGTACCCCCACCCCCTCCCTCCACACAGGATAGTATGTTTTTGAAGCAATACGATCCTCCACCCCCCCCTCCCCCCACACAGGATAGTATGTTTTTGAAGCAATACAATCCTCCCCCCCCTCCCCCACACAGGATAGTATGTTTTTGAAGCAATACGATCCTCCCCCCCACCCCCCACCACCCAACACACACAGCCAGAACGGAATGTAGTATCTCCCCCCCCCCCCACGTTCAACAGTCAGGACGGTGTGTTGGACCAGCACATTCCTCGCCCCCCCCCCCCACCCCCCCCGGTCCAACACAGTTAGGGTGGTGTGTTGGATCGGTACGCCCTCCCCCCCCCTCCATGTCCAACACAGTTAGGGTGGTGTGTTGGATCGGTACGCCCCCCCCCTCCTCCATGTCCAACACAGTTAGGGTGGTGTGTTGGATCGGTACGCCCCCCCCTCATGTCCAACACAGGGTGGTGTGTGGATCGGTACGTTCCCCCCCCCCCCCATGTCCAACACAGTTAGGGCGGTGTGTTGAATCGTACCCCCCCCTCCATGTCCAACACATTTAGGGTGGTGTGTTGGATCGGTACGCCCCCCCTCCATGTCATAGTTAGGGCGGTGTGTTGGATCGTGACGCCCCCCCTCCATGTCCAACACATTTAGGGTGGTGTGTTGGATCGCTACGCCCCCCCCCATTCCCCACACGTCATCACGCAGGCGGTGTGTTGGATCGGTACGCCCCCCCCCTCCCCCGTCCATGTCCAACACAGTCAGGGCGGTGTGTTGGATCGGTACGCCCCCCCCCCTCCATGTCCAACACATAGGGTGGTGTGTTGGATCGTGCCACCCCCCCGTCCATGTCCAACACAGTCAGGGTGGTGTGTTGGATCGGTACGCCCCCCCCCCACCTCCATGCACAGTCAGGGCGGTGTGTTGGATCGGTACGCCCCCCCCCCCCACCCCTCTCCATGTCCAACACAGGGCGGTGTGTTGGATCGCACCCCACCCCCCTCCATGTCCAAGAGAGTGAGGCCGGTGTGTCGGAGATGAAGCCCCTCCCCCCGCCCAAGCAGTCAATAAACACGAGATTAGCACAGCATTAGCCCTCATTCGTCTCCGTGCCAGACGTTTCACAGGTTACGTCCACCCAGCTCTTCAGAGACGCGCCTTTCAGACACTTCCAATCAAACACAATAAAACTTATTTTACTCCCAAACTTTCACGGGCAACACAGAGCCAGAGTCAAATCGCGCCCGTTTCCCCACTTTACGGCTGTCGAGTTGAGCGCCGTTGGGAATTTACTTCTGTGGTTAAAGGTTAAATCCACAGAGCGAAATTCTTTTTCGCTCACACTTACTTCTCTGTTGGGGTTGAGGCAACGTACTTAGGTCTGTGGGTTTAGCCCAAACCCGGCAAAAGGGCTAAAATCGCTTTTACATTCCCTGTCAGGCGCTTTGAATGGATAAGCCTCCATCTCTTTTAGGGTTAGACCGAACTACAAAACCTCTAATACGTCTTTCGCTACTTTTACTCTGACAGTGGGTTTATATCTGTGGAAAAGCTAAAAGCAAATCAATGTCTGACTCGACTGGTTCTCTAAGTCGTCTGAATCCCTCCAGTCAGCGAACTGGGTGATTGAAAACAGGAGGCGCGGAGTACGGGGCCAGAACTTCTTCCGCCAAACCTACAAATGGAATCAATCAAAGCTTTGTAAGGAAACGGAGAATAAAGCCTCGTTCTTCTCAGACACCAAGCGGTCGCGCCGGGGAAAAAATGGTCTTTTATTAAACTCGTGAGCTAGTGAAAAACCGAGAAGCGAAGAACGGTCCTGTTGACTCACACTCGAAGGATTAAAAACAAAGACCTACGCTCTTTGATAAAAAGTAAACGTGCATCATATATTACGCTACCTAACTTACTGAAATAATACGTAACTGGATTACATGGCCGATTAGATAATTAGATAATCTGCAGCAAAAATCTGCACAAACTTTTCCAAAGTTAGGACGGCACGCCAAAAAATAAAACAAATAATAAATACATACATAAATAAATAAATAAATCAAACTACGAATAAACAACAACTGCATGAAGAACCGGAGACAAGTATATAATTAGATACATAAAACCATAATTAAGACAAACAAAGAAACAAAACAAAAAATCACAAACAAACCAAAACAAACAAGAAAAGGCAAAAACAATTCACGCGATTTTTATCGCTTTTTAAAAGCCGTTAGAATCGAACAGCAAAGGGTTTCGAGTGTCGTTCACGAGGGACTGCGGGCAAACACTAGATCTATAACTTGACAGCCCATCAATGCAATCTATTTGTTCATCAGGTGTGCCTTTCCTTCTGTGCTATTTCTTTCCTCTTTTCCCCACCTCTCAAACAAGTGGCAGCTAGGTGCTACAAGTTGCAGATAGATGCTACAAACAAAGAATCCGCAAAAGTACAAGCCAGTCCCATTTTCTCTAGCCGTGATCACAAAGGGAACCGCACCATCCGTGAACGCCTCAAAGCCGACACGACAATAGGCTGACACGGTAAACCACAGAAAGAAGACAAATTACCCACAAAAAACAGCAGGAAGGGAGAGTAGGGGGTGGGGGGAGAGATCGCCGATGAAAGAGAATGACAAATGCTGTTTGCATTTCAGGTTTAAATCCCCCACACATGACGACACGGAACTGCTCTTTGCCATCAAAGCGCCCTCTGCCGTCTCCCAAGGGAGACTCAGGAGGAAGTAACCCGCTGTCCGGCTGCCAATCAGAATTTGTTCTCCCGTACCAGAATAGCCATGAGGTGCATCACTGCATGCTGCCCTGGCAAATATCTGCATAAACTTCACCAGTGCCAGGATTGCATGTGGAAAAAGAGAGAGAAAGAAAAAAGAAAAAAGAAAAAAAGTAAAAAAGAAAAAGAAACATGGCACGACAGCCGCTGGTCTGAAGCGCAGAGCAAAACACAGCAAGTAATAAATCAAATTTTGATTGACTGATGATTTACGACAGAATCGTGTGGTTTTAGCCTGAATCTTTGGTGATGTTCTGGTAAAAACTATATATAAAATTAAAAAAAAAAATACAATTCGCAGAAAGAACGTCGTGTTCTTTCATTTTTATTGTCAAGTGGAGCTGTTTTGTTGACGATGATCGCACCTACGACGACGAAGCCAGCTGAGTGTAATATAATTACACACTGAGATCCTGTGGTTTGTTGCTTTCATGGATGAAAAGCTTGCCATCCGAGCCCACCTCGCCTGCTTGTCATCCTCAGCAATGTTTTTCCATTTCCAGGTTCTGGCCCAAAACGAATTCTGCTTCTCAGTGTCATCTGCCTCGCATCAAGCCAGATGAGCAGCGGTATCGCAGGACAGCGCAGAAAATAAATGTCTGATTAATTGTCAGGAGGGAAAAAATCCATTAGAGGCCGGCAAATCGGATTGTTTGGAGCCGTTAAGTGGACAACCTTCGATGACTTAGTGCAAAACCATTGAAAGCAAACCTCCGCAAACAGACCCTGGCTGCCTCGGCTGTGAACCAGTGCACTCACTGCACGGCTCGTTCTGAGGCTGAACGGACGGCCGTTTCCAGCCCCTAGTCCCTGCCGGCTGTTTCTGGGTCTTGACGGTTTGTCTCCCTGCTGGTCGCGATTCGCCCTTCGTCTCTTCATTTGCATCTCTATCTGCAGAGTCTGGTTGGTAGTGTTGCTTAATGTCCTCAGATGCCAGTTGACATATTAGGGACAAGCTGAGACCAATGCCGAAGCACGGTTCAATATAGCTTTACGTCCACGGAAACCAGAAGGCTCGTTAGGGCGGACAGCCCAGGACGGCCACCTCGACTCTCACACAGCTCCTGAACTATGAACTGCAGAGTCTGAGCCATGGACCTGTAGATACAGGTCCATGGTTTGAGCAGCCTTCTGGTTTACTGCTGCTGTCAACTGGCAGCACGCGCGGACGAGGTCGGCGGCACCGGACTCAGGATCGAGAGGTTGCGGGTTCGACTCCCGGTTCGGGTAGCAACCTTCTTCCACCTCTCCTGAGCCCCAGAGTGGTGGACTGAGCGTCTAGTCCTGCGAATAAAATGACAACTCAAGGTCCCGTGTAGTTCGAGCGTGCTCGTGTTGGAAGAAGGTACGACGAAGGAGCTGGAAGGCTGACTAGGTACAATTTTGTCGACAATCCCCTCCAATTTATAGGTTAGGCTGGGTAGCACGGGCCCGTTACTGCCGGCTTTCCTCGGGAGAAACAGCGCGCTGGACTTCCGTCGGGGAAATTCCCACTTATAATAAATAAGTAAGGCCTACGAAGTTCATAGAGCGCCGAACCTCGGCTCCATGTTGGGTAGCTCAGAACGGCGAGTGTTCCCGTTTCAGCATCACTGAGGTGCTGACATTCCATATAAGGTTATTTATTCTCCCTCTCCCTCCTCCCCCCCCCCCACCCCCACCCCCCCTCTCTCTAGCTTCGCAAGGACAAGTATTAGACAGGTTTTGACAAACTAATTCAGTCCTTGTAAAATATAACTTTCGAGTTCGAGGGGAGGGAGGGGAGGGGGGGCGATGACTGGCAACTATCATCTTAAGGGTTATTATGTTTTCACAAACACGACGAATCGTCTTCGAAATTTTGCCGGGAAGGCACTTTGGATGGCGCTGCGATGATTTGCGGCCGTGTCTCGAACAGTCGAAGCTAAAATAAAGCCCCTTCCTCTGCCCCCCTCCCCCATCCCTCCTGCCAACACACGCATTTCTCCGTCTTCCGTTGAAAGGGTTTGTTCGCGCACACAACGTTTGTGTCAGTACACGGCATCCTCTGCACCCCGGGTCGTCCTTATCTGGCTCCACCATCGCCGTCCCGCCGCTCATCCCCGCCAGCGAAGCAGCAACAACCTCGTCACCCGCTGACTAATTAGTCAACTACAGACCTGCTGTTTTCTCTCCCACAACCGCTTCCGGTTCTTCACACAGCTTCTGCCTTCCAAGCTTTGCCGCTACAAAACAAAACAAAAACTCAAATTTAAACGCGGAAGCGGTGAATAATATTTTTTTAAAGTGAAAGTGGTGCAGCCCAAGTGTACGTTTGTCTGTGGCAATGTTTGAAAGATGTTCAGGTACGTTGACTGTCCTGTATTTTAAAGGATTGTAATCCTGTTTCAACGGAGACGTGATGATTATTCAGACGGAAACAAATCAGCTAAACGGACACGACTCCTCCTATCAGAAGGCCTCTTGCATAAAATTATGCCTCTTTTCGTTCGACTGCCCAGAAACCAGTGGTGACGTCAGCACGTGCATCGCGCTATGAACTCTGACGCCACAAGTCTTCACAGATGCAGTGAAGGATAATAATAATAATAATAATAACTTATACAGCGCTGTACCAGCCCAATCTGTTGTTTTTCTCGTTTCTTGTTCTTGCCGTTGTGTTTGTTGGTGTTTTTGGTGTGTGTGTGTGTGTGTGTGTGTGTGTGTGTGTGTGTGTGTGTGTGTGTGTGTGTGTGTGTGTGTGTGTGTGTGCGTGGTGGTGTGCGTGCGTGCGTGTGTTTCCGTCACAACTCGGACTAAAAGGGCTGTTCAAACACACCGAGTCCTTCGCACGATACCGTTTCTTTTAGATTCCGTGTATCACTGTGTCCACCGTAGACGGCAACGACAGTACAGGCCCCATCACTGCACGTGGCAAGGACAGCGTAGGCCCTATCACTGCACATGGCAAGGACAGTACAGGCCCTATCACTGCACATGGCAAGGACAGTACAGGCCCTATCACTGCACGTGGCAAAGACAGTACAGGCCCTATCACTGCACGTGGCAAGGACACCGTAGGCCCCATCACTGCACGTGGCAAGGACACCGTAGGCCCTATCACTGCACATTGCAAGGACGGGACAGACTCCATCACTGCACATGGCAAGGACAGCATAGGCTCTATCACTACACATGGCAAGGACAGTACAGGCATTATCACTGCACATGGCAAGGACGGGACAGACCCTATCACTGCACGTGGCAAGGACAGCATAAGCCCTATCACTGCACATAGCAAGGACGGGACAGACCCTATCACTGCACGTGGCAAGGACGGGAGAGACTCCATCGCTGCACATGGCAAGGACAGCATAGGCCCTATCACTACACATGGCAAGGACAGCATAGGCCCTATCACTGCACATGGCAAGGACGGGACAGACCCTATCACTGCACGTGGCAAGGACAGCATAGGCCCTATCACTACAGACAGTAGGGGCAGTACAGGCCCTATCTGAAAGCAGAAAACTATGGTATCGGACCAGCAGCACTTCAACGCCTGGGACAGTTCCTGCTTTCACCGCACTGAGTGCAGCTGATCCGTGCACCACCCTCTTCATGCCAACAGCATTTATCACGGTCAAATTTGGAGACTTTTGAACCCAAAACAAAAAGGCAGTCAAAGTGCGCTGGGCCACGAGGAGGCAAACGGATGGGGCCACGATCACTGATAATGGAAGAACGCTTGAATGGTTAAACCATCTCTCTCTCTCTCTTTCTCTGTCTGTCTCTCTCTCCTCTTCCCTCTATGTCTGTCTGTCTGTCTCTCTCTCTCTCTCTTTCTCTCCCTCTCTCCTTCCTTCCCTTTCTGACTGTCTCTCTCCCACCCTATCTCTCTCTCCCTCCCTCCCACCCTCTCTCTCCCTCCCTCTTTCCCACTCCTCTCTCTCTCTCCCTCCCTCTCTCTCCTTCCCTCCCTGTCTGTCTGTCTGTCTGTCTCTCTCCCCTCCCTCCCTCCCACCCTCTCTCTCCCTCCCTCCCTCCCACCCTCTCTCTCTCTCTCTCTCTCTCTCTCTCTCTCTCTCTCTCTCCCCACCATCTCTCTCTCTCTCTCTCTCCCACCATCTCTCTCTCTCCCTCCCTCCCTCCCTCCCTCTCTCTCGTCTTGTTCTGCCTTCACACGAAGTAGGGAGAGGCGCGGAGCGAGGGAAGTGAAGCGCGGTGATACACTTGATAATCTCCCGCCCGCTGACGGGGGGAAGGGAAGGCCGCCAGATCCCAGCAGATAAATGTTGCTTTCCCGTGTTTTTACCTGCGCACAACAGACGTTTGGACACGTGTGGACTGGAGAACACAAACGGTTATCGGCTCCACGGGACCAAATTACGGAGTCACCACGGGGTGAATGAGAATGGGGAGGGAGAGGAAGAGAGAGAGAGGGGGGGAGGGGGTGGGGGGGCGGGAGTAAGAGAGGGTGAGAGTGGGGGGGCGGGAGTAAGAGAGGGTGAGAGTGGGGGGTTGGACCACATAATGCAAGTTTCTGTTCTGGCTCCTACCCAGTCCCAGTAAATGTAACTAACTACTTTCCGTTAAAATTCGACGACATACACCATTGATCTACATCAAGAACATATATATTTCAGCCATGGGCCTGAACACAAGGCGCATTGGGAACGGCCACACCCCCATGATTGCATGACCCAAGTTGGGTCTGATGTCGTCACTGAGACCTGGTTGTACGGTATGATGTCGTCACTGGCACCTGGTTGTACGGTCTGATGTCACTGGCACGTGGTTGTACGGTCTGATGTTGTCACTGGCACCTGGTTGTATGGTCTGATGTCGTCACTGGCACCTGGTTGTACGGTCTGATGTCGTCACTGGGGCCTGGTTGCACAGTCTGGGGTCGTCATTGGGACAAAAGTTCCAGTTCTTGATTATCGAGGAAAGAAGGTTCTGTTCCTGATTATGGAGGAACGAAGGTTCGCGTTGCCTGTGCCTAGGCGAAACCCACCTGAACGCAACAAACAGTCTACACATTAGAAGCAGTATGGTGAAGAGGCACGGGAATAGCCGAAATACGCGTTGTTGGTTGGTAAGAAACCCCACGTAAACGAGACAAAGAAATTTCTGACACAATCCCCGCTGACTGAATGATCTTGGCACAGAGTGGATTGCGATATCGAAAGCCTGGAAAGGAGAGAGCCCCGGTTAGGATTCATGGCGACCTCCACATAACATATTACACATGTTCGAAGATCAAATACGTCCACAAACGCATTCTTATGCATCCAACCAGACGCATTTAGTTTTTTAGTTTTAGTTTTGTTTTGTTAAAGCCTCCCTCGTCCTTTTGGATTTCACACATGGGTTTCACGCGTCTCACACATTCTTGTGCATTTATCGTGGTGTATTTATTGACTAAACAACAACACAACAAAAACTAAAAACAATCTTTTCTTCGTTACCGATGAGAAACTCTTCTGCAAGAAAATCTGGTTTTAACGAGAACAGTGTTAATCTCTCTCTCTCTCTCTCTCTCTCTCTCTCTCTCTCCTCTCTCTCTTCGCCCTGATACAACCGTACTGGTTGACTGGGCGTAAACACCAAGTCTCTCTCCTTTGTTTTGTTTGTTCTTTTGTTTTGGTTCCACTTCTTGTCCTCGATAAACCTCTTCGCCGACGTCCCTTTTCATCGCCACCACTTCACCAGACAGCAGCTTGACGTGTTATTAACAACCAACCCAGTACATTACCTGCATGCCTGCCAGGAAGCGGCAAGGCGGGCAAGACAAGACAGCCGTGTCCCGCAATCTTTCAACGCACGTGTCTCCCACCCACTCTCCCGTTTAGTGCCCCTGCTAAGCTGATTCAATTTGAGTTACAACTCGAACGCTTGGGGGTAGCGCAACAGCTTCCTTCTCATCCCAGTCCGTGGCAAGCCTGGTCTATACACCTTGAGCTTCTGGAAATATCCAGTACCTTCCTCGTCCGTGGATAACCCAGCATTCCCCTCACCACCATCCATGGTAAGTCCTGTCTACAACGTCAACGTTCCAACATCCTCCTCTTTCTCTTCCGTGCAACGTCAACGTCCCAGCATCCTCCTCTTTCTCTTCCGTGCAACGTCAACGTTCCAGCATCCTCTTCTTTCTCTTCCGAGCAACGTCAACGCAGCATCCTCCTCTTTCTCTTCCGTGCAACGTCAACGTTCCAGCATCCTCCTCTTTCTCTTCCTGCAACGACAACGTCCCAGCATCCTCCTCCTTCTCTTCCGTGCAACGTCAACGTTCTAGCATCCTCCTCTTTCTCTTCCGTGCAACGTCAACGTTCTAGCATCCTCCTCTTTCTCTTCCGTGCAACGTCAACGTTCTAGCATCCTCCTCTTTCTCTTCCGTGCAACGTGAACGTCCCAGCATCCTCTTCTTTCTCTTCCTGCAACGTCAATCTCCCAGTATCCTCCTCGTTCTCTTCCGTAGCAAGTCCTGTTTCCAACTTCAACGCTTAGAGATAACCCAGTACTCTCCTCTTCTTCCTCGTCCACGGCAAGTCCAGTCTTCAGTTTAACACCTGGGACAAATCAGTACCCTCCTCCTATTCCTCACCAATGCAAGTCCAGTCTTCAGTTTAACGCCTGGGACAAATCAGTACCCTCCTCCTATTCCTCACCAATGCAAGTCCAGTCAGCAACGTCAGCGCATGGGGATAACCCAGCAGCCTTTTTTACTCTTCCTCATCCAATGCAAGTCCAGTCGACGCCTGGGACGGGATAATCCAGGATCCTCCTCCTAATCGTCATCCGTAGCAAGTGTAGTCTACAACGTCAACACCGAGGATAACCAGTATTCTCCTCCACTTCCTCACCCATGGCAAGTCCAGTTTACAACGTCAACGCCTGTGATATTCCAGTACCCTCCCTCTTCTTGTTCATCACCCATGGCAAGTCCAGTTTACAACGTCAACGCCTGTGATATTCCAGTACCCTCCCTCTTCCTATTCATCACCCATTGCAAGTCCAGTTTACAACGTCAACGCCTGTGATATTCCAGACCCTCCCTCTTCCTGTTCATCACCCATGGCAAGTCCAGTTTACAACGTCAACGCCTGTGATATTCCAGTACCCTCCCTCTTCCTATTCATCACCCATTGCAAGTCCAGATCTGCAACGTCAACGGCGAAGGATAACCAATATTTTCCCCTTCTTCTTCAGCGATGGCACGTCCAGCTTACAGCCTGCACACCTCTTGTAAATCATGAGTGTAGGTGTACACGTCAAAGCACCATAAGGAACTATGGAAAGAAGTACTGACTGAGAGTGTAAAATGATATTATAATAGATGGATACATACTACTGAATAAAAGCCCCACAGTGATGTGCTTGGGAAAAAAGAGCGAAAAGCAAAGAAACAAAAAGCTTATAACAGGAGCTCCCTAAAATGACCCAATAATTTCTGTTCTGCCTCTTCCTCACCTTTGGCAAATCCAGTCTATAACGTCAGTGCCACCACCACCACCATCACCGCCAACAACAACCACAATACAACAAGAAGTTTGGTTACAAAATGTTGAACAGTTCAGAGGCTATCTCCTGGACAAAGCCCGTACACATGGAAAGACAGAAGGATAGACGGACACGTTTGAAGCACCCCCCACCCCCCAACTACCCCCAACTACGTTACGAGGCAGGGTGTATGTGTGTGTGTGGGGGGGGGGGGATAACAAGAAGAACAGCCTACGAACTCACCCTCTCGGCACTTGGATCGCCCCTCGGCAGCCTCGTCAGAGAAGTCCCCGCAGTTATCCACGCCGTCACACACAAGCGTCTCCTCTATACACTTCTCGTTCTCACACTGAAAGCTCGACCCACACGTCCCGTATTTTTCGTAATCTGCAACATACACACACATATACATAATTACAAAGGATAGCAGTTGGCTAGAAATGAAGCATTTTGACTAGGATCACGACGTTTGTAATCTACGACATACACACACAAAGAAAAGCAGTCGATTGGAAATCAAGCATTTTGACCAGGATGACGACGTCTTTTTTGTAACCTGCAACATACATATATCACGGATAGTAGTCGACTAGTAAAGAAGCATCTGAATTAGGATAACGGCGGGAATATTCACAGTGATGAGGATGACAATACCATGGCAATAGAGGTGACTCAACAACGGAGGTTAACCACACCCAGCAGACGTCACTGCTATGATAAACGGCACAATAACAGACACCCGAATCGCCTGCGATAACTATCATCTAGCATGCTAGTAAATATAGGGTCGACAGATACAATCAAGGCCACCCCTTAAATAACAGAGATGACAAATACTACAAAGATAAGCACAGTCCTGTCAAAATCAACAAACAAATGGAGTTAATTAGCACTCGAAAGACGTCACATGAACTCAATAACAAAGACCTGAACTCGCCTACAGCAACTCTCACCTAGCACGCGAGTACGGTATATATAATACACGAGGGTGTACCTGTGGTGGAGTACAAGGTACACAATACATGAGGATTTACTTTTGCTGGAGTTTATGTACCTTGGCATGCCAGGTGAGATTCACCTTTTCCCAACATGATACTGATTGTGTGTGTGTGTGTGTGTGTGTGTGTGTGTGTGTGTGTGTGTGTGTGTGTGTGTGTGTGTGTGTGTGTGTGTGTGTGTGTGTGTGTGTGTGTGATGAGCAGGTTTTATCTGCTTGACTCGATGTGTTTGTGGCGCCTGTGAAATTTGCCATTGTAAATGTTGTTAGTAACTGTAAAGCGCTATGAACTCTTGCGAGAAAGGGCACTTTATAAATGTAAGTGATTATTATTACTGTAGGCGATTCAAGTCTTTGTTGCTGCGTTCCTAGGACGTCTTTCGAGCGCTAAGTAACTCCCTTGCTTGTTGGTTCTAGGCCTCATTCTTTTTCACATCCTTCTTCTTTTTCAATGATGCATTAAGTCCGTTTTGTTTTGATTTCTGTGTGTTCAGTTTACCGTTTTCAGAGGTGCCGTCTGTAGAATCTTTACATAAAACGAATCACTTTAATTTGCAGGTACACACAAAATGTATTGATCGAGAAACGCTTCCTGGGCCTAACGACCAGTGGAAATGACAGTGAAAGAATATGGACGAGGACGATCACAGCTACATCACAAAACAGTCAGCAGGCAGACCGTCATCCACCAAACGTTTAAACAACACTGCCTGAACACACACACACACGCACGCACGCACGCACGCACGCACGCACGCACGCACGCACGCACGCACGCACACGTATGGTTCCGGTTATTTCTTTTCAATACCACTCGCGGTCTCTTTGTCAGTTCCTAAGTATAGCACTTTCATCTGGCAAACGACAATAGCTGCAGTGTTACAACATGCAATGAAAGGTGTACATCAACTTAAGAAATGATTGAAGTCAGATCGCCTTTCCACGAGCGTAGCATTCCCCGGCGTATAATAGCTGCATGCAAGCGATGTGGACAAAGGGGAAAAGCCAGGCAAAAAGCAGAACAGCAGCAGACTGAATGGCTGAGACTGCCGGCAAATGCCACTGCTGGGGTTTTCATATCCGGTGGAGTTTCGGCACTGACTGTGTCGTCACTGTGGACACAGCTTCAGAGATCCGGTTTTCGCTGACATGATACTGATTGTGTGTGTGTGCGTGTGTGTGTGTGTGTGTGTGTGTGTGTGTGTGTGTGTGTGTGTGTGTGTGTGTGTGTGTGTGTGTGTGTGTGTGTGTGTGTGTGTGTGTCCAGTTTACAACGTCAACATCTGTAATAATCCAGTGCCCTCCCTCTTCCTATTCGTCACCCATTGCAAGTCCAGATCTGACACGGAACTGAGCCGCAGCACCATGAGGCAAGGAGTAGGGAAGGTGGAGCTTCCCTAGTTTGTTCCGTCGGTCATTTCTGATCAGTTACATTCTTACATCACCCAAGGAACAATGTCTCTATCCCGCCCCTCCCAACCCCCTCCACCCTCTGCTTGTGTGTGTGTGTGTGTGTGTGTGTGTGTGTGTGTGTGTGTGTGTGTGTGTGTGTGTGTTTCTTGTGTGTGTGTGTGTGTGTGTGTGTGTGTGTGTGTGTGTGTGTGTGTGTGTGTGTGTGTGTGTGTGTGTTTGTGTGTTCTTGTTGGTTTGGGGGGGGGGGAGTGTGACGGTGGTGGGGGTGGTTATATGTTTGGCTCCTGTATGTATCAAAGATCCTATAACGGTGAATATTGACCATTATTATATAATTCACAAGGCGCATCTCGTGCGTGTGTGTGTTTTTCTGCAACAAAGATACAACTGGAACCGATCCGTTCCTTTCGAACATTATGACATAACCAGCCGTCATTTTTATATTGCCGCTGCCACTACTTTCAACCGAGGTCAGGTGTACTGTGAAATCTATACCTTGTTCAAATTCCATTTCACGTAGTTTTCCGATACTACGGACTACGCGAGTCGCGCATGCCCGGTTTACGTTCCTAATTATTTGTCAGTGTGTGACCTCTGTGCCGTAGCTAGGTTAAAAAACCCACTACACACAAAAAGCAGCCTTGCGACCTGAAGGTTATCGATCATTCTGGGAAGAGTTCAGAAGGTACAGTGCCCTGTTACAGCTTCGAAACTCGCCCGCAGTGGCGTCTTCAGCGTAAGGTTCACGTTGTCTCCGCTCTCTACCCTCTCCACGACAGAAACGGCACTCTCCCCGACTTCCCCATCCAGCCAAAGGCGGTCTCCCAGTCAGCCAGTCAGTCAGTCAGTCAGCCAGTCAGCCCCCTTGGCGTATCTTCCCATCACCTTGCGGGCTGCAGGACAATCCGCAATTAGCGGCTGAGTGACAGGTAATCCCCGTCTAGGAAAGCTACCTCTGATAGCCCCTCTAATCTGGAGCCAGGCCTCAGGTACCGGCTCTGCTTTCCCGTCTGCTCTTTTTTTTCCTCCGGGCACCACCCCCTGTGCTATCGGGGCCACGTCGCTGTCTGTGCTGGATGATTCGGTTTGAGGTACTCTGCGTTCAGCGATCGATTGTACATCAGTGGACGTACACCATCGCCTGGGTCAACCCTTTCCCGCTGTCTATGCGTGATGTTGTACCGAACACAGCGTGCTGAAAAAAGCGATCAAAACAACCATCCAGACCAGACATCAATAGTACTTCAAGGGTACTTTCTTTCACGGGAAAATTCGGGTCGTTATCTCCGAGGAAAGCATGAGGCAACAGGGTGTCCCTACCCTGCCTAATTAACCCCTATAACGGTGGCAGGATTGGTACAGAATTTGGCCACGACATCGATTTACCCGCTTGCTAAGGCGGCTTCTTTAAAGTGGGAACGCATGCAGCATACAGACACCCCGAGTTCCCGTCTCGCCCAACGGACCACTGTCAGAGCCTACCACTACGACACTGAGCCCAAGTGAGCCACGGGGACTGAGCGAAGAAAGCTGCAATTCCAACAGGGACTCAAACCAGCAACCTCTCTATACTGAGTCCAGTGCTTCCTCTCCCGGAGCGGGGATTTTTTTTTTTTTTATCGCCCTGATATAACGGTAATGGTTCACTGGGCGTGGTTACCAAGTTACCAACACCAACTTACTTACTTACTTACTTACTCCGTCACTCGGCCACGTCAATACCTTATAACGGTAAATGCACTTTGGTTAAACGTGTTTAACGCCGAGTTGTCTCCGAAGAGGTACTGGCGGGGACCGAGATCACAATGTGGGGGAAGAGGGAGACCGTACCTAACGTTGCACCGTCACCACCAGAATGACTCCAGCATTAAGAGGGACAGCGATGACAGCCATTTCAATGTTTCTTCAATCGTGAGGGACAAAGTCATAAGACAGTGTCCACAGACCACAACGTTTGAAGATAGCGGAGAGCCGATGCGGAACCGAACCGAGCTCCTCTGCCTACCATTTTGACGCTTTGAAAAAAAGGGACTTACCCCGAAAATGTGCAACTCTTACTGTCTTATTAAAATGAGCGTTCTTTTTAACCGTCTATATGTTTGAAACATTAAACGGTTCACACTACTGCGATCTGGTAGTGGCAGTGTAGCGTTAGGTGCCCCCCCCCCCCCCCCCCCCCCCCCCCACCCCACCCCGCCCCCGCGCCCTGATACAACAGTCACAGCTAACTGGACGTTAAAAACCAGTTGTCAACTCCCCCTCTTCCTCCACTTCCTGGAAGGTTCCCGAAACCACTTCTCCGATGACAGCGTTAAACCAGTCTACCAACAGCAGCCTCTCACGCCATACCAATAACCCCCCCCCCCCCCCCCCCCCCCCCCACCCCACCCCACCCACCCACACCCGTGCTGAGGGGACGGTAGGTATGGAGGAGTGTATCAAGCTAAGCTCGCACGCACGAGCAGTGGAGCCTGTTGTCTGAGCAGGCTCGGTACCAGGACCGTCTTCTCAGATAGCAGCGTATCTGTTCACCCAACTGTGTGCTCTTTCGGATACATCGCGTGTTGGATATCGTTTGCGGTTTGGTTGTAGCAAGCCAAATGGGTACCGCAGACTTTTACGGCCAAGCGGAACGGGCGGTCTGAAGTCAGCACTGAATAGGCAGAAAAAAAGGGCAGGACTGGGATGCTTCGGTGACCTTCTCCTCCCAACGTTATTTCACTGGGAAGGGGATGGGGTTGACGGATTGGTGGGGGGAGTGGTAAGGACGGTGTCACGCAACAAATTTTACCATAGATGATATTCTCGTGTTCTGAGCTGCACTCTCCTCAGCGGACAGAACAAAACCACGCATCTGGCTGCCGCACACGATACCGCGGCATATTCAGCATTTCTTCACCCCATCCGAAACGCCAGCTTGTTTTGTTTGTTTGTTTTGTGCATACCAAGGAAGACAACAATGCAAACAGACTGACAAACTGGGCGAGAAAGCAACAGAAAGGATCGCCCACACAAGGAGCTGCAGCAGCAGCTTGAGTGCATTTCCAGTGCGTCTCTCCCCGTGTCATACTCAACGGCAGTAACAGTCCGTCCTACCCCCCGTATCAATTTTGCATCCAGCTTTCTCCGTCCTTTTGATGTTCCGCCGCTGTCCAATCCGCCGGCTCTTTCATGTGCCCAGCACGCCAGGGCACCCGCTCAAAGGAGGTACCCGGTCCTGGCTTCGGATTCACTGGTGCGTGCTCGCACATAAGCAAACGAGATGCCATCGCCGTCTGTAGGTTATCAAGGGAGAAGGCTACGGTGGAGAAACGGGGCATCAAAGTTGCATGCACGTACGCACGCAAACGGGGTGTGATTCCACTTAAAACGGCAGTCGCCCAGCGTCTGTCCACGCACACACACATTCTTTTTGATGAACTAGATCAAGTACGTTGTGTGCTTGATGGTTATGGACTGAAAATGTCTCTCCGGTCATGATCACCGCTGAGCCACTGATGACTCCCCTTGAGCGAAACCGGTCTGGCCGGTCGGACCTTTCCAGGTTCAAATCTTTTGCTAGTCACTCCTTTGGTGATACGCCCCTCTTTTCAAGAGCTTCCCACAGGACTGATTGCACTTAGCATAAAGAATGGAACCGGAATCGGAAAGGGCCTTGTACTCCCAAGTAGGTTCTCTCTGAAAGGAATAGTTTTCTGTTTTCTTCTTCTCTCTTTTTCTTTCTTAGTGTGCGAACAGCTTTTAAAGGGTATCGTTTACCCACTAACTGCAAAAGCACAAAACGTACTAGAACTAGTCTAGTTCACCAAAAGGAATGAATTACTCTCTAGTGTAGCTAGATCTAGTTATTTCCCTTTGTAGGCGCCCATTCATTATATAGTATTATATACAATAACATAATTGTGTGTGTGTGTGTGTGTGTGTGTGTGTGTGTGTGTGTGTGGTGTGTGTGTGTGTGTGTGTGTGTGTGTGTGTGTGACATGTCCAACAGTCTCCCTCAGTGAGCCGTCGAACAACGCCATAAATACCCTGGGGTCGTTTCTCTGTTTTTGGTGAACGTACTCTAAAGACCGGAATTCAGTACTTGATGAACACTGCAGGTGGGTGAGGTCTATACTGAAGTGTCTGAAAACAACTGGTATTAATCATGCAAGGTAGGTAAGGTAAAACCAACCAAGTCACATCCCATTACACAGGACTTTGATCATTTGACTGAAGGGTGCTGGCTGTGTTCAACATTAGTGTCAACGCGGCGTGCTGCGCCAACTCAACGTTTCTCTGAGGACCCCCCTGAGTTGACGGGGTTTCTCTGGCTGAGTGTGATGCCCTTCTTTTCTCTGGCTGAGTGTGATGCCCTTCTTTTCTCTGGCTGAGTGTGATGCCTTTCTTTTCTCTTTATAAGAGATAGAGAGAAACAGACACTGAGAGACACAGAAACTGGCAGACATACAGACAGAGCCTCACAGACAGCACAGAGAGGGAGAGAGAGAGAGAGAGAGAGAGAGAGAGAGAGAGAGAGAGAGAGAGAGAGAGAGAGAGAGGAGAAGAGAAGAGACAGACGACAGACAGACGAAGACAGAGACAGGACAGACAGAAGACAGACAGAGACAGACAGACAGACAGAGACAGAGAGACAGACAGAAGACAGACAGAGAGACAGACAGACAGACAACAGAGACAGACGACAGACAGACACAAGACAGAACAGACAGACAAACAGACGAGACAGACAGAGAACAGATTACAAGAGACAGACGAAGACAGCGAACCAGAACGAACAACATGGACAAGAGACAGACAGAGAGACACACACAGAGACAGACAGACAACAGAGAGAGACAGACAGACAGAGTATGAACTTGTGTTTACGCATCGACCAGTAGGGAATAGAGAAGACAGACAGACGACAGACAGACAAGACAACAGACAGACAGAGACACTGAGATGACCCGACAGACACATTGCCAACACTCTTTGTTCATCCGGGTTGGCAACCCCGCTTTGCCCTCACCCCTCATTCTGCTTCTACTTGAGATGTGGGCCCCATTTTATACTTTCTGTAACTCTCTCTCTCTCTCTCTCTCTCTCTCTCTCTCTCCTCTCTCTCTCTCTCTCTCACACACACACACACACACAAACCACGCTGACAATAAAACAGAACCCCTAAAGTGAGGGGTAATGGGACGAGATGGCGGAGATTGTTCGTACAAATGTATAAATTGAACATAATGCACGTGCAGCGCGCGCCTGATGGGCTACGATTCCCGACGGAGCTCCAGACATCCCGGCACTGCGATCCGTGGCGTTTTTCACCTTCACCCATACTAATACAACACCAGGCCAGTGCAGCTGCGCATTCCCGCGCCCTCCGCGTCAAACTCGTGGGCAAACAATGAGCAATTTGATGTCATGCTGTAGCCTGGCACTGACCTGCACGTGCAACCCTCCAGCGGCTCTGGAAACCTCTGCTCCAGCCACCGGTATAAAATCACCCATTCCAATACACACTTACACTCACACGAACATGCGTACGCACATAAATTCATGGATGTAAATATATTCACAAATTCTCTCTCTTTCCCTCTCTTTCTGTGTTTCTCTGTGTCTGTCTCTCTCACGGTCTTTCTGTCTACCTGTCTACCTGTCTGTCTGTCTGTCTGTCTGTCTCTCTCTCTCTCTCTCTCTGATATAACCGTACCAGTTGACTGGGCGTAAAACAACAACTTACTACTCTCTCTCTCTCTCAGTGGGAAAAACAGGCTATGTCAACCAGCCTCTACACACATATACATAATTATAAATGATAGCAGTTAGCTATGCGTTTAAAGTTATAGGCTCATTTTTCTACGTTTAAGCAGCCTAAACGCCGTATAAAAATGGCGGCAGTCTGCTGGCACACAAGGGAAACCGACGAGAAGCCAGAAAGACACAAGACTACCGTTACCAAAAGAGGCTGCAAGTACAATTTGTTTTGAGTTTTCTAGTGACTGTTCGTATTTTTGTGTTTTGTTATTGTTGTTTGTTTGTTTCTTTTTTGTTTCCTCTTGTTTTTAGTTTTTATTGTTGTTATTTTTTTGTTACGTCTCATTTATTGATAGCGAAGTGAAATTGTTCGTCCGCCATACATTGTGTTTTTGTCCAACTGCATGAGCTCATCGCCTATAAGCTATAGCTTGTTGATGAGCATATAATGATTTTTTGCATGTTTATTTCGTCTCGAATAAATTTTTGTTTAAACCAACTGAGGAGAAAGCGAACGCCTTGTACAGACCGACGCCACACCCTAATCAACACAGACGGCGAAGAGGAGACAGTAAAATCTCGAAAGGGAAGGGGTCATTGGGTCAATGACGTCTGGCTACAATCGATGTGAACTCTGACTGAACTTTGAACTTGAAACTGATACGGTTTTTGTCATGCGGTATCCAATCACTGTCGAGTTTTCGACGTCCTCGCGTTGCATTGTTGGTAAAACAAGGGGCTATCCCGATCTAAAAATGAACCCAAACAAATAGTTATTTTGGAGCCTTTTGACGACTCGAGCACGTGGAAGGACAGCCGAACTTATGGACTCTAGCAAATCGGGATCAGGGGCTATCCGCCTTTCACTTTATTTTCTCACCATACATAGTTATGGGCCCTGGACAAAGACCAGTGAATAATCTGGGCGAACATGTGATGCCGTTACAATACATGACCAGAATAATCCAGTCAAGGCCCAATAAATAATGCAACTTCCATAAGTCCACGCACGACATTCCCATTGTTTGTGTGAATCGACGGTTTCATCCAAAGATTACGTCTTTCGGGGCGCATAATTCCGAGACCATTTCATGCATAGTTTCACCCACAGATCACGTTTGTCGGGGCGAATAATTCTGAGACCATTACATACATCACGGCAACCTTCCCTGGTTCGCTTCGGACTCGATTTTATCATGCAACGTGGAGGGGAAATATTATCAGAACTCCTCAAACTTTGATGCTTGTTGTGGATGTCAGGGCCTGCGGGGCGCGACTATTGCAGAAATAATGATGGAGATGCCTGGTGAGAGTTCACCACGCTACACGACCTCCCCGTGGCCCAACCTACGATACTGCATGCCCCTCCTCCCCATCCCCACCTCTACCCCTCCTTCCCATATTACCCCTACCAGCTCTCTCTCTCTCTCTCTAGCTCTCTCAGCTGGCTCTCTCTCTCTCTCTCCCTCCCTCTCTCTCTCAGCCGACTCTCTCTCTCTCAGCTGGCTCTCTCTCCCCCTCTCTCTCTCCCCCTCTCTCTCTCCCTCTCTCTCTCTCTCTCTCCCGACTCTCTCTCTCTCAGCCGACTCTCTCTCTCCCTCTCCTCTCTCTCTCTCTCTCTCTCTCTCTCTCTCTCTCTCTCTCTCTCTCTCTCTCTCTCTCTCTCTCTCTCTCTTTCTCTCTCTCAGCTGGTCGGACGCTCTGTCCGCTCCCCAGCCCGGCGAAATCCACAGCCCCCCTATCATCAAACAATCCCAGAAATTAATCTCTGCCTTGCTTATCTTCTGCCTCTCCGCAGGACTTGATGTCACTTGTAGCGTTCTCGCCGCCGACTCCCTCTACCCCCCACCCCTCCCTTCCCTGCCCCCAACCGCCCAAATTATGGATGCGCTCGCTGAGAGCCCAACGTGCCCCCCAGATCCAGGCCCAGATGATGGAACACGTCTTGAAGGAATGGAAGCCTGACGGCACCTGACTCCTCCGAGCTTTTGTATAAACAAATTGTGGGAGTGGATTTACAAAGGAAAAAGAACGGAGACATGATGTATTCGTTCATAACTCATGCAGGGAGACAAGCCGGGAGGGGAAAGAGGGAGGGGAAGGAGGGGAGAGGGAAGGGAAAAGTTGGAGGGGGGGGGGGGGGGGGACTGCTCCAAGCCTTGACGGAGCGGGTCAGGTCGATGCGGAGTCTGTGTGTGCCGAGTTCCACAAAGGAAGCCCCTTAAAACAGTTAAAAATCCAGGAGGACACTTCTTCCCCAAGAACAGCGTATTTTGCCCTTAGCTGCGCAGTCTTCACATGCAAACGTCAGTCCAGAGAGGGTACATTTTTCACAAAAAATAATCTCTACTTAGTCTTCAAAGCACTGCGCAGACTGATGCTGTATCACAGCTCATTTACCAGATCAATGAAATCAATGCATTAATTTGCACACCAAAACAGGTTAATTAACTAGATTCCACTTGTAAATGCTGACATTTGCAACACCCCACGCCCACCCCACGCCCACGCCCCCGAATTTCCCAAACCCGCTCATCTCTCCTCCATTTGAAAAATCTAGCCCTCCTTGTCTGCTTTGGCCCAACAACAAAGCCAAAAAGTTGAAATGATTTAGTTTGGGACGCTGAACCGCAATTACTGCACCCTAGCCAGCCCTACCCGAAGGCCAAGAATATTCATTGCGATCGAGAGCTTCATCCACCTTCGCACTGCCAGCCAACATTAACCAGTATCGTCTGCTTGGGCGAGTTCTGCCTGATAACTTTTTCGACTTTTTCCGCTGTCTTTGGGGCCGAACTGCAATCAAGCCGGTGTAAGAGTGGCAGAGCTGCAAGTGCGGGGAGCGAGCAAATGGAGCATGCTACATTACCCCTATGTCTTCACTGGCAATCTGGGGCTGTGCCCAGCGCCATGCATTTTAAAAAGCACAAAGAACCAGATGGTTAAAAGGTACATTGGAAAAACAAATGAGGCGAAGTGTCCTGGAAATTGCTTGTTGGAGAAAGAAAAGATAGGGTGGTGGAGACGGAGCCAGCTTGTGGAGAAAGCGAGCTAAGCGAGTTTGTTTGCCCTTGATGAAGTGCTGAGGTGTGTACCACAACGCTACCGACGTTCCTTCATCGTGTACTGTAACAACGTTTGTCTAGCACACATCAGTCCACTAGACATTACCTGTTGATGAAGTGCTGAGGTGTGTACCACAACGCCAGCGACCTTCGGCCATCGTGCACTTTAAAAAACGCTTGTCTAGCAGACATCAGTCCTCTAGACATTACCTGTTAGTTTGAACTCTGTGTTTCTGCTAGATTTTCTTTCCAATGGATCCGTTGCGGAAAATTCAGCTTGCCTAACTTAAGACGGAAGAAGCCTTTAAACAGTGTTGTTTACGAAGTCAGCTGCAGTAACACCAATTCATTTTTTTTTTTTTTTAACTTTTATTATTATTTTTATTTGTGTGTGCGTGTGTGTGTGTGTGTGGGGGGGTTCTTTTTTCCCGCATCGTTCTTCCTTTTTACTTTGCAAAAAAATCGTTCCTTGCTCTTCTCGATGTTGATCCTAACCACCATGGGTATCTTCCAGAGCGCAGGTCTGTAAAACACGGGAACTCGGTTTTCCTCTCATCCAAATGATTACACTCGCTCAGTCGATCATCCGAGAACTGGGTAAAAGCAGAAAGAATATCAATACCTAGTTTCAAACCTGCAACCTCTGGATACCGAGTCAACCACCCTCATCGACAGACCACTCTCCCAAGAAAGGCGCTGGATACGGTTGGGTTGCAGTTTCGTCCTTCCTGTCTGTTGTATTCCTCTCTCCTCGACCTCCTACTTTCTCTTACGATGTGTGGCAAACAAAATTTCCAATTACATTTTTACGGAATAATGATCTGCTTGATCTGACTTGTAATTCCGATACTTGATCATGCAGTCTCGTGTGCACAGCTTTCAACGGAGACTGTGGGCACTTGCGATGAAGAGGAGTCCAAGCGGACGGGCACCCAACCATCCGGTGGTACCCTCTGTTCGTTTCTTACACTTGTTTAACGCAGAGTCGTCTCCGGAGTGGTACTGGCGAGGACCGAGAACTCAGGAAACGGGGGAAGAAGTGAACTGTATATAACGCCACACTGTCACCACCAGAATGACTCCTGCATTCAGATGGGCAGCGGTAAGAGCCATTTTAACATTTCATTCATTGTAGAGCAAGTCACAATCCGACAGTGTCCGTGGATCACAACTGTTGCAGAGAAAGTACAGCCGAATCGACGTCCCAAACTCCAAGCACTGGCTTACGACATCCATCCTTCAACTTTGGAAGAAGGTGCCGGAAAGCGATGCTCGGAGTGTGGCGACGTCCGTCTGCTTACGAGACTAACGCCTTACCGCTGGACCAACCCGGGCTCACACTATCGGGTAGTACCTTTCGGGCATTGCCCCTGTTCATTACATAGACTTGTGGATTGATTCAGCAGAGCAAGTGCGTCAAACGCTGGTCATCGGATGGCTATACCCGCATTTGTAACCTCGACACAATGCATTCGCAGCAAGGTTGATTTGGTGCAAAGAAAACGAAACAACCCCTCAATTTTACTTGAATGCTCACAGACGGTGCTAAACGATGCTCACACTTCTAACACAGCTGGCGCCACAGCCAATCAACAGAGAAACACAACCCATTTTAACGTAAACCATCAGAACGGGATTCGTACCATTCTGGCCGAAACTAAGGCTGTTTCCTGTCCATGAGCGACACAACTACTTCGGTAAATCTCGGCAACGTCCGGAGCTGTCCGGCGTTATGTCCCCTCTGAGCCTCGTTGTCAATCAGCGGAAGGCATCGGATCGGTAAGATGGCGACTGGCTTCATTAGAGTGGCGCCAAAAAGCCGGAAACCAACGAATCGTGTGCCATGTGGCCAATAACGATAGGTTTGCATCACAGCACTCCATTCGGTCTGCTCGATGTTCTCAACATTGACTTCTTAACAACAAAAATAAAATTAAAAAGACCAGTTTTGTCCAAAAACTTTACTCTCTTCAATCAAACAGACAGTTTAAATGAACCATGGGCGGCATAATCAGACAGGAGGTATATCGTGCATCCATCAAAGAGGGACTGCTGATGCACAGAAAATTGTATAGAAAACAACTGCTTGTCACTGATTTTAATGTCATATTTATAATTATGTTGAATGCGGCAACTGAATTGTTGTCGTATGAATGAATGAATGAAAATTTATATATAGCGCATAAAAAACTTCCACACAAAACCTTGCGTGTTCACAGCGCCAGATACACACAGTGCATACATGTAAGCTCTCGCAAGCTAAAACTACCAAAGGACCTCATACCAAAAGGTACAAACAGCTCTTACCGACGCACCCCTTCCCAAAAGTGGAACTATACATAGCAGTTAAATGTAAAAATATATACAGAGTTACAAATAATGATAACAGAAAGAAAAAAATACAAGTCGCTCATCCATTACCCGGGTACAGAGGATTCGTTGCCCGAACACACACACACACGCACGCACGCAAAAAACAAACAAACAAACAAACAAACGGAGCCAGAGAAAGCGTGCTGCTGTTTGTTGTCAGCGTTCCTCAGCTGAAACCCCGAGGTTCACCCACTGGTGATTGAGACAGTAACGTGTGCAACCGTTTCCCCACACCTATTCAAACTGTCGCACATACAAGTGCAACCGCATTACGACCTCGGAAATTTCCAGTGATGAAGTTTTCTATGGATGACAATAACCCTGACATAGGACTTTTAACCTTACATTACAACCATTTTGCTTTGGCCCTGACGTTCTGGCTACAGAGAACGAGATGCCGGGTAACGTCATCACAGCGCCAGCAACCTCTAATCGGGGCCCAAATGAGTGTTAAATAAACATACACCCATCTGACGCTGGGGTTACGAAACTGTTAAGATTGTCGACTCCACTGAGAAAATCTGTAATTTCCACATCAGGCTGAATACGCGGCATCCAAGGCTGACAAAAACCTGACGTTAAGCAATTAGGGAATTGTCGTTTTCAATCCCCAACGGAACTACGCCAAAGTTCACCGAGGACACTGAAAGCGGGGAGAAGTAATCTTTGGGGTTCTGTTTCGTGTTTTCCTTTCCCGTGGAAAGGGGATTTCAGTGTACCCGAGCAACAGCATCACATTACCAGCACAGGGCACGATGACGCGCGGCGAGCTGCTGGCCGTGCTGCAACGGGGCCGTGCAGCAAAGTGCAGCAGGCCGTTTCTCCAGCCCCTTAGGCAAACACAAGCTGCAATTGTGCAACCCCGCAACAATACGCACTTCGTCAATTTTGAACGAAAGCCGTACTGGGGTTCGTCCGGTGGGAATTCCGCGTAGATTTCCCACAGGAAAAAACAGCTGCGACAAAGTCGTCCTACCAACTTGCTGATTAATTCTTAATTATTTTCTAACGTTGATGAAATCTTCACAGAATCAGCCTGGGCACGATGACTATTTGTTGTTGTTGTTGTTTTCTGTTGTTTTTCGCTGCCGTGGGATCTTTAACCTGCACACACCTAAGTGTGTGGGTGCATGTGCGTTGTTGTTAATGTTGTTATTGTTGTTTTGGAAAAAAATCTGAGTTACGTAGAAGCCATCCATCACATAAGTCTTCGACGTTTCGTCTCACCGAACGGACTAGACAATAAGTCCACTGGCAGAGATGGCAGACGTTCCTGTCAGAGAGGTTCGAACCAACAATTGCTCGATTCCGCGGCAAATGCAGTGAATATTTTGTAAACTCGATTAACTAATGGTGCAGAAAACCAAGGAACCCAAAAGCAAAGACCCGTAGATGATTCTTAATTAATTCATGGAACATCACTACTGCCAGCGGACAGCAAAATGCAGTTCAATGCCGTGTGAGGTTGTCTGAGTTTTTTGCTTTTTTGTTTTGTTGTTGTTGTTTTTGAAAAAGAAAGAAAAACAAGGCTTTATGACACCGCACTCAGAGAAACGATTTATCAGGAAACTATGGCACAAGTTTCTCTAGCAACTGATTTATAACCACAGTGAGAGAAACGGTTTACCAGGAACCTGTGGCACAGCTTTGTCTATCAACTGATTTATTCTGGGGGGGATGTGGCCCGGAGGGTTGGGCGTCGGGTCCGGCGCGATGCTGACGCAGGTTCCACTCCCGGAGTGGAAAGGGTTTCTTCTCCTACCGACAGTGCAGACTCGCTGATCACGGTGTTCTTACGGCCCCCGTTTTCAACGGCAGGCTTTAACACCTGTGGGCGCGTTAAGAATCCCCAGAGCTCAGGAGCTGTGTGAAGGCTGAGGTGGATCATGGACGTCCTGGGCTCCCGCCCCTAATAAACCTACGGTTTCTGTGGACGTAAAGCCCGTTCTTAACTGGGCGAAAGTTTGTTCGCCGAACATACTTCGGACACTTCGACGAACTATGATTCGTTTTTTAATTGAACTTTTAGTTCGCCGAGCATGGTTCGGACACTTCGACGAACTTTACTTCGTTCTCAATTGGCTTGTAATGAGATGCAAGCTTCGGCCCGAACTTGCGGCAGACGCACAGTAGACAGCATGATCGAAAATGTAGGCTAAAGTCAAGTCAAGTCAATATACTTTAATCATCCCTCACAGGGTAATTCAACTAACTACTATCTCATTCTGGGTCCCCGAGATAAGGCTGCGCCACCCACAAGTCAACAAATAAACAAATTCCCTCCGAAGCGAGTGAAGAACCTAGCGACACCGTCATCCATTTTTATTTTTATTTCTTCATCATCCACAGGAGAGCTCTGCTCTCAGCCAATCAGAGGCAATGTTCGTCGAATAGGGCGAATGTTCCCAGAACATGTTGAGCGAAGCTTTTTGGACCCCGAATATAGCTTCGTCGCAGTTCGACGAATACTTCCAGCTAGGTTCGCGAAGAAAAGCTCGCCCAATTAAGAACCA
>JABMCL010000277.1:1105000-1132500 GCA_018857735.1 Alviniconcha marisindica | reverse complement strand
AATAATTTATTCTGGCTTCTTAATTCTCTGCCCTCCCAGTTCAGTCAACGTCATCTTTCTATCGCTTCTCTTCTAACACGAAGCCACGTGTGTCACAGAGTTTCACGTGTGATATGATGAACTCTGTTCAGATCAGGCACTACCCTTGTGGCTAACAGAACGTTAAACATCCCGTTACGTAACCCACGTTTCCCGCCTTGGCTTGTCCTGTGTCACAACACACTGACACCAGCAACAACACTATGGCTTAGCCTGTGCCACAACCCACTGACACCAGTAACAACACTATGGCTTGGCCTGTGTCACAACCCACTGACACCAGTAACAACACTATGGCTTGGCCTGTGTCACAACCAACTGACACCAGCAACAACACCAAGGCTTGGCTTGTGTCACAACATACTGACACCAGCAACAACACCAAGGCTTGGGCTGTGTCACAACACACTGACACCAGCAACAACGCCTGTGTCACAACACACTGACACCAGCAACAACACCTGTGTCACAACAAACTGACACCAGCAACAACACCTGTGTCACAACACACTAACACCAGCAACAACACCTGTGTCACAACACACTGACACCAGCAACAACACCTGTGTCACAACACACTGACACCAGCAACAACACCAAAGCGACAATAAAATGTTGCTACGCGCTGCATATTTGTGTCACTCATGGTAAGCTCTTTACATCACAGCATCCACACTCCAGAAATGGAAATAACCCTCCGAAGACAGCATGTGGTTGCTCATGTGGCGGGATAATAATAATGTTTTAAAAAACAAAATACAAAAGCACGGTCACACATGCAGTCCTCTCACCATAGGGAATGCATTTGTCAATGCACACTTGCATGACTGTACCGGGTGACCCCAGTGTGTCAATGCACACTTGCATGACTGTACCGGGTGACCCCAGTGTGTCAGTGCACACTTGCATGACTGTACCGGGTGACCCCAGTGTGTCAATGCACACTTGCATGACTGTACCGGGTGACCCCAGTGTGTCAGTGCACACTTGCATGACTGTACCGGGTGACCCCAGTGTGTCAATGCACACTTGCATGACTGTACCGGGTGACCCTAGTGTGTTCAGCTACGGAAAGCTACTCTTCTCGCGAATTTTCTTCTTCAAATGGATGGCATTGTTCTTTTACTGATACGCACAGTTCGGGTTTAACATATATAAAAAAAGAACCCAGAGGCATAATCGCCTCTGTTCCAAGAAAGCCCATCTCGACAACAAACGCCCTCTGTGAGGGCTGCCACCTTTTGGCGTCCAAATTAATCAAAGAAAAGAGCGGTGTTTTTATCTCCCGCTTCAAAGCCGGCAATTTCCTGTATCACAAACACATTTGTCAGGGAGGGTGTGAGGCTGATGGCTCGGGGAGCAAAAGGTGCTGATGCAGACGGTATGCGCTGCATTAACAAGCCCCGCACACCTAACACTAAGCTAATATCTACAGAAGAACAAATCAGATGCCAGCCTGTCAGGTCGCCGTGGAGGCTACATGTATGGCGGGCATAGGTTTGAAAACAAGACTGACGGATCCGGTGATTTCCCTTATATCCCCCCCCACACACACACACATACCAGCACCACTACTACAACCACTACCACTACCACCACCACAACTGGATGGACGTGTGACGTACAAACGTCAAAAAGAGTATTACCCCGTTTCCGTTCCTACGGTGCAGTGGTCTCGGGTAACTGGGGTGCCCAACTTTGTTACGGGGGGGGGGGGGGGGGGGGGGGGGGGGGTAGGTATACATCCTCATCCTGGACCTCGTCCATGCAAATGTTTGTGCGTGATCCTTTTCGTGTATACACACTGCGTAAGAACGACGCTGAAGTGGACCCGGGGCAAGAGGACGTCGGAAGGGTTTTGAGAAAAACACAGTTACCACTTCTCGTCAAAGCCTCTGTATGAAGAAGAGCGGTAAACGAAAGATGGCCCTATTGACAGGGGAGGAGGTAGCGCTTGCCCGTTACAGGGAGAGTAGGGGTGGACCGTCAGGTGCCGGTCCTGCCTACCTGCCTACGTGTTGACACAGCAAGCAAACGACTTGTACCCAAGTACCACAGCCCCATTATCACCTGCCTGCAACCACCCGAGCACAAAACCAGGGCCTGCACGAGAGCCGGGGACGACGGCCACCTCATCTCACAGACTGGACGGCCGTGTGGCGCACAAACGTCAAAAAGAAACAGTACACGAACAGATCTAACCCCTGTTCCCTTCCGGCGGAACAGGGGTCTCGGTGACTCGACCGGGGTCCGATGCCCCCCCCCCCCCCCCCCACCACCACACCCCACACCAGGCAAGCGATACCTCGTTCCCTGTAAGTAGGAGGATCTTTCTTTTACCGCTGTTCTTCACACAGAGGCTTTGACGTGAACTTGTCACTGTTTTTTTCTTCTGAAAACCATTCCGATGTCCTGTTGCTCCAGTTCCACTTCAGTGTCGTTCTTATGTAGTACGTGTGTAAGTAAACATGGTGCTTAACGTCCACAGAAACCACAAGGCTTATTAGGGACGGGGAGAAGGGGGACGGAGGGGGTATGGAGGTGGGGGGAGAGGGAGATTATATACCTATCGCTACACTGTCACCACCAGAATGACTTCTGTATTAAGGTGGGCAGCGATGAGAGCCACTTTAATGTTTCATAATTGTGAGAACAAAGTCACAAGACAGTGTCCACAGTCCACAACTTTTGAAGAGAAAGGAGAGCCGAAGCAGATTCGAACCGAGGTCTTTCTGCTTACCAGCCTAACGCCTTACCGCTAGGCCAAACCGGCTGACATGTGCGTGTGTACACATGGCCATGCAGCAGTACTGACACGAGAAACTACAACCTCTTTTCTGACACTGCCTACTCCAGAGGAGAAGAAGGACGCGCCACAGTTGTTCCTTCTGAAGGCTGACGGCGAGGCGCCCACGTCAAGACGGCAAGCGGCGGACCTGAGCGTAATAAACCATTTTCTCTGCGAGAAAGGGTTATCTGCCCCTTATCGCCCAAAGGGCACACTGCATGCGGAATTGGAGTTTTATTACAGCTACCTGCACGTCTTTATCTGCAGATTACCTGCACTGGTTTCCGTACAGACCCCGGCACAACCACGGATCAGCCTGCGTCACGGGTACAGCTTGTGCGGATTATGAAAACTGAAAATAAGCGTTACTTTCCACGTGTGGTACATAATACCTGCTCACAATGCTGCAAATGGGAACTAGGGGTGGGTGATGGTGTATGGGGGTGGGGGGGGCGGGGGGGGGGGCACAACGTTCCGAAGCGCTCGTCTTGGACCAAGCCTTCCCTACAGCAGCGGAAAGTACGCTGGCTGACCAAAGCTATCATCCAATGGTCGACTGTTGCTCAAGTGGAGGCCGAAGGGAAGTAAGTAAACATGGTGCTTAACGTCCACAGAAACCAACCGAAGGGATGATGATACGGGACTTAATGTCCTCGGATGTCGGGCCGACATATTAACCGAAGGGATCAAGAAGACGCACTTTTACATGACTGGGGGGATGTGGGTGCAAGTCCAGCTGCGGCGATGGCTCAAGATGCCACAATGTGTGTGTGTGGAGGGGGAGGGGAGTCAACACATCGCAACTCTCGACTTAAGTTAGCCAATGAGACCGCAAACGTCTAACTCGGTATGGACTGACTTGGTATTGAGGCATGACTGACATAGCGTGCCCGTCCACTGACATAGCGTGCCCGTCCACTGACATAGCGTGCCCGTCCACTGACATAGCGTGCCCGTCCACTGACATAGCGTGCCCGTCCACTGACATAGCGTGCCCGTCCACTGACATAGCGTGCCCGTCCACTGACATAACGTCCCCGTCCACTGACATAACGTCCCCGTGCCCTGGCAGGCAGTCCGGCCGCCACACAGTCTAGTCCGCTAAAACCCTCTGTCCATTGAAGTTCTTGTCCATCAACCGACATTTTATGAACGCTGAAACTCCCGTCCGTCAGCGACGCTCATCCCTCTGCCTTACAGCCTCGTGACAACAGCAGACGTGAAGCACACACTGGATTACACGACAGCGATACACAGTTCGCCACTCACTCTTCCATATTCCTTGGTTCTCACAATATTTCCAGACACCTCTCACGACAGACTTATCTGTCGTCCCTGTTTGCCGTCTATCCCGAAACCACCCACCTTTTCCCACAAATTCTCGTTTCTAATCTTCTTCCATAGTTTCCCACAGATTCAGGTTTCTAGCGTGCAAAATATCGTAGTGTGCAGTCTGTCAGAAGGACGTGGCGCAGAATTTAGATACAAAAGGGTTCTAGTTTTGTGTAATGAACCGCAAGTTTTGACCAATCAGAGCACTTTGACAAGAACCGGACCGAAAGGACAGTGGTGGGAAGCTCGATCGTGCATTCAATTTTTCAAACAAATTCCTGTTTCTAGTCTTCTTCCATAGGTTCCCACCGACTCCGGTTTCTAGTCTTGCTCCATTGCTTCCGACAGATTCTGGTATTTAGGCTCCTTCCACAGCTTCCCACCGATTCCGGTTTCTATTCTTCTTCGATTGCTTCCGACAGATTCCGGCTTTTAGTCTCCTTCCACAGCTTCCGACAGATTCCGGTTTTCTTCTCCCACAGATTCCACTTTCTATTCTTCTTCCATTGATTGCGTTTGTGTAAAAAGATGCGGTAAGGGGTCTCGGCCTAGGGTCTCCCGGACGCCGACCGTGAGGGCAGGTGATCCGGTGATTAATTTCTCCCTTTTCCCTCACACCTCCCGATCGGCTGGCTTGGGGACTGCAGTTCGCCCGCCGGCCCCCTCTCCACCGTGGAGAGTTTGTGGGGCTGTGCAAACTTGACTCGGAAACAAGCGTGGAGTGCACGTTGTCCTAACCCAGTTTGTGGAAAAACAAGCCTCAAGTGGGGGCCCGTCCGGTCCATGGACTGCCGCCAGGTTTCCCCAACAGCCTGTAAATCGGCCCTTTGGGACCCGGGAGGTGTCGGCAATGATGACTTGGCTGAACACTGACACGGCCAAGGAAAACCATCTGGGTTGTATTGCCTTACTTGAAAGGTGTGCTTGAGGAACAGATCAGCCTCGCTTACTAAGGAGACACGCACGCACGCACGCACGCACGCACGCACGCACGCACGCACGCACGCACGCACGCACACACATGAACTAACACGCATGAATGCAAACACATAAATAAATACATCTGCGAAGGCGCACATAAACGACACACACATAAACCTATTTACACACACACACACACACACACACACACACACACACACACACACACACACACACACACACACACACACACACACACACACACACACACACAACGGTACCCACCTTCACTAAATGCAACAACGATGAATTTAAACCCTCGTCCAACTGGACCGTCTGAATCCGTTCTGCAATCACACAAAACAAACAAAAAACACTTGTCAGACATTTAGCAACAACTGCAAATGTTAACATAAGAAAACAACAGCAATAACAATAGCACCGTTAACGACAACGGCCCAAACAACGACAACGCCTGAACTACACAGCAGCTCTGACAACTTTCAACTTCGTTCATCACTTAAACATGGACAGGCAAAGCGCACAGACTGGCGGAAAACGAATACTTGGTAAGTACTAATCGAAATCGGATTATCCAAACAAAACTGGCACACGATGTGGACTGTTTGACAGGTCGGTGGGGGGGGGGGAGGAAGAGGGGGGGGGGGTAGATGTGAGCAGGGGTCGGTGGGGGGGGGGGGGGGGAGGTTAGATGCTGCATGTATGCATAGCGTCCTTCGGTCGGGGGGGGGGGGGGGGGTTAGATGTGCATGTATGCTAGCGTCCTGGTCGGTGGGGGGGGGGGGGGGGGGGAGGGGGGGAGATGCTGCATGTATGCATAGCGTCCTTCGCCAATCTAAACTGGACAGTAACCATCGCACAGGAAAATAACCAAGTAGTCCACAAGTAAAAGCAGCATCAGAAGCAAAAACAACCGAATAAAGACACTTTAGACAAAACAGCAATGTCACAAATAAACAGAAATAAAGACGACTGACAAGCAGGTCTTTCTGTCGGTGAAAGTGAGAAAAAAGCGGAAAGAACCAGAAATGTTTCAACTGTGCTTTCGTTCGCTGTTGATGTTACTGCTCTTCGTTCTGTTGATCCTACGGTTATGTTTTAACGCAGTAGAGTAATGATGCTTGAAACGTTGAACTACTCCCAGATTTGGACCACAACCAAACCAAAAGCAAGACTAAGCAAACAGTCACAGTTCAAACCGAAAACAAACTCTCCTCTCACTAAGAGGACAGGGGGCTGTAAAACCGAAAGGAACAAATGTCAAGTAAACGGTTGTAAAACTTTCGGCACAACTGCTTTTATCAAGCTCGACTTTCAGACGGTTAACCGGATAACGCGTTTGCCTGGGTCACTGCAACACAACTGCCACTATAACGTTGTGTTTTACATATTACCCACCCCCCCCACCCCCCCCTCACACACACAAGAAAAGACAGCCTCCATGCCGTAAGGGCTATCAACTTTCTAACAACTCGATCCTTCCCAAAACGTCGCTCCTCGTACCCAAAATCCTCTGCCCCACAATTCCTAACCTACCCCCGCCCCCTCCCCCTCCCCAACCCCACCCCAAAAAAGTACGCTGATAAAACCAACAGCAAGAAAAACGCCGCGGCGCTAAACTCATCAGGGTAACGTTACCGGATCAAACCCATAAACTTCAGCGCTATCCATTACCACCACCACCCGTCAGCGGGAGGATCCTCCCAGGACCGTGACCCCTTTACTTCGGTGACCGGTTCCCGGATCAAAGAGCGGGCCGGGAAGACTGTTGTGGGGAAGGAAGAGGAGCTGTCACCGTTGCATATCGGAGAAGAATGGAACAATTTGCTGCTCATTTTGGGCGTAAGCGCGGGCGGATTTACAATCTGTCAGGGCCATGTCTAACCCCTTTCCATCTATCTGGACCCGGCATCGGCGCTCCGACCGAAGGGCTTAAGACTCAGAATTATTGCTGTCTTTTCATACATCCCCGCGCTGAGCGCCGCAGGCTCCGTCCAAAATGGGGTACACCGAGGTGACGAATGGTGGAGCAAATGGGGTACACCGAGGTGACGAATGGTGGAGCAAATGGGGTACACCGAGGTGACGAATGGTGGAGCCGTGGTGCAGCGCCAGTGAAAACGGTTCTTTAAAGGGAATTCGTATCTCTCAGGAGACCATGCACTCTGTTTTGTGCAACAACCAGCTCTAGAACAGTAAATGAGACCCCATCTGTTTGACGGGTGGAGGCGAGAGGGGGGGGGAGGAGGGGGGGGGGGGGGGGCAGATACGTTGCATGTACGCTCAACGTCGTTGGCAGAGGGAAAATAACGAAGCAGCTGACAAGTAAAAGCAGTACCAGAAGCAAAAACAACCGAACAAAGACAAAAATTAATAGCAACGTCACAAATCAGCAGTAAACATGAAGTAAAGGCGACTGCATTTGGTCTACTAAACCGAGACAATACTTTAAATAATAATAATAATTTTTTAAGTGCATTTTCTTCGCGTCATCGGTGTCATTGTGTCACGAATGGTGATGTAACAGCTCTCCTTCTTTCGTTCCTAGCTCCGAGAGCAAGTAAGTTGTTGGCGCCATTCTTCATGAGAACAATGCCATGCGATTCTGTGCACGAGTTACTACCGACGCTGTCGTTTATCACGGTGATACTGTTGGTGGTCTGTCAGGTGTCAGCCATGGTCGTCTTCGCCAGCGAAGGATGAACATAATCATCATTATCATCACCGTTGATGATGACAGATGTCAGATTGACGGGTCCTTATGCAAGGCATTTACCATACTTCTTGGAGGAAATACAACACGCACGCGAGCGCGCGTGCACCCATGCTAGCCCCCCTCCCCTACCCCCTACACACACACACACACACACCTACCGCTTTACAAATACTAGGCTTAAAAATCGACACCTGCATGAGATATGCTCCCTTCAAAACCAAACCGCACAAGAAAGAAGAACCATAATGACGAAACGGCGACGTTTTTACACCACAACTACTACACTACTCCCAAACACACACGAAACAGCAGGAGGGTGAAGGGGTAGTTGGGGGGGGGGGGGGGGGGGGGGGGGGGGGGGGGGCGCCGGTAGGTGATGGTGTAACTGCAAGCCCCCGGATTAAGCCGGGGCGAGTTGCCAGTAACAGCCTTGCCGCACAGCCGTCCGCGGCCTTCCGCACGCAGCAATGTGACATGACGCGGACTCGGCCGTTCCTGTCCACCCCATCCCACCCGCTTTGCGTCGGGTGCAAGGAGTAGATTGCATGTAACCAAATACAACCGGATCGGGTATTATGAGGTTTGTACCGAGTATCTATTTCGTTCTTTTCTGTCTTCGAGAGAGAGAGAGTGGGTGTGTGTGGGTGGGTGTCAAACTCCAAGCTCTGGTTTACGACATCCTTCCTTCAACCACTGCCGTATTTAGTTACGCCATAGGTCCCCAAAAAATGTCAGCTAACGAGCAGTATTTTGTTGGTGTTGAAACAGTAGCAAGTTTGTTACAAACAACTCAAATAAAACAAGGAATGTCATTTATAGCCGCCAACAAAGTTTACACCAGCACAAACAAAACCACAATCGTTTAAATCGAGACGGAACTCTTTTTTGTACCCGGGGTGGATGCGTCTCGTGTTTACATGCGTGCTTGGGCGCTAGGTTGCTTTTACAGTCATATTAGTACCCGAACCTTTCGGAGGGCGCTGACCGCGTCGCTGGACAGCTGCGCGGAGATAAAGAGTGCCCCTTCAGTGGCGTAACTAAATCTGGCAGAGTTTGGAGGAAGGTGCCGGAAAGCGATGCTCGGAGTGTGTGTGTGTGTGTGTGTGTGTGTGTGTGTGTGTGTGTGTGTGTGTGTGTGTGTGTGTGTGTCACTGTGTGTGTGTGTGTGTGTGTGTGTGTGTGTGTGTGTGTGTGTGTGTGTGTGTGACTCTGTGTGTGTGTGTATTGTGTGTGTGTGTGGTGGGGGGGGGGGGGGAGGATGTGTGTGTGTGTGTGTTTGCGAGGGCTGCGGAAGTGTAGTGGTGGGAGAGAAGGGGAAAGGGGTCGTCACAGTATGTGGGTGGACCGTGTTCTGGTTTTGATATTTCACTGTTTGCTTCATGCCCTGTGTGTGAGTGCCATAAAAGACGAAAGTTGCGGCACAGTGAACTGGAATTATTCAGGCGTGCATGAATTATTGATATCTAGACAGATACATAGCAAGTGAGCGAGCCAGCGAGAGAGAACTCGAACTCGAAAACTTTATTTTACAAAGATTGTAGCTTAGTATCAGTCAAAACCTAACAACTAGCCCAATGATGACTAAAAATAAAATTACAGGGAACATTTATATACATAATTATAAGCATGAATGAGTAAATGAAATTTTATACATGGAAATTTATACATGGAGCATAAGAGAGAGAGAGAGGGGGGGGGGGAGGCTGACAGACAGAACGAAAGACAGACAGAACCAGAGACAGACAGACAGACAGACAGACAGGGAGATCAATAATTCAAAAATTTCAGTTGACAGCGCCGTAGCTTTTGTCTTTTATGACACCTGTGCTGAGGGTATGTATGACCTATGTGTCAACGAGACTGTCACCTACTAAAACCGGAATACAGGCAGGTGCGTGCCTTTGTGTGTGTGTGTATGTGTGTGTGTGTGTGTGTGTGTGTGTAGGGAGGGTGTTGGGGGGAGGGGGAGGGGGAGCGTGCCTGCGTGTTACAGTACAACCTAGAATCCCCTGGGATCCCAGTTCGTCATAGTACAAACCGGAATTTTAATATGCACCAGGATAAAGTGCGAAATGTCAGCTTTAATGGATACTTTTCGGTGTGAACCGAAATTCTAGTGTTACTGCAGGGTGTGAACCGGTATTCTAGTGTTACTGCAGGGTGTGAACCTGTATTCTAGTGTTACTGCAGGGTGTGAACCGGTATTCTAGTGTTACTGCAGGGTGTGAACCGGTATTCTAGTGTTACTGCAGGGTGTGAACGCACAGCGTCACGGTGACGTCAACGACCACTTTCGGGGTCCCGGTGTACCAGCGTCAGAACCCTCGCCCGCTCGCGTGCTAACTTTGAATTTGTAGTGACTGCAGCAACGGTGTTGGCGTCAAGTGGGAAAACCCAATTGGAAGAGTAGGAGTACCAAGCTGTGGATAACACTTCCGGTTGCCATTGACAACGGTCTGTTGCCATCGTGGCTAATCCTCCTCCTCTTCCTCTCCACCAGACCAGCAGACAGCAAAATCTACGGTCTCTGGTACTAGTCTTCTACACAACAGCTTGCCTGGCGCCCCAGTCTTGTAGTCCTTTACTTACAGCCTACTGACACGCGGCGTCATTCTGTGTGTGTGTGAGTGTGTGTGTGTGTGTGTGTGTGTGTGTGTGTGTGTGAGAGAGAGAGAGAGAGAGAGAGAGAGAGAGAGAGAGAGAGAGAGAGAGAGAGAGAGAGAGAGAGAGAGAGAGAGAACCTAATTCCATACCATATTTAAAGCTTTCAATGCTAAACTAAAAACTCACCTCTTCCACCAAGCTTTCTCATCGATTTGTACATGATTACTGCTACCTGTCTCGTATCCATTGTGTACGTGTGTGGGGGGAAAGGGAGTAATTGTGAGTGTTTGAGGTCATGAGTTTACAGTGTGCAGACGGAGTGTGTGTGTGTGTGTGTGTGTGGAACGTTGTAAAGAGTAGTCAGTTTGTGCAGATCACAGAACAGCGGTATATAAAAGTTACCTATTACAATCATTATTATTTAAGCATTTTTTATGCACTGTACCTTCTGTTGAAACGTCTAACGAATGTTGTAATGTACTGTTTCTCCTATGCTTCATTTGACGAGCCGGAAGGCAAATCACTGTGCATAAACAGCGAACACAGCGTATTAAGCTACAAGGTCGTTGGTGAGCCCATGAAGCTTTTATTGTATCTTGATCTCGTCTGGAATAAAGTCTTGTTTAACTCAAACAGAAAACACTTGTTTTGCATGTATCGTGTTGTGTTGTATTTTTGGCATGATCACGTTCACCGGCGAAGAAAAGAAAGGAAAGAAAGAGCGGTTTGGAGGACCGTGTGCTAAACGCTTGTTAGGTGCAAATGAAGACTGATGAAATTCAACTTAGCGGCTCTTCGCTAACTGAAAGCAGCGAAATTAAAACAGGCTGTTTACGTTCAAACTCCCTTCCAAAGGTCGTTTTCCCTTCGCTGAGTAAGTGCTAAACGGACTTCCTGCCCCACCTTTTGATGCGTGCAAGACAATGCCAGCGGGTTTTTTCAACGCAGTCGTGCGGCAGAGGTTTTTATCAGGCCCTGGAACGTGACTGTTTGGCTCATGTTGTTTGTTTTTCATGCGTTTTTACACTCACTGGCTTGCCCTTTGCGTTGAACATGTGCCCATCAAAGTGTCCGGCTATTTCTGTTTAACCTTTCTGTCTCTTTCTTCTTCGTTTCTGCGACCTGTCTTTTTGCCTGTCTGTCTCTATCTTTCTCTCCGGGCCAGAGTCCTGCGTAAATGAACTCCTCTGTCTGTCTGTCTGTCTGTCTGTCTGTCTGTCTGTCTGTCTGTCTGTCTGTCTGTCTCTGTCTGTCTGTCTGTCTCTCTCTCTCTCTCTCTCTCTCTCTCTCTCTCTCTCTCTCTCGTCCTTTCGTCGTGTATCCGTTCACGAAGTAAGAACAATGTCGATTTACTTATCCACAGCGAATATTTTTGTCTTCATTCTCGCTCCAAAAATCCATAGCCGTGCATATTAGCCAAATCACCTTGCACTTGAGGACACTGGTGAGGTTCTTTTGCTTTAAGTTTTCCGGGCACCTCATCCATGTCTCTTATTCCTTCCTGATTGTCCGTTTGACCTGATCAATAATGTCATTACATGCTCGCATGACCGAAGGATGTAACGGACTCTTCGAGAGGGATCTCGGCGCTACAGCCGTTTTGCTGTCAGATTGTTTGACGCCGGGTCATCTCCGGAGCGGTAGTGTGAGGGACCAGGGCCCAGGGCCCCGGGGTGGGGAAGAGGGAGACCGCACCTAATGCGACAATAGAGCTCTATACACATAATGCTACACTGCAGGCTATACCTAACACCGCACTGTAGACAATACATAACGCTACACTGGGAGCTATACCTAACGCTACACTGGAGGCTATACCTAATGCTACATTGGAGGCTATACCCAACGCTACATTGAAGGCTACGCTTAAAGCTACACTGGATGCTATACCTAACGCTGCACTGTAGGCTATTCCAACGCTACACTAAAGACTATACATGACCCTACACTGAAGACTATACCTAACCCTGCACTGTAGGCTATATCCAACGCTACACTGAAGACTATGCCTAAAACTGCAACGGAGACTGTAACTCAGCGCTATGATATCACCACCAGAATGACTCTGTGTGAATCTGGGCAACTATGTGCCTTTGTACTTTAATGACTTATTTACAGTGTGAATCTGGGCAACTGTGCGCCTCTGTACTTTAATGACTTATTTACAGTGTGAATATGGGCAACTGTGCTCCTTTGTACTTTAATGACTTATTTACATTGTGAATATGGGCAACTGTGCGCCTTTGTACTTTAATGACTTATTCATCGTGTGGGGCAGAGTCCACGAACCAGAAGTTTTAAAATGAAAGGAGCGGAGCACTGAAGCGGGCTCGAACCTGGATCCGTCAGCTTTCCGACCGAGCGCCTTACCACCAGGCCAAAGCGGATCACTTAGAGATACCGAAGCAGCACGTGCACTGTAATTAAATGTTCAAGTCCCAGAAGATAGGACTGTGCAAGATAGAGACGATATCGGCTCTTTTAAATACCCAAAAAATGTGTTCGTATTCCAAATTTGTCTCTGCTGTCATAATTATGTCTCCGTTCCTCTTCGCATGCCTGCGTGCCTTCCTCCCTGATCCCCCCACCCCTCCCCTCCCTCCCCATCCCTCCCTGCCTGTCTGTCTGCCTGCCTCCCCCTCCCTCTCTCTCCCCCTCTGTGTGCATCGACATGGTTTTCTCCTTCCGCTTTCGTGATTGGCCGAAATGAACATGAGAATAGCGCCCACCCTGCAAGGAAAGCAAGGAAGGCAAGGAAAGCAAGGAAGGCAAGGAAAGCAAGGACAGCAAGGAAAGCAAGGAAGGCAAGGAAAGCAAGGAAAGCCAGGAAGGCAAGGAAGGCAAGGAAAGCAAGGAAGGCAAGGAAAGCAAGGAAGGCCAGGAAAGCAAGGAAAGCCAGGAAGGCAAGGAAGGCAAGGAAGGCAAGGAAAGCAAGGAAGGCAAGGAAAGCCTAATCGAAGCGGGAGAGCTTATTGCCGTGTACATGCAGTCGTTTCCCGAACAACACAGCGATGGCTTCACCCGACCCGGGCTAATCTACTCCACTAGATACGCCATACATCATATTCGCATAACAAGTCCATTTTCTTACAGACACCAGGCTTCCTGCGCTGCTGCTGTTTCTGGCCCCAAGGACGAGAGTGGATAAGGTGGAGAGGTCGTCACTTCCACTCCCTGGCGCTGCTCCACGCAAAAACTGGCCTTTTCCTTTTGACGATCTAACTCTGGTGGAGTTTAGGTACCTGGTGCTTACTCGCATGCAAGGTGGGAGTTACTGTAGGCGATTCGGGTCTTTGTTGTTGTGTTCGTGTGACGTCTCCCCGGCCTTGATTAACAACACCCTCTGCTTCTTTTGCTTGTGACTTCTTTTGCATTCCACCACTGGTCACCATGCCCTATAATAATTATTCCGCTAAATGTTGTTCTGCTTGTACGTTATTTTTTGTTGCTTCTGAACTTCTCTTTCGCTGTTCTTGTACAGCATAATTGTCTGTCCTATCGCACAGACGAAGGCATTTTTGCCGTAAATGTGCAGTTTGTCTTGCTATATATGTGTCCCATGCAGAGACGTTCTTTCTTAACTTCCTGTCCGTTTTGGTCCATGTGGGTTTTGGTCCAGCCGCGTTTTGGTGCATGTGCGTTTTGGTCTGTTTTCTTGCTCAATCTCTCTGAGGAGCCCACGGGCCCACTCTTTCAATCTAGTGCGCGACGTTGCCTAGGTAAAGTTGGGTAGTCTCAGGATGCCGCAAATCTGCGACAGTGACAAGCTGCAGCAACTGAGAGCAAGAAGGAGTTGAACAGCTGAACCAAATGAGAATGATGAAGATGACAACAACAATAATCATAGTGATAAATGCACAGGGCAATAACTCACACGGGCGGTGTGGATTTTACCAAGGCAGTGTCGCCCACTCTGGCGCAATCCACTCCCAGCCGTAGGTACAAAGCGTGGAAGAGGCGGACAAGACCGAGCTGCTCGTCGAGCTCATAAACAAGACTGGGAATATCGATCCCGTGTGTGCAACACGACTCTCTCTCTTGTCCTGCGCTGGCCCCCACCCACTACATCATTTGGCCATTCAGCGCGAGAATAAAGCCTTACTTATCAGTCTCCTTTCACCTGGCAAGCGCTACATCATTGGAAAAACACGAAGACGTACAATGCTCTGTGACAAAACATACAGGCATGTATGTCACCATAGACGTCTTGTCCCCACCCACTACGCCATTTGGTCATTCAGCGCGAAAATAAAGCCTTCCTTATCAGTCTGTGACAAAATATACAGGCATGTATTGTCACCACAGACGTCTTGTCCCCACCCACTACGCCATTTGGCCAATCAGCGCCAGAATAAAGCCTTACTTATCAGTCTCCTTTCATCTTGCAGCGGTGCATCATTGAAAGACGCGTACATGTATAGGTTTAAAAGTAAGGGGTATAACGCTCTTTACAAAATGAACATACAATACAGGTATGTTACCTAAGACGTCAAGCCTCAGTCCACTGCATTATTTGAGCAGTCAGCGCAGGAATAACGCTTTGCCTATTACAGTATTAGTCATGTCTCCTTTCACCTTGCATCAGGTGTGTTTCGCAGTCTTCAGAAAAGGGAGCATTCCTATTTAGTTAGGCTGTTAGTTAGTAACTGGATGTTAGCGTCCCGTCAACCGCACTGGGTCACCCCAGAATGAAAACGTCCCTAGATCCATCAAGTCACAAGACACGGCTAAAATTAAAAAAATTAAAAAGGGTGGACGGTATGTATTCTTTTGCTTCAAGGGTGGCTGCATTTTTTAACAGTCTTCAGCTCCTGCATGGTGGACATGCTCTTCAACGGGATGGTTTGAATTCACTGCCGCTCCTGTAACAGGTTACACTGCACCGAAATGCCTCCATTTGTCACCGCTCCTGTAACAGGTTACACTGCACTGAAATGCTTCCATTTGTCACCGCTCCTGTAACAGGTTACACTGCACTGAAATACCCTCCTACGATTACTCAAACTTAAAACTTAGCCCTTACCCAAATCGAAATTCCGAATTTCAAGTCAAGAAGGCTGACTGTACAGCACCTTTAAAGCTATACAGCTACGCTGTTTTTAACGAAGCCAAGACGGACCCGGGGACCAGTCGGGGCCCTGCCATTATTCAGCTCTGGGGGACACCGAGAGGCGGAAACAGCAGCCAATTTTCATCAGGCCACATCTTCCTTTTCTTTCTCTTTGTCGCCGAAAGACGGCATGGGGATTTCTCATTACAACGTGATTATGATTGGTCAGAATCCGGGCCCTGTCACGGAGGCCGACAGAGACTCTCACGCCGTGTTACCCACTGCTGGAATGCCGCCCTGCACTGCTGCAGGAATGCGGTGGCCGAGCAGAGTGGGCATTTCTCCGCAGCATCCGAACTTGATCTTACCACCTACCATAGTCCATGACCCTAACACAGTCCATGATCTTACCACCTACCATAGTCCATGACCCTAACACAGTCCATGATCTTACCACCTACCATAGTCCATGACCCTAACACAGTCCATGATCTTACCACCTACCATAGTCCATGACCCTAACACAGTCCATGATCTTACCACCTACCATAGTCCATGACCCTAACACAGTCCATGATCTTACCACCTCCCATAGTCCATGACTCTAACACAGTCCATGATCTTACCACCTACCACAGTCCATGACCCTAACACAGTCCATGATCTTACCACCTACCATAGTCCATGACCCTAACACAGTCCATGATCTTACCACCTACCAAAGTCCATGACCCTAACACAGTCCATGATCTTACCACCTCCCATAGTCCATGACCCTAACACAGTCCATGATCTTACCACCTACCATAGTCCATGACCCTAACACAGTCCATGATTCTACCACAGCCGTGCTATCAATTTAAGACTCAAAATTTCGATTGCGTTTTGCTTCCATAGCAAAGCACAGTTGGGCTTGGCAGTGAGCTAAGCTGAGCTGAGCTACGTAACGTGAGTTACCTCACTGTCCATCCCCTCTGTGCATCGGCAACTCGTCAGTGAAAACGACCTCAACTTAGAAACAACGACAACAACCGCGCGCGCGCGTGCGTGCGTGCTGTTGCGTGCGTGCGTGCGTGCGTGCGTGTGTGTCTGTCTGTCTGTCATGTGTGCGTGTGTGTGTGTGTGTGTGTGTGTGTGTGTGTGTGTGTGTGTGTGTGTGTGTGTGTTGTGGTATGTGTGTGTGTGTGTGTGTGTGTGTGTGTGTGTGTGTGTGTGTGTGTGTGTGTGTGTGTGTGTGTGTGTGTGTGTGTGTGTGTGTGTGTGTGTGTGCGCGTGTGTCTGTCTGTCTGTCTGTCATGTGTGTGTGCGTGTCTGTCATGTGTGTGTGCGTGTGTGTGTGTGTGTGTGTGTGTGTGTGTGCGTGTGCGTGCGTGCGTGCGTGCGTGCGTGCGTGCGTGCGTGCGTGCGCGCGCGCGCGCGCGTGTACTTGTCGTGTGTGCGTGCGTGCGTGTGTGTGTTTTTCTGTCTGTCTTGTGTGTGTGTGTTTGTGTCTGTCTCTCGGTCGGTCTGTGCTCGCGACTGTGTCTATCAGTCTGTGTGTGCATGAGTGAGTGTCTGTGTGTGTTGTGTGGGTGGTCTGTTTCTGACAGTTTATTCAGTAACCTACACCGTTGATGACAGGAAACTGAAAGAGCCAGCCGAGCAGAGTCGATGCGAATAGAAATGAGGACCCTCGCTATGTGCGCTTCCGTACCCTGAAGAATTACCATTATCATATCATGTGATTTGAAGACAGCAGCTCACGCGGAAGTGAATCTGTCTTGATTCCTTGACTACAAGACTGTCTATTCTGGTTTCGATCGCTCCTAACGATTGTAAATGAAAACGTATGGCACGAAGGGCAACTTCCACACACGTTCTTTACGTTCTGTCGTCCTGAGGTGACCTTGTGCGGCTGACGGGCCGTTAAAATCCAACAACTACCAACGTCACCTTCTGTACAGCGCGAAAAAGAGCAAGAAATTATGGCGTAAAAAAAGCAACAACTCATGGAGTACAAATACCAACAACTCATGGAGTACAAATAACAACAAATGAGGGCGGGAAAAACAAATGAGGGAGTAAAAAAAAAGGCAACAAATAATGGAGTTCAAAAAAAGGAGAGCAACAAATGGAGTTAAAAAAGCAAATGATGGAGTAAAAAAAAAAAGGCAACAAATAATGGAGTTCAAAAAAAGGAGAGCAACAAATGGAGTTAAAAAAGCAAATGATGGAGTAAAAAAAAAAAGGCAACAAATAATGGAGTTCAAAAAAAGGAGAGCAACAAATGGAGTTAAAAAAGCAACAACTGATGGAGTAAAAAAAAAAAAGGCAACAAATAATGGAGTTCAAAAAAAGGACAGCAACAAATGGAGTTAAAAAAGCAACAACTGATGGAGTAAAAAAAAAAAGAGCAAGAAATGATGGAGTAGAAACAACAGCAAATGATGGCGTAAAATAGCAACAAATGAAGGAGTAAAAAAAAAGAAAAGCTGATGGAGTAAAAAAGAAGAAGCAACAAATGAGGGAGTAAAAAAGCAACACATGGTGGAGTAAAAAAAGCAGCAACTGATGGAGTGTTAAAAAAAAAGGGAGAGCAAGAAATGACAAAGTAAAACAAAAAGCACGAAATGTAGTAAAAAAATAATTTTAAATAAGCAGCAAACAAGGATAGAGTAAAAAGGCAACAAATGATGGAGTGGAAAAGCAACAAAATGATGGAGTGAAAAAGCAACAAATGGTGAAGTTTCGGGAATGGCAGAACGTACACCTGGGCGCACATGAAAGGAGCCGTTCCGCTCGTTAAAGCTCAACCCATTAGTAACGACGCGTGTGATCCGCCTCCCCGTTGACCCTGTCTGCTGACCTTGTTTTGTTTCAAAGATTGGGGCGAATCCTGTCCTTTGTTCTGTCCCATTTGTCTCTGGAAGACCTCCCCAGAGCTTGCAACGCTGCCCTGTGCTCCACATCACACACCCACCCTGCCACCTCTGACCCCGAGGCTGGTCGGTTCACACACTCGCTGACCCCCATAAATTGTCAACATTGTTTAATTCCGTTTCAAGACCTCTGATACTTCTTCCCTTCGCTCTGACAGGACCTCCGCGGCTCCGGCGAACAGAAGATCGACGGAGCGATAACACGAGGACAGGCGTTTAGTAAACACAACTGTTGAAAAACGTGGAAGCTGAACAGGTATTTATCGCAATCACCGACCGGGGCGAGTGTCCGTGATGTGGGAATGAACCAAGACTTAGCACACCGCTGGGACACTCTCCGCTTGAGGTCGAACACGGCATCAGTCAGTCATGTGCAGCGGAGGATGAAGATCCCGCTGCTGAGATGCATCCATGAATGCATCTCGAGGCTGTGCAGCGAAACCCGATCCTCACCGACCGCCGCCTGTGAGCAGATCTGGAGACAGCCGCCATGCTGATTCGGAGATCAAAGGCGGTCGTGCCGACGCCGCTAATGGCCCGTGACATGCTAATGATTCCGCGGTACGCGTGTGGTGAGCGCTGTCAGGCAAGGACGCAGGTGGTGTCTGTCCCACAAGGAGCATGGATTCTAGCTCCGGGTTACATCTGCACGATCTTCTTCGTCAGTCCTGCGTGTGTCACCAGCTTGACCAAATGGTTCAAGAAGCTTTAGACCGAAACAGGACGAGGGTTACGAGAGAGGGGGAGGGGGGGGGGGGGGGGGGGGGGGGGGAGGAGACAGAGCAGCAGCAGCAGTTACTTTGAATCGAAGAGTGAGAGACAGACAGACAAACAGACAGACAGACAGACAGACAGAGACAGAGAAACGGAGACAGAGAGAGGGTGGAGAGAGAAAGACGGAGAGCGGGGAGGAGAGAGAGGGGGACAGATGGAGAGAGGGAGAGGGGCTGGGGGAGAGGGATGGAGAGAGAGGGGGACAGATGGAGAGGGGCCGGGGGAGAGGGATGGAGAGAGAGGGGGACAGATGGAGAGAGGGAGAGGGGCCGGGGGAGAGGGATGGAGAGAGAGGGGGACAGAGGGAGAGGGGCCGGGGGAGAGAGGGATGGAGAGGGAGAGGGGCCGGGGGAGAGGGAGAGAGGGAAGGAGCGGAGACAGAGAGGGGCGGAGCACTGTGTACAAGAGTGTATGAAACGGACAAAGTTCTTTTCGGGCTCATCTCCTCATTTCTTAATTGCTATTATCTATTTTTATCAGCCTGAGCTAACAACAGCCTCCGTCAACTGAAGACCTTGTCACTGGGACGGGGACGGGGGGCATTTGAAACCAAACTCTCATCCGCGGATTAATTACCTGAATGGACACCTTTCAACTGTGTCACAGAAACGAGCATCAGTCCTCCTACTGCCGTTGTTGGGTGTCAGTCAGCGCCAGGGGAAAACGTGGTGAGAAGGACAAATCTGCCACTTCCGGCAGCCCGTGGCAAGACCCGTAAACGCATGGTTAACGTTCGAAACACACACATTCCCAGCGGAGCCATTTCATGACAAAATAAATAAAACGCTTCAACAGGGAAGGATGAGGGTAGGGAGGGTGGGAGGGAGACAGATAGAAAGACAGACAGACAGAAATTGGTCTTTGAATCTGTTCTGGACCGGCCGGTATGGGACAAAAAATTGACAAAAACTCTCCATCAAAAAACAACAACAAAAAAGCCAGAAAAAAAGCGCTACTTCCAATTTTCAAACTGAATGGGCGGGATGACAGAGGTGACAGCCAAAGCGATATGTTGACACGTCGGTTGTTGGCAGCGCTGACACTGCAACCGGTGTCGCCGTTTTGACACACGCAAGAGCTCCTTCCCTCCGACCCCCACCTCCTCCTCTTCTTCCCTTTCTCTGCAGCAAACAGTCCCCTGTTCCCACTCAGGGCTCTGCTAACCCACCAGTGTCGAAAGAAGTGCGCATTCTTTCACAATGACCAATGCAACTGGAGTTCGACGAGTAACTGCTCCTTGCAGAGACTACGAGTGTCCCACACTCAATTTAAAACAACACAACGACAAAACTAAAAACAACAGTAGAACCTGTTCCATATTCCCCATTAAATTTATTCATTCTGATCATTGAGCTCTAAACTGGTTGATCCCCGTATTGTCAGCGTCAGTGGACAAGAGACGGTTTACAAAATATGGAAGACTTGAACAGCAGCACAAACATCTCAGAAGCCCCAGTCTACAATTAGATGGCAACTGCTGCCCAAGACAAGCAGGAAGGCTGAACGAGCAAATGAAATCAACATCGACCGTGTCAATTCAATTATATAGCTTGTGCGCTTTTCTCTGAAACGCAGTTGCCACTATGGATACTAAAATTGAAATGTCCGTTCAACAGTACATACATTTCTATTTCTGGCATAAACTTGTTGCATTTGATTATTTTCTGCACTGACAAAAATGCAAGATCCAAACACACAAACGGTTAAAAAAGAACGCTATTTTTCATGAGACAACACAAAATGTGTGCACATTTTCGGAGGTGCACTTACTTATTCGGTTACTGTTTTGTATGTGGTGGAATGCATGAGTCACTCCAGGTATTTAGGTATACTTTCGAAAATCATTTTACATAGTCTGTCCGCATCGAGTGAACGAAGGATTTTCCGGCGAAGAGTTCCCATCCGTACTCTCCTTGCGCTCACCCACTCTGGCCCAGCCACAGCCGACCCCCCCAACCCCCCCCCATCCCCCCCACCCCCTCCCCTCACCCTGCCTCCTCACTACTCACCCCCCCCCCCCGCCCCCCGGGGGGCTTTTTCTAGTTGACATTCGGTGAAAGCAGAAGCGACATGTGACTGGCAGTTGACACAAATTGCTCACAGAAATCGCTGCACAGTTATTAACATCTCATTCTTCCTTTTCTCCAATCGCAAATACCTTTTTTTCTGTTGCGTTTTTCATTTACCCCTTCTCCCATTCTCAGTTAATTCAACAAAATCGCTTGATGCGCTGTGTCGACATCAGAAGTGACGTTTCTCTTGAATGTAAATTCAAAGACACAGAAAAACTGAAAAACGACGGATTGTCAGATAAACTTGGGCATCATCAGACCTTTTTGAGAGAACACACACACACACACACACACACACACACACACACACCACACACACACACACACACTCACACACACACACACACACACACACACACACACAAAACACCACACACCACACACACACACACACACACACACACACACACACACACACACACACACACACACACACACACACACACACACACACACACACACACTTTTCGTTCTTTTTCCTTTGCTTCCACTGAGATTAGTTTGAAACGAAGACAGAAGACCAGAAGGCTTGCGTGTTATTACAAAACACCGTGCCATCATTACGGAACACCGTGCCATCATTACGGAACACCGGGCCTTCATTACAGAACCTTTACTCCTACTTAGTGTAGTGCCGTACACCACAGTGAGTATATTATAACTGCGCGAACATATACTTGTGGAGCGGGGATAGCTCCGTGGTAGAGCGCTGGACTCATGATCGAAAGGTTGATCGAGTCCCGGCAGAAGCGGCGGGAGAGTTCTATTCTCCAGGGTCAACTTTCTGTGCTGACTCTTATTTCGGTTTTTGTTCCACCCCCGTGTTACCCCAGTGGCACGTAAAAGATCCCCGTCATTCTGTTAAAAGTGCAGATGGAAGGTTACAGCTAATCACATTATGTGCACTCTACGAATGTGGCTTTGCATGAAGCGACACTGTAAATAGTTGTATGGTGTACACAGAACGTGCGCCGGTACGGCAAAAGCCTCACGTGACACCAACCAAGTAACAACCAATTAGTGCTGTAAGTACACCGCTTCGATAGATATATAAAAACGCGTTATAAAAGGCTACAGTCACACATTCAGCACTACATGCGAAAACAGCGCAATGGCAGAATAGCACTATATAAAAGCGATCAACAAAAACAAACAAACAGACTTGTTACGCGGTCTTCACTCACTTTCTGTGCACGTGGAATCTTACAAGGTACCATACAGTGGGGGGAAAACAACGAGAGCGAAAAGAAAAGAAAAAAACGCTAACTGTGACTTCCACACGAACAAACAGGTTTGATGTATATTAACAAAACAAATCATTTCAAAAAGAAGAAGCGCAAATCCAAAGCAGTGCAATGACTCTATTGGCGGAGCATTCGTGGGAAATTTGCATGTTTAGTCCCTCTTCCTCCTTGTCGGTGTATGCAGACGTACACGTTCAACGCTGACAGAAAGTAATGGTAGCAGTTTACGAGTTTAATTACCTATCGCACTCGGTCTTCCCCCCGCCACCTCCCTCCCTTGTCCCCCAGCCTTCCACCCGAGAGTGCTCTCCCCTTGCTTTCTTTCCCCCGTGTGATTTAAAGCAAAGAGTCACGGGGTTAGAGGAAGGAAACCAAAGACAGTGGAGGAAACTCATTCGAGGCATTCAAATGAAGTCGCATTTGTAACCCAACTGTCTGTGGCGACCGCAACCGAAATCTGTGTGGCGACTATCTGTCAGGCTGCTGCGGCCGACCCCCCCCCCCCCCCCCCCCCCGACCCAACCCCCCCCACCCCCACCCCACCCTCCTAAAGGCGAGTCAAGGCCCAGACTATCGTTTTCAGGGCTGGCTGTTCTAAGTTTGAAACAAACATTAATTACATGGGTAAGCGAGTGCCTGAAGGGTATTGTTTCGGGACTGTCGTTTTCCAGGGCTGGTGGTTCTGCAAACATGAAACAAACTTGTCTGGGTAAGCGTGTCCCTGAAGAGGTATTGTTTTGGGGTTTTCTACCACGCCAGGCAGGCAGGCGGCAGAACTGACCAACACGTGAACGGCGATGACTGCAATATAGTCACCACCTCACTACGGAGGGCAGGGAATGGGGAATATAGTCACCACCTCACTACGGAGGGAAGGGAATGGGGAATATAGTCACCACCTCACTACCGAGGGCAAAAAAATGGGGAATATAGTCACCACCTCACTACGGAGGGCAGGGAATGGGGAATATAGTCACCACCTCACTACGGGGGCAGGGAAAGGGGATGTTTTCTTATTAAAACAGACCTACTCCCCTGGCTCAGTTCCATAAAACCTTCACTACGGAGGGAAGGGAATGGGGAATATAGTCACCACCTCACTACCGAGGGCAAAAAAATGGGGAATATAGTCACCACCTCACTACGGAGGGCAGGGAATGGGGAATATAGTCACCACCTCACTACGGGGGCAGGGAAAGGGGATGTTTTCTTATTAAAACAGACCTACTCCCCTGGCTCAGTTCCATAAAACCAAATTTGCAATACTATGACTGTGCTTGTCGTATGACTAGTACATCCGTCAGTCATTATTCGGCAGTTTCACGTGGCTACAGCCAGGTGACAACCAAACAGCGCTTCAGTGGATATTCAAAACGCGCTATACATAAAATTTTAAACAAATTACGAGCCACAGTAACTCATTTAGAATCACATGCGACAAGAGCGCAGTAAGTGTGACCGAGAGCGGAAAATAGCGCTATACAAACGCGATCAAGAACAATTATTCCTCCAGAGAAACAACAAACAAGAGAGTTAACTGGCTCTCCGGAAATATGTCACACGAACCGATAACTCTCACCTGGCTTGCGAGTAAATGCGAGGTACATAAATTCCACCAAAAGTACATCCGTTCTGCGTATTATATATAGTGCGATAGCTAATAATATATCCACATACAGGTTTATTGCATTATACATGGTGCAATAGCAAAAACAGATCGACAAATAATCTCAGAGACAGTGAATTTAAACAAAACTCTCAAACATGACGTTCGACAAGACCAAGTTTACAGAACTGTGTGGGGCCAGTGTCCATGTCGCCATCGTTCTGAGTTGCTATTTCCTGGAAGAGAAACAGAAGAACAAGATGATGATGATGATGATGATGATGATGACGGTTATTACTGCTAGGGGTGGAAGCACCGGCGGTGGCCGCAGCGCTGCAAGTGGTTGTGGCGTCAATCAATACAGTGGTGCATGCAGCGATGCCGTCAAGCGCTGACTAACGGCCAGGTGGCGCGTGCCAGAGCTAACGGGGCGACTCCCAGGTGACAAGGGCGAAGGCGGAAACCGCCAGGAAGAGTGTGCCAGGTATGCACGGTCCGTGTCCACCCACCGACACCTGTGTACGCAACACTGAGGACTGGCACGACACTGAGTCAACACTGAGTCAACACTGAGTCAACACTGAGTCAACCGCCCGCCGCATCCAGCCGCCGATGTCAACAATTTCCGTGTTCACATTCTGCGACTAAAACAGTAAACAGCTCAGAGGAATATTCTACACTCCGATCCCCCCCCCCCCCCCCCCCACCCACCCCACACCCCGAATCCTCCCTTCCTCCAAAGCCTCAACCTCTTCCTCTTTTTTAACCTAACTGCCAACTGGTCAAGACACGGACGAAACGAAACCAGATGTTTGACTGGAGCACGAGTACAGTTTATGTCTGTAATGACTTCTTTCATTGCAGCTGTTGCAACGGCGATGGCCACGGTGCTGGCAAAATGATGGCCCTTAGAAATGAAAATATGACGACGTTTTTCTGATGAAAACAGCAAAACCAACAATCCGCAATATTTACAAAGATTCGTGGCCATTTCCTTTTTCATATTCGCTGTTTCAAAGATGATGTTTGCGTGTTGTTTTTTGCTTGTTCATTACTCTCTCTCTCTCTCTTCAAAAATGCAATGCAAACCACTTAAATAGTCGAACAATGCCGGCATTCACAAACTCCTACAAACAGTCACACAGAATACATACACCTTATCATTACATCTTCCGCGCTACCATCGCAGAACTTGCGAATCACGGATACGAGGGAAGTGAATTTTCGACCAACAACTACAGCTCTTTCCTCCGCACCATTTCCATTTTGTTGGCGTGCGGGCGATAATAAGCAGTGAGTTTACTCAGTAGCTGGCCAGGAGACGGCCGAGACGGACTCATCTCCTTCCCAATGTCCACCAGACTCGCGCAGTGTTATGAAGAAAAACACCGGTCGCCGATGGTCATTAGCTGAAGACCTGTCATTAATACCGTTGCAAAGTAGGGGTCGATCTTCTGGGCAGGCTGGCGCGTCCGTGAAGGGACAGACATGAGACTACAGTTTCTCGTCTTGTGTGACAAGATCGGAGCTGTAACAGACCTTTTCGTAATTTAATATGGAAACCAAACTGTAGGCAGTCCATGAAGCAGAGGCAGGCGATACGATAGTCTCAGCCATGCAAATGTTACTTGCCAATCCGAATGATGATGATGATGTAGAGCTTTATGTCCTCGGATGTCGGTCGACATAATATTGGGGACGAACTGTGACCAATGCTGAAGCATGATTCAATGTTGCTTTACGTCCACAGAACCCGTAAGGCTCATTAGGACGGAAAGCCCCTCGACATTCACACAGCTCCTGAACTCTGACCAATCCGAAGTGCGGTGGACGTTTTATAAATCACGCAAAACTCTTAACCAGCTTCAGAGCTCAGGAGCTGTGTGAAAGTCGAGGAGGCCGTCCTGGGCTCCCGTCCCTAACAAGCCTTATGGCTTCTGTGGACGTAAAGCACCACGAAAGAAGACCAGATTCGGCTGATGTCTCAAAAACATTGCGACCAATCGCCGGTGCTCATACAAAATAAAATAATATCCTTGTCCAACCAACGACACAGACAGTTCAACAAATAATCCCTTTGGCTCTGCAGGCCCAAACATCAATATCTCATCCGCTATTGTTTGGTAGTGATACCATCACAAAGCAGCTGGTAAAAAGATCCAGGTGAGCGGGAAGTGCAGAGGGCGCTTTCGTCACTAGTGCAGCCAGCAAAACAGAGGCCAGCTACATAGCTCCTGTACATGTCACCGATATAACTTTATCCAGTTTTTCTTACGTTAGACAATAAAAGCACGCACTGATGTGGGAAATAAACACTCAGTAAAAAAGACAGAGAAAGAGTGTATTTTCACAGCTCGCGTAAAAAGTGTATTTCCATGTTCCGCACCAAGACCGCCTCGGCAGGAGGCCCCAGACGTTGCTTAATGCGTCATATCCGGGGTTTGTTTGGAGAAAAAATCAGGTGAGTTAAAGAAGAGACTGCCGTCATATCCAGTGGACGTCTTCGCGCCATACTCAGTGGACGTGATGGCGCCAGCGATACGAGCTAAGTCTAATTCACGCAGCTGTTCCCGGGAGTTCGTTACAGCCAGTCCTGATAGAACCATGCCTTGGTGGGGTCTACAGCCAAGACCAGCACTGCCTACACTCTGTCAATAATTCATAATACTCTGCATGTATATTTGGGGTGTATGAGGTTACGATGCCAGTGTCGTCTTTCAATCCAGTTGTCAACATAATAGCTAAAAACAGGTTCTTCGCGTTTCTGAAAGTTAACGCTGCTTCGGAGTAGGCCAGTGATCTTTCACAGATCTATGGAGGTCATTTTGCAGTAAAAATATACTGGCATAAACACCTCACATTTTTTTCTCATATTGTGCGCGTAAACTGAGCTGCGTTAAGGGAACAGATAGAATAACACAATAAACAACAACAGCAAACAACACAATGACAGGTAAATATTTTTAAACTCATTGTTGAATCTTGCATAGCTGCATGTTTCAACAGCCAGTGAAACATAAGTAACAACTTCCTTTTTATCTACGATCGTCATTCTGATTACTATGCACCTTTTTTGGATAAGCTCTGTCTGTGTGCTTTCATTTGGCCAGCCGTTATGCCTCATGTTACTCAAAGACGGACTTCGTGGGATCTTAAACGTGCCTAAGAACTCCAACACACGTTTCTTTTTATTCGGCCAGCCGTTGGGCATTTATATTACCCAAGGTGGACTTTGTGGAATTTTTAACGTATGCAGTGACCCCAACACACGTTACTTAACGGAAACCAAAATGAAATTAAGATAGGATGCTTTGTTTCGCGCACTTAGACATAATCACTACACAACATCAATGTCATCATAATCTAAGCACGTTCGCGCGCGCGCACGCACGCACACACCCACACCCAGAACAAC
>JABMCL010000277.1:1062500-1100000 GCA_018857735.1 Alviniconcha marisindica | reverse complement strand
CAATAGGTTAGAGCAGGAGGAGTACGGCGTGGACGGTGGAACTAGAGAGATGAGACAATAGGTAAGCAGGAGGAGTACGGCGTGGACGGTGGAACTAGAGAGATGAGACAATAGGTTAGAGCAGGAGGAGTACGGCGTGGACGGTGGAACTAGAGAGATGAGACAAGGAAGGAATGACAGAGACTGGCTGATGAGCGCAGTGGTGTGGGGGGGGGGGGGGGGGGTAGAGGATGCAGCTGATCAGATAATGCGAGCAGGCTGCTGCAACAGACTTGTAGCTGCCTCAGCTTCATGGTCTAGTTTGCTAAACAAGCCGGAGGCTGTAGCAAGATATTAGGCGCAGCACCGGTGGTAGACGCAGGGAGGCGGTGATGGGGCAAAATGGTAGTGGGGAAGAAAACACGAGGAGGGTGGATGCGGGTAGGGTAGGGTGGGGATGACCGATGGGAACCCGATGTTTTTGTACCATTATCTTTTTGCTTCGTCGTCATCATCTTTTCTCTTCAATTAAAGCCGCAGCCGCCAGAGATCAGCAGGCTGTCCTTGTGTGTGTGTGTGTGTGTGTGTGTGTGTGTGTGTGTGTGTGTGTGTGTGTGTGTGTGTGTGTGTGTGTGTGTGTGTGTACTTGTGTGTGTGTGTGTACTTGTGTGTGTGTGTGTGCGCGCGCGCTGGTGCGTGGTGAGCGTGTGTGTGAGCAGGCTGTCCTTGTGCGTGCGTGCGTGCGTGCGTGCGTGCGTGCGTGCGTGCGTGCGTGCGTGCGCGCGCGCGCGTCTTCGCGCGATTGCGTGTGCATGTTTACGTGTGCGTGCGCATGTGTGTGTGTGGGGGGGGGGGGGGGGGAGGGGGGGGGGGAAGGGGGGGGGGCGGGTCGTATATGCTAGAGGAATTTTGATATATCACTGGTTTTTCACTTATTATAAAACAGACACACACAGGAATCTCTGGCATTTTACTTCCATAAAACATTCGCTTTCTGTGCTTTTTTAGGGCGAGCAATTCTGATGTAGTAATCCTACGTGTGTGATGCAGTCTTTGCTCGTCTCTTCTTATTATCGCTGTCAAACAAATTTCCCTACGGGGTCAATAAAGTTGTAGAGCTTTGTATTGTATTGTATCTCAGACACACACAAGTAGCCGTTTTACCGACATTCAGAAAAAAAAACGGAAGAAAGAAAGAATGAATGAATGAAATGAAAGAAAGAAAGAAAGAAAGAAAGAAAGAAAAGAGAGGGGGAAAAAACGAAAGAAAGAAAGAATGAAAGAAAGAAAGAAAGAAAGAAAAAAAGAAAAGAGAGGGGGGATTTTTTGTTGTTGTTAGGAGAGAAAAACGCCATATTTTGACAGAACACTGCGTCACCACAATTGTGGACGTAGGCTGTGAAGGTGTCAGCTTGTGATTGACAGGTACGTACTGCCGGTTTCACCCACACCGGCCCCATAGCACGGCTCCACCGCATGACAGCTACACTGATTCGACGCATGAAAAACGACGTAATGGTTTCAGTGTTGTACAACCAGCCAAACCCTAGACCACACGTTAAAAAAGAAACCTAAAAATCTCAGCTGTCAGTTCTCTTTTCTCCAGGCATCAAGAGCTTGTCACGTAATTTGCTATGACACGTAATAGTCGTGTGCACGCACAATGTCGGGCCGAGGCTCATCGCGGCTACTCGTTAGGGGTTTTGCGCCAGGGTTCGGGACATTCCGGCACGTTCCGATGCGATCGGTTCCCTATTATCACGTGCATTGCTTGCGGCGTGCACATGGCGCGGCGAAGGCAGAAATAACACACTGTCACAGCCATGAAGTCATCGACTTGAGAGGAGCGCGCTGGTGCCCGAGCTCGGTATGAAATGAGGAGAAAAGAAAGGGCCGGAAAAGAAGAAAGATGGCAATGCAGTGGTTGACTGGTAAGCGCAACTGCAGCCGAGCTGTGCCGGGCCCATTGAGCTAGATGGAACTGGAAGGGACCGAAACGGAGGACAAAAGCTGGTTGGAACAGCATTATCCGGCTTATAATAATGTTGCCGTACGACTACATCTGATCAGAGCTCAGGAGCTGTGTGAAAGTCGAGGTGGACGTCCTGGGCTCCCGTCCCTAATAGACCTACGGTTTCTGTGGACGTAAAGCAACACTTCAACAATCAACAGCTAATCAAAACCTCACTGCACGGCCTAAATTTGAGGCTCGTTTCGGTAGATATACTAGTACTCGTTTTAATTTAGAGGAAAACGCCCCGCACCCACCCCACCCCACCCCCCAACCGTGGAACCTGAACACGGAAAAAAGTCCTCCAGAACTTGAAACTGTATACTGCCACAGAGACAGCCACAAAGCGGTCACAGACGGAGAAAGGCCTCGGATCCCCCCCCCCCCCCCCCCCCCCCCCCTCCCCCCACACACACACCAGGCAGAAAACGGTAGGCCGAAAGACCTCCACAAACTCAGTGTATACCGCAGACGGACATCTACAAACCGTGAGCTTTACAGAAGACATCCACAAAGTACTTACACAACAAGCCACTGACAAGCTGTACAACAGAGAAACACGTCCTCACACCTCATACAGCCGTCCATTCTGAAAATGCTTACACAGACTGTCCCCCAGACACCACACTGAAAGACGTCCACAAACCGTATACAGAAAGCAGTCATCCACACTAAAACTGTTTACAGAGAATGTCCTCCGAAGCTGTACCGTACCGCAGAACGACAGGAGAAAGTCATCCATTAAACCTGTGACATAAAACACAATCCACAAGCTGTATACTATGGGGGCAGGGGAGGGGGTGGTGGGGGGAGGGGGGCGCGGGGGGAGGGGGGGGGCAATCTAGGAACTCAGAACTGTATGTAGAGGAAAGTGACCAAAAATCTCAGATGGAAAAGCGATGTACAAACTCAAAAATTGTATCCGAAGAAAACTGCCGTACAGACTCCGAAGTGAACAGCTAGGAAGGCCATCTGTAAACTGTACAAAAGTGGACAACCAGCCAGAGACCACACTTGTCCCTAATATGTCAACGTTGGCTGAGTGTTGCTTTACGTCCACAGAAACCGTAGGCTTATTAGGGACGGGAGCCCAGGACGGCCACCTCCACTTTCACACGGCTCCTGAGCTCTGACAATAATACGTCAACCCGACATCCCAAGACAGTAAGCCCCACATCATCATCAGAGACCACAGCAGTCTCTGAACCAGATCATGACGTCACTGTGCGGCAGGTGACCGGCCGGCTTACAGTCCTGACCGGACGGTGTAAATACTAACGTCGGCGTCTGACACGCAGCCTTTTACACCATGGCAGAAGGAAACACACACGTCCTGAATAAAAACTTTATCTCACACAATCAAAAGTAACGGAACCTCATCCTCCACCCCAAAGTGAGAGATGGAAGAGAGGTGGGCCGGCAGGGATAGGGGTGGGGTGGGGGCGGATTGGGTAGGGGTGGGGTGGGCGGATGGGTAGGGTGGAGCGGATGGGTAGGGGAGGTGTGGTGGGAGCGGATAGGGTAGGGGGTAAGAGTGGGGTGGGGACGGATAGGGTAGGGGTAGGGGTGCGGTGGGGGCGGATAGGGTAGGGGTAGGGATGGGGTGGGGGCGGATAGGGTAGGGGGTAGGTGTGGATGGGGGCGGATAGGGTAGGGGGTAAGGGTGGGGTGGGGGCGGATAAGGTAGGGGGTAGGGGAGGGGTGGGGGCGGATAGGGCAGGGGGTAGGGGCTGGGAGGGCGGTCTAAAAGGATGCTGCAAGGAGGGTGACGAATTTAAATACACCTGGTTTCAACGTGTCAAACAATCAAACAGAACATGTCGGCAATAGTGAGGCCGGGCCACCCGGGGGAAAATGCCAGCCGGCGAGTCAAACAAAATGTCTGCGCTGCGTGTGTCAGCTCAATGCCAGATGCTCCCATCGTAAAAATGTCGGTGTCGCCGAATCTTATCTACAAACAAATCAAGTTTTTATTCCCCCGTATGTTTGGCCCTGGAAAATACCGGTGATTTTCGGGACCCTCTGCCGATAAAACCAATCCTCTTGATCTCTGTACTAACGTACCGATAGATGGTACTGAAAACTGAACTTAAAGACTCTACCTAAAGATCGAGAGAAGAGTTTTGATGAATTATAGAATCGTTTGCACGACTCCCAGTTAAAATACACACGCCTAATCTCTCTCTCTCTCTCTCTCTCTCTCTCTCTCTCTCTCTCTCTCTCTCTCTCTCTCTCTCTCTCTCTCTCTCTGAAAACAGGTCTTTCTAGTTTTGCATTCTCGTTTCAGCCAGCACGGTGAGAGGGTGTGTGAGAGAGAAGGGGGAAAACAGAGAGAGAGAGAGAGAGAGAGAGATTGATTGTTTGATTGAACTTTATTTCTCAACGGTGAAGATATTAGCACAAAGGCCGACTCACATATCTGCCGTTGCTACAGTACTACTAATAACCAAGACATTCACAATTAAATATTATTACAGAAGGCTATAGACAAATACAGCATCAGTAAAAATTAAAACAACAATTAATAAAATAATAATAATAATAACAACAACAGAGAGAGAGAGAGAGAGAGAGAGAGAGAGAGAGAGAGAGAAGAAGACAGAGCAGACAGACAGACAGACAGAGACAGAGACAGAGACAGAGAGAGAGAGAGAGAGAGAGATCTATATAAATGGAGAGTGTGTGCGGGGGTTGAGAGAGAGATGGGGGGGGGGGAGAAAGAGAGAGAGAGATCATCTGGATGTAATCTGCATACGCTGGTTCTTCTCAAGCAGCAGTAACAGTGCTATAAATTTTAGTAATTCCAAAAAAACATCTCTGGGTACAGAAAATAGACAGGCTATTTTTACCTCATTTCCCTTGACATGTAAACAAGTTGAAGATACACGTATGCGTGCGCTGAGATACGTGGCTGCCAGCAAGCACGCGAATAACACGAGAAATAGTTATTCAAATTTGCAAACTTCCGAATCAAAATGGCATTTCTGGCACAGGCGTGGGTGTGTGCGTGTGTGCAGGTGCGTGTGTGTGGGTGTTGTTGTTGTTGTTGTTTGTTGATGGTGATGATGATGATGATGATAATCGCTTTTATATAGTGCTAGCGCTATTCTCCGCTCTCGAGCAGACTCACAGCGCTCGCACGTGATTCTGTAAGTAAACATGGTGCTTAACGTCCACAGAAACCGCAAGGCTTATTAGGGACGGGGAGAAGGGGGGGAAGGGGGTATGGAGGTGGGGGGAGAGGGAGATTATATACCTATCGCTACACTGTCACCACCAGAATGATTCCTGCATTAAGATGGGCAGCGATGAGAGCCATTTTAATGTTTCAGTAGGAAGTGATGGACAAAGTCACAAGACAGTGTCCACAAACCACAACCTTTTTGAAGAGAAAGGAGAGCCGAAGCGGTATCGAACCGAGGTCCTTCCGCTTACCAGCCTAACGCCTTACCGCTAGGCCAAACCGGCTCACGTGATTCTGTATGAGTGACTAGCTTTTTATAGCCCGTTTCTAAAGATCCACCGAAGTGGTGTACTTACAGCGCTGTCTGGTGCCACATGAAACTGCTGCGGTCTCGGCGCGTTCTGTGTACACCATACAACCGTGCACCATGTCACGTCATACAAAGCCACCAACGTAAGGTGCATGCGTGTTTAGCTGTAACCTGCCACTTGCACTTTGGCAGAATGACCGGATCTTTTACGTGCTACTGCGGTAACACGGGGGTGGAACGGATACCGAAATAAAAGTCAGCACAGAAAGCTGACCCTGGAGAAGAAAATTCTCCCGTCGCTCCTGCAGGGATTCGAACGCGCGGCCTTTCGATCACGAGTCCGGTGTTAACCACTGAGCTATCCCCGCTCCCCAGTGTGTGTGTGTGTGTGTGTGTGTGTGTGTGTGTGTGTGTGTAAGGGCGTGTGTGTGTGTGTGTGTGTGTGTGTGTGTGTGTGTGTGTGTGTGTGTGTGTGTGTGTGTGTGTGTAAGGGCATGTGTGTGCAAGTGTGTGTGTGTGTAAGGGCGTGCGTGTGTGTGTATATGTGTGTGTGTAAGGGCATGTGTGTGCAAGTGTGTGTGTGTGTGTGTGGGGGGGGGGGGGGGGGGGTGGTCGTGTGTGTGTGTGCGCGCGCGCGCACGCGCGTGTGTGTGCTTGAGTGAGTGTGTGTGTGTGTGTGGGGGGGGGTCTGCATGTCCGTGTCGGAGACGTGGAGAGCCCCGTAAAGTCACAGGAAGGGATACGCGGCACCTTTATCAGCCAGTGCCATTTAACTATCGCTGCTGATCAAATCTTGGAAACGCGTCCCTCTTTCCCGCGGGAAAGAAATAACGAGCTTCCAGACACTTTTAACGCTCCATTTCGGGTGCCTTTATTTGACAAGCATTTTCCTATAGTGAGGACACACTCCAAGCCTCGTTTTTCCGCACCCTTCCTCCAAACTCTGCCGCCGCACCTGGTTAAGGGAAGGGACACACCCGATCTCCGCCCACCTGTCCACCGGAATCGTCCCTGTAAGTCTGGCGTTGTCAGCACACTCCGTACAGTCTGCGAAAGATTTCAAGACTAAGACTGTGCAAGTAGCATAGCGTCCATGGCCGAACATTAACATCGGGCGTGTTCGCCCCTGGTGTGAGAGAGAGAGAGAGAGAGAGAGAGAGAGAGAGAGAGAGAGAGAGAGAGAGAGAGAGAGAGAGAGAGAGAGACACGAGACACACACACAGAGACAGAGAGACAGACAGGCAGAGACAGAGAGACAGACAGAGAGAGACAGAGAGACAGAGAGAGAAAGACAGACAGAGAGAGAGAAGAGGGGGGGGGGGGAAGAAGTTCTGTCTCGTTTCAAACGATTTTGGTTTTATTACGGCAGCATTGTAAGCATCGTCAGAAGTTACAAGACAAACTTGAGTTGTCTGTGCGCTTGCAAACTTACTGCCGTCTGAGCACCAGCGAAAAATTCATTTAACTGACAGTTTTCAGAGCTATGGCACAAGCAATTATCGCACAGTCCGAGGAAGGATGTCGCAAACCGATGCTTGGATTGTGCGATGAAGCGTGCCCTCAGGACTTCTCTCATGACTATCCGCCAGGCATCTGACTTCTAATGGAAAACGCTGAGTGAAATGACCGTGTTGTGTGTTTGTCACTGGAAGCAGATGTTAAACCGCTTTTTACGTGTTAGAAACCAGGTCAACAGGCAACTGAAACCAGAAAACATCCAAAGTGTTCACGCCGTCATCGAATCGTTGTGCTGCTGTAATAATGACGGAAATGACACGTAAATGAAACCAGAAAACATCCCATGTCTTCACCACGTCATCAAATCGTTGTGCTATTGTCATAATGACTGAAATTGCGCGATGTGACCTCATTGTTTCTTTTCTTTTTCTTTTTCTTTTTCTCTCTCTATTCTTCTTTTTCTTTCTTCTTCTTCTTTTAATCAGTTATCATTTGGCTCATAATCTGTAAGAAACACGTCTCTTGCATTATGTTTGGTTAAAATAGTAGCCACAGCCAGGACAGCCAGGCGGATCTACGAAGTGGTAAACACAGGAAGGAAGACATCGTTCTTGAAAGGAAACGTGGAATGCATCACTCACTAGACAACTGTGACTAGATTTACCCCACACACCATAATTATATCGTTGAATCTGGCTCCCTCGCATCATTAACTCCGCGCGCACGCGCGCGCGCGCGCTATCTCGTGTAGTTCGATTCTAACTGCACGTGCAGTATCGTGATTATCAAGTTTTGACTGCATTGAAAACGTCAGGGCGCAGTGATTGGTGTGCCCAGCTGTTGCCATGCCCACAGAGGCTCAGCGAGCGTGACACTGACAACTTTACACAAGCAGTATCTTCTTCAACAGCTGATATCAGCTTCCTCTGGCACTCGCCTCCATCGCACTCGGAGGTGGTCGCCTTCCTCACCGACACGGCAAAATAAATGTACGAGTTGGGGACGCGGCAAAATAAATGTAAACGGTTAAAGACAGGAAAGCGGGGAGACCATGCTATCTTCTCGCTTTTTCTCCTTTTTTTCTTTTCTTTTCTCTCTCCTTTTTTTCCTCCTCCTTCTTCCCCCCCCCCCCCCCCCACCCCATCCCAACCCCCCTGCCCCCACCTCCCTCTTCTTTTTTGTGGGCGAGTGGGTGGTACAGTGCGGTCAGTTTACGTGGCCCTGACAAAGATATGTGTGGACCCTGGAAAGCCTTTTTGTCACTGCCGTATCGGAGATAACTGACAGCAACTTGCAGGACTGGAAAAAAATGTGGACTGAAAGAGGAGGGAGGGGAAGAAGGCAATAAAAACAGGGCGTGTCTGTGTGTTACATGGTAACGTGCATGGTAGCATCAGTGGCCGGTTCATCAATGGTGCATCATGGTGCATCAATGCCTATAGTAGATGCTGATACTGACGACTATTCCGGAGCATGTACTAAAACAAAAAGTGTCGCTTCAGAGTTCTTTCGGTTCATGTCACTAAAACATGTTTTCCGCGTATCAGCGTTCACCTATAATAGCCCTAAAAGAAGGGCAACGTTGCTTGAAGCAACACGAACCAAACGCCAGACTTGAGCAGCAAGGACGAGCCGCATAAACGGAGGCGCCTCCACACAGCAGGTTGCCAACAAGTAAAAAATGCCCGAGGGTTGAGCGAGCGCTGATCAGAGCCTTTGAGCCCGTGCCATATGCCGGCTGCCCAAGCCTGACATGGACCTGTTTTGACACAAGAAAAATAAAATATTGATGCGGGTGGTACGGGCCCTCCTGTCAGTTCACTAAAAGCAGATGGTAGTGCCAATCTAGACTGAGGCCCGGGGCGGACATCTACAGCCTATGCACAGAACGAGAAGAGAAGAAAGGAGAGGAGCAGAGAAGGGGAAGGGCGGAAAAAGGATGGATTGGAATTAGTGCGGGATTGAGGACTGACGTTCTAAGGCCAGACGGTGGGCTGACAGACACGTCTGTACGTAACTCCACCAGAGATTATATTTTACCACACAGACTCCACCGTCCTTAAGTCGTCTACCCGTCAGTTTGGCCACTCCCCCCAGACCAGACGGTTGTGTCCTGGGGGCCTCGGGGCGTTTCCAACTCCCAGGTGCCAACGCGGGTCTGGCTGATTTCCTGCATCATTGAAAGCACTGGCAACGGCCAACATCCGGTCATTAGCTAAACTGTTTCACTGAGTCGATGGCGGTGAAGCTAGCAGACCCCACGATATCATTGAAAGGTAACACTGCCGAACTAACGTCACTAGCATCAAGGGCTGGCTGCTGGCTGTCACTGTGGGGCTGACTAGATAGCCAGCCCTCCGCTACAAGGAAAATATCACAACCACTGAGCTACCACGCCCCTCGCCCCTCCCCTCTCTCTCTCTCTGCCCATACATCTTTCTTTTTTCTTTCTATTTTGTCCTCTCTTTTTTTTTTCCAGAGCAGAGGTCAGGAGCTGTGTAAAAGTCGTCCTAAGGAGCTTTACGGTTTCTGTGGACGTAAAGCAACATTGAACCATACTTACGGATTGGTCACAGTTTGTCAACCGATATCCGAGGACATCATCATCGTTTAAACAGAGCCTGCCCCTCCTACGACCCTAACCCGCAGAACGTAGGGGTGCACACACATTGCTCCTCTTGGTTGGAACTACGGAAGAGTTAACATGGGGACGACAGTTAAGATATAGATATATGACGTGCTTTAACTCGTGGTTCTGTTGTCAGTCCCCCTACAGGCCAGACTGCCAGAGATGATCAGACTTCATTTCGCTCCAGCGTCGCGACAGAGACAGACAGACAGACAGAGTCAGAGAGAGAGAGAGAATGTGTGTGTGTGTGTGTGTGTGTGTGTGTGTGTGTGTGTGTGAGAGTGTGTGTGTGTGTGAAAGTGTGTGTGTGTGTGTGTGTGTGTGTGTGTGTGAAAGAGAGAGAGAGAGCGTCCGTGCACGTGAAGCACGTCGCCCTGCAGGGACTGACTGAGGACTGAGCCCCGGGTGGTTAGAAAAATATTGCCGACAGCGCCAGTATCCATCATGGCCGCGACTTCTCTTCACGGCGGCAAACACGATGGAAAGGCGATGAAACGTCTTCTGACAAACGGGGAAGGCGAGACAGAGGGATGGGGTGTGTTTGGGCAGAAACTGACTGTCCCATCTGTTAGGGGCCTGTTTAGAGCTGTCAGCAGGTCTACACCGCGGGCCGTTCCACCACCAGTCGTCACTGGGCCACTGCAGCGGGAACTGGAACAGCGACGCATGCCGCCGCTTCTCCGTCAATGGTCAATTCTGGGGGCATCTGGTATTTCGGTTTGGTTGCAACGTCAACATTTCGCCCTATAATTAGCCCTTTCTCTCTCTACACATATATGCGCCGTATAATTAGCTCTTTCTCTCTCTACACACATATTATGCGCAGACAAAAATAAGATTCGTCAAAGGTTCCCACGACGGTTTTATTATCAAGTCTTCGCTTCTTTAAGGCTTCAGCAGGATCTCCCTGTCTCTGTCTCTGTTTCTCTCTCTCTCTCTCCCTCTCTCTCTCTCTCTCTCTCTCTCTCCGCCGCCCCACACCACACACACACACACACCACACACACCACACACACACACACACACACACACACACACACACACACACCACAAGGACTGGCTGTTAGATAGGTCCAGATGGACCTAACGCTACTATCACTGAGTATTAAAGTTTTCGAGTTCGAGTTCTCTCTCTCTCTCTCTCTCTCTCTCTCTCTCTCTCTCTCTCTCTCTCTCTCTCTCTCACACACACACACACACACACACACACACACACACACACACACACACACAACCACACACGAACACAACAGCACGAGCACAGCACGCGTGCACACACACACACACCACACATCACACACACACACACACACACACACACACACACCCCACCACCACCCTGCACCACACAACACACACACACACACACACACACACACACACACACACACACACACACACACACACACATCGCCGGAAAGGCCACAAAAGAAGAGGACGAGGAAGCAGAAAGAAGAGGAAACTTGGCTCATTCCGACTGTGCGGGCGGCACTCCACCTCCCCACATTCACGCCCCTCACTCACAGATGTTTCCTCTCGCCTGCCGAGCGTCCATTGCCGCGATAAAGGTATCTTTTGACTGAGACGCTGCCCGTGACAGCACTAAATCAACGTTGCACCGGTTGTTTAGCGTGCACCGGGCTTAATTCACACAAATTAATGCCACGATTGCTGAGGCACACTATCAAGCCTGCCCCTCTCAAAACAGTGTTGACTCGCTTTCACTTTTTGTTGCCTTTTTTCCGGCCTTCTCTAAAAGAGGGTCTTATTTTGCAGAGTGGAGCCTGTTGTGGGCCGGGGGGGGGAGGGGGGGAGGGCTCCACCGCTGGTAGGAGTTCCGGTTCCTGTGACACGTGGGACGCGCCCGGTTGGACGGGGAAGGGGGGGGGGGTCGGTTGAATGGAGGGTGAAAAACATAAGAAAAGAATCAAGTTAAAGCTGTTTCATGCCACCACAGAAAGGTGGCGGGGGCGCTGAGGAAAGGGGCGGGGCGGTGCAGAATACTGAACTTCTAATCTCACAATCCCGGCTGCGGCAAAAACCCACTCGCACTCCTAAAAAAGAAAAAAAATCCCTACAAACTGCTTCCTTCCTTCCCATGATGCCCTAGTCAAATCCGGCGTGGCACCTGCCATTCATGCCACAGTGGCACGAGATGGGGGTAGGGTGGGGGGAGGGGGGAAGCAGAGGAAAGAGGGGGGGGGGGGGGGGGGGGGGGGGGGGGCAGAGAAGGCCCTAACCAGAACTGCTCGCAACTTAATTCTTTTAATTGGCCGGGTTTGGAGGGGCCACTGGCTGCGCTTGCCCCCTGCCCCCCACATCCGACATGATCGAGTGCGCGCCGGTTCACGACACACTGCCGCTACCCGCTTTATTGTACACAGCAAAGACCCCTCCCTCGCCATACCCCCTGTGCTCATAACGAGTACGGTGCCCACGGGGGGAGTTCCAACTTTTGTCTCGGTTTGGTTTTGGGTGCAGGGGGAGCCTGTGTAAGTAAGTAAACATGGTGCTTAACGTCCACAGAAACCACAAGGCTTATTAGGGACGGGGAGGGGGGGGGGGAGAGAGATTATATACCTATCGCTACACTGTCACCACCAGAATGATTTCTGCATTATGGTGGGCAGCGATGAGAGCCATTTTAATGTTTCATAATTGTGAGGGCCACAGTCACAAGACAGTGTCCACAGACCACAACGTTTGAAGAGAAAGGAGAGCCGAAGCGGTATCGAACCGAGGTCCTTCCGCTTACCAGCCTACCGCCTTACCGCTGGGCCAAACCGGCTCTCAGGAGCCTGTGGGTCCAATGAAGCACTAAGAAGCCAGGTTGGCCGTGGGATCCCCCCCCCCCCCCCCCCCCCCACTTTGAGTAATTCTTTCTTGTGTCGTGTCTGATGCCAGCTGGTCCGGTTGGTTTTTGGGGTTTTAACGTCCCGTCAACCGCAGAGGGCCACCTAAGGACGACAGTTCCAACAGGTGCAAAGTTCAAGCGTGGCAGCTAGGAGGGGGTTTAACGGTCTCACCAAAGGGGCTTTAGCCCTGTAAGCAAAGCAGCATTTGGAGGACTCGGAGCTCAGGAGCTGTGTGAAAGCCGAGGTGGCCGTCCCGTGCTCCCGTCCCTAATAAGCCTACGGTTTCTGTGGACGTAAAGCAACACTCAACCAGCCAACCAAGTATCTGGAGGCTCGTCAGTGGTGTCTGGAGGTTCAGCGAGACATGGTGGGCACGGGGCACAAATTGGCCGTGAACCACTTCGACCCCTCCGCCCCTGTACTGGGACTGCATGAAATCTGAACTGGGGAACTCGACACGTGTTCGCGGTCAATGGGAAGGGATGCCAGTGAGACGGGCCAAGATTCCACAATTTGTATCCACCCCAACTGAAAGATTACGTAGCAGCGCCAAAAGCCGCACAAGAAGCCCATTGACTGTTCTTGCCAGTATTGTTTGTTGTTGCTGTTGTGGCTGTTGCTGCTGCTCCTGCTGCTGTTGATATTGCTGCTGCCGAGTAACCTGCAGCACACCACACCCACTACTCTTCAGCTAATTATTTCACTCTTGGCAGCATGGAGGAAAAAATGGGGGGCGGGGCGGGGTGGTGGTGGTGGTGGTGGTGGTGGTGGTGCAACTGCAGAAGAAGCAGTGCAGGTGCTGTCTGCAAAAATCTTATCGCTGCACAAGTGCGTGTTTGTCAACATGTCTAAACGGCAAGGCCGGCGCACACTATCTGGCCGACTGAAGCTCATATGTTTACAAACTCCGTTCTTTGTATCCACAGCGCTCGGCATTGTCCCGCGAACGCCACAGGAGCCGGGACTCCGATGAGGTGCGGCGCCTTCCGGGAGTGCGGAAACTGACAGTCTTTGTTGCCATCACTTCCTCCGCTTGCTGTGGCGCTGATAACACCCGCCACAAACACGTCTGCCCACAAGACGGGGTACAATACCCGCCACAAAGACGTCTGCCCACAAGACGGGGTACAACACCCGCTACAACGACGTCTGCCCACAAGACGGGGTACAATACCCGCCACAAAGACGTCTGCCCACAAGACGGGGTACAATACCCGCTACAAAGACGTCTGCCCACAAGACGGGGTACAATACCCGCTACAAAGACGTCTGCCCACAAGACGGGGTACAATACCCGCTACAAAGACGTCTGCCCACAAGACGGGGTACAACACCCGCTACAAAGACGTCTGTCCACAAGACGGGGTACAACACCCGCTACAAAGACGTCTGTCCACAAGACGGGGTATAACATATATATTGTGAGTATGGTAAGACAGGGTTGAGCCGGCCAGGAAAGGCGCCTCGAGTGTTCCATCAGCAATTAAGCCTGAGCTAAAGACGTAGAAAACCTTGGGCAGGAAGTGATGTCTTGCAGCCCCAGCGGAGACTGCGCGGCCAACCCGGAAGCTGCAAAACGACAGCGTGCTGGAGCTGGGCAATAAATAAGCCCCTTTCATCCGCACCTTACGTGCTGCAGGTGTAAAGCCAGGCGATGAGAGCGGTGCACCAGCGAGACAGGTCGTGGGATAGTTCCCACACTGTACGCCAGGAGCAACAACTGAGACACAAGGCACGAGAACTGCGACAGTCTGGGGCAAAGGTCACAACTGGGACACAAGGCACGAGGACTCGGACACTCTGGGGCAGAGGTCACAACTGGGACCCAAGGCACGAGGACTCGGACACTCTGGGGCAGAGGTCACAACTGGGACCCAAGGCACGAGGACTCGGACACTCTGGGACAGAGGTCACAGCTGAGACACAAGTCCAACGTAAAGACAGCTCCATCGGTATGAGCCAGGAGTAACAACTGAAACGCAAGGTACGAGAGCTCGGACAGACTGGGACAGTAACAACCGAGAAACGAAACGTTTTTTGTTTTTTTTAAGCTCCGACGTTATGGGCCAGAAGTATCACCTGAGATACAAGGTAAGGAAAATCCAACCAACAGCGGTAAGAAGCAACAAAGACGCAAGGTAAGGTCTAGGAGTTCCAACAATCTGGGCCAAAAGTAACAAAACACAAGGTAATACTGAGAAAGTGTACATTTCTCTGACCTGCAGGGATTCCAGCACGTTATACTACTGTGTAAGTACTGAGCAAGTGCACATTGCTATGACCTGCACGAAACCCTGCTAGATCTGTCTTTAGCACTTCGCGAAGCAACAGCGAACATCAGGGCGAGAGATGGGGGTGGGGGGGGGGGGGGGGGGTCACAGTGTTCCAAGATCGTGCTGCTATTCGCGTTAACAATGATGATGTGGGCCTAGAACGACAACGATGACGCTCATAATCAATAATTATGAAGAGAAAGGGGGTTGTGCTGATTTATCGTTATAAGAACGCGGACAAGAGCAACGAAACCCACACCGCCACACCATGACACCTGCAGTAACGTTTCCCACAAGGAGGGAGACAGAGGACGGGATGGTGGGGGGGGGGGGGGGGGGGGGGGGAGGATGTTAGTGACTAGTGATGGTGATGCCAAATGAAAGTCGCTGACCTCCCGGCCACGTGACACGTCCAGTGTGTGCGTGCTGTCCGTGTATCTGCTTGTTGTGTGGACCTTGGGGTCATGTTAACACGGTGCGTGTCACACCAAATCACCCTGATGGATGACCACCTCTGCTGGTGCGTGTTGGCCGGCCAGCCAACTTCTGTGTGTGTGTGTGTGTGTAAGTGTGTGTGTGTGTGTGTGTGTGTGTGTGTGTGTGTGTGTGTGTGTGTGTGTGTGTGTGTGTGTGTGTGTGTGTGTGTGTGTGTGTGTGTGTGTGTGTGTGTGTGTGCGTTCGTCTGTGCATCAGAGGAAGATAAAGAGAAGGAGAAAAAGAAGGTAAGAACAACGAAAGGAAGAACAAAAGAAGAGGAGGAAGAGATGAATGGAAGAAAGGTACGAACGATGCACTGAAAGAGAAACGGACCACCGCACCCCCCCCCCCCCCACCCCACCCCAACCCCTGTCCCCCACAGTCAGATGACAATGACAAACGATGACATGACGGTCTGGGCCCAAGGACATGACTTAATTCGCTGATAGCACGGTCAGCTAATCACTCATTGTCTTTCCCACCGTCGGGATTTGCTGAGAGGTCCGGAGTGAGTACTGGATTAGATTTAATCGCTTTGATTAATTACATCTGGTCATTCTCATTTGTGAAGCACAGCTGATGAGTTCTGTGCACTTGTTGGCTGTGGCAAAACTACTCTTTCCATCCTCTTAAATTTCCCAGCCTTTGACGACCGACGCCCTGGTGCATTCAAACCTATCACACCGCGAAACATGAACAGTGGATTTCCGGTGTTTGTTGTTGCCTATTTATGTGCAGGTGCACTGAATTTTAATCCACAGGTGTCCAGGTGACCCTACTTGCACTTCGTGGATTTCGGGAGGGCTCTGGCGGGTCAGCAGTGGGGGAAGGGAGGTAGGGTGGGGTGGGAATGGGGTACAGGGTGCACTGCAACAACAAAATGGAGAGCCCACGTGCAACCCCCCCCCCCCCCCCCCCCCCACTCCATTAAACAGAAATCCCATCCATTACAGGAGGAAAAAACTGAGCAGATGCAGAGATCGATGGATTTCAAGATTGCTCAGACACAACCGAAACCCATACCCTATTTCACTTAATTTGAATCCCTCACTCCCACCCCACCACCACCACCCACGGCATTTTTTTTTCTGCAAAAAATCACAATTTATTAGGAAGTATGTTTTTGAGATGCATGGCCATGAAGCACCATTACCCTGGCGACCCCTGAAATATCTGTCCAATTAGATTTATTTGTGGGGAGGGGTGGGGGTTGAGGGGCGGGGGCTAGGGATATCTGCATATTTGTCGTTTTTCCTCACTAGTCCTCCTTTCCAAGTGCTGAAGGTATTTTTCGGGTCCGTTCTATCGGAGGTGCGGTCCACTGAAAATCATCTGCAGGGAAGCCAGCGGTGATGCACGCAATGCAACTCCACCGAGCTGCTCTCTTAGCGGCACCCGCTGCAATCTGCAGTCAGCCACTGGCGGCGTTCCTGGGCCCATTTCCATGTGGTTTCTTGCGCCCATTACGGCCAGGGTATTTTATACCCAAGATAGCGCTGGAGACAACTGTAGAAGAAGACCTTACAGTTATACCTGTGGGAAACGCAGGTGTTGCGCGCTAATGAGCCAACCATTTCACAGACACAGGCGTTCCCAGTGCAGCGCGGTGTTTATCTGCAAGTCCATCAGCTGCTAGCAGCTAAGGGCCGTAAAAGAAAGACAATAAAACTTACACGCCCAGTGCAAACAGCTTAGGGAAAGTCGGACAACTGATTACCGTGTCGTCTTCACGACGAAGACATCGACGATGACTTAACTGTCAGTGCCATGCACCGCTCAGCGTGAGCAGTTCTTCACCGATGAAATTTATTTCCTGACTTCACTGGAACTAGCCTCTTCAAAAGGCTTTGTCCAAGGGTAGAACTAGCCTCTTCAAAGGGCTTTGTCCAAGGGTAGAACTAGCCTCCTCAAAAGGCTTTGTCCAAGGGTAGAGCTAGCCTCCTCAAAAGTCTTTGTCCAAGGGTAGAACTAGCCTCCTCAAAACAGGCTTTGTCCAAGGGTAGAACTAGCCTCCTCAAAAGTCTTTGTCCAAGGGTAGAACTAGCCTCCTCAAAACAGGCTTTGTCCAAGGGTAGAACTAGCCTCCTCAAAACAGGCTTTGTCCAAGGGTAGAACTAGCCGCCTCCAAACAGGCTTTGTCCAAGTGTAGAACTAGCCTCCTCAAAACAGGCTTTGTCCAAGGGTAGAACTAGCCTCCTCAAAAGGCTTTGTCCACGGGTAGAACTAGCCTCCTCAAAACAGGCTTTGTCCAAGGGTAGAACTAGCCTCCTCAAAACAGGCTTTGTCCAAGGGTAGAACTAGCCGCCTCAAAACAGTCTTTGTCCAAGGGTAGAACTAGCCGCCTCAAAACAGGCTTTGTCCAAGGGTAGAACTAGCCGCCTCAAAACAGGCTTTGTCCAAGGGTACAAGAGATCTTCCGATCCTCTGCGTTTCAGCGTGGTCCTGTGACCTAGATGAAGGCTGTGGTCTTCAGGTCCTGCCTGTTGCCCCACAGCTGTCCTGTGACCTGGATGAAGGCCGTGGTCTTCAGGTCCTGCCTGTTGCCCCACAGCTGTCCTGTGACCTGGATGAAGACTGTGGTCTTCAGGTCCTGCCTGTTGCCACACAGCTGTCCTGTGACCTAGATGAAGGCTATGGTCTTCAGAAGGTCCTGCCTGTTGCCCCACAGCTGTCCTGTGACCTGGATGAAGGCTGTGGTCTTCAGAAGGTCCTCCCTGTTGCCCCACGGCTATTCTTGCAGCGTTGCTCCATGGGGCCATCTGGGGAGGGGGCAGAACTGTAGACGGTGCTCTGAGGACTGGGGTCCTGTCCGGCATGGGCAGTGTTTGCCGCGTGGAAAAAGGAGCCGTGCTTTTCGATGGACATGGGGTTACGTCAGTGTCTTACCCTGAGCACAATTATCAGTATCAGTCACGGTTTTCCGTCTTCGGTCATGCCTTATTTTACACACACACACACACACACACACACACACACACACACACACACACACACACACACACTCACATATCGAGGCAGTAACACACACACACACACACACACACACACACACACACACACACACACACACACACACACACACACACACACACACACACACATATATCGAGGCAGTACTATCGCCGACTCACAGTAAAACTTTGTGTCTACATATTCCAGGTCTCCCTTCTGTCCGTATTCACGTTTTCACGAGCTGTGTCTCGATGCTGGGGCGCTGCCACGTTTGGCCTTGGCTGATAGACTGTAGTGGTGTTGGACTGAGTGTAGCCGTGTTGGACTGAGTGTAGCCGTGTTGGACTGAGTGTAGCCGTGTTGGACTGAGTGTAGCGGTGTAGAGGTGTTGGACTGAGTGTCGTGGTGTTGGAGTGAGTGTGGCGGTGTTGTACTGAGTGTAACGGTGTTGGACTGAGTTGTTTCACCTCTTCTCGCTCGAGTCTTCAAGGGTGTATCGCTCATAAAACCGGAAGACTTACTCAACCTATTGTTCAAGGCATTTGTTTATTCAGTGTCATGGGTCAGGACACTTGTGAATACTCGTGGGAGTCGTACACGAATGACCGCGGTGGCTCGGACATTAATCTGTAAATTAGATGTTATGGTCAACATATGATATAGCCCTCTCTCCTTCTTTCAGTATACAGATATACAGTTGTTTGTTGACAGCAAATAAGTTTTGTTGTTGTTTTTAACATCAATTTCAATTGGTGCAACTTGCTGATATATGCTGTTAATATGATAACTGTAAGATCAGTCTAATATGACTTATGTGAAAAGACTTTTTTTTTAATTTAAAGGGAGAAGAAGAAGCAGTATACAGACAATATTTGTAATATAAAGTCCAAGGAAGCGTTCTAGTTTGATTCCAATTTAAGAATCCATACTGGGGATTCTGCTTTGAAACGTTTGAGGAAATCAACCCGACGAGACTCAAAGTGGATATTGCCCACCCGTGATACGAATACGTCCGTTGTTTCCTTTGGGCTAAAGCGTAACAGTCGGAAGTGATATCCCTTTGCGTCCACGCTGCGTGGAAGGGAGATGAAAATCCATACTTACGGCGCTTTTGGACCAATTAAAAAAATCAACCAATACGTTTCTCTCTTTTATCGCCTTCGTTAAGTCTCGCATCCAGGACTAACATAAACGCCGCGACCTACATGGGCATAAAATAAAATAAAGCGTCTGAGGTAACAAAATTACAATAAAAGAAAGGCCGACAGAAAGAGAGAGAGAGAGGGGGGAGGAGAGGGGGAGCAGACAGACAGAAAGACAGAGACCGACAGACAAAGAAAGAGAAAGGACGAAGGAGAAACGTAGGAACAAAAAGCCAATGTAACAAAAGCTTTTGTGAAGCTGTGAAAGCGATGGCAGTTTGATGCGAAATCTGGGTTTCTTCTCCCTCCCAAGGGTTGTTCCGAAGCTGTTCAATCTTCACCACGAGCGCCTCCAGTGCCACAGCGAGAGCGTGGGGCTGCAAATGGTGGCAGAGGAGGCGGGGGAACGACGGCTCCAATGGTGAGAATGAAATTAAATCTCCTTTACCTTTTCAATCATTGCCGATTCTTTGCCCACAAGTCCAGCGATCGAGAAAAAGGGAAAACGAAGAACTTGCGCGTGACGTCTGCGCATTCATTCATCTGTGCGATCGCTTACACAGTGTCCGTTTGGAATGGAGAAGAAGTGCCACACTTTTCCCTCTTTCCCCCATGGTGTCGCTAGCCTCAGCTAAAGCGAAAGATGGGCTTTCTTCCCCTTTCTCTCTTTCTTTCTCTCTGCTTTCCTTTATTCCATTCCTTTTCATTTCTCAAATTTGAAGGGAGTTCTCTTTGAGCAGAAGCCCGTGGTTTCTAACCTTTCAGCGCATTATTCTCGGATAGCTTCATGCGTCAATTTGAGAAGAAAAAAACGATACCCCTTTTTTGCCTGCCTAAGGAAACGGCAAAGCAACGATTCTCGGCAACCATAGCCCGAGTCTTAAAGAAGCAGCCACCCACCACTCTTTAGCATGCTTGCTTTTGCCCCACAGTCTGTTATGGGGGTGCAACAGTCTTCCACAAGGCACAGCTGCACAAAAGAGGAATAAATTACTCAGGAAGTATGTCAGCTGATCCATAAGAACAGACAAAAAGCTAGCTTCTACTTCTTCGAATCGTGCTTGCATATTTGAAGAGACAGTTAGCGGCGGTTGTTTGAGACGCATACGTGGACAGGGTGTTCATATTTTGAAGAAAATAATACCGCTTATTACTTTATACTCAGATGTACAGACCACATTCAGCAGGTTCACCGAGTCTGTCTGGACAGCTGATTGCACCGCAGCCATAATTACCACAAACTCAACGGGGACGGGGAAGGGGGGAGACGTCCTGCAGGACTGCACGGTCCTTCTCACACAGCCAGTCACACCCAGGAGGACTGCAGCAGACAGCCAGTCACACCCTGCAGGACTGCACGCTCCTTCAGCGGACGCCCAGTCACACCCTGCAGGACTGCACTGTCCTTCAGCAGACGGCCAGTCACACCCTGTCGGACTGCACGCTCCTTCAGCGGACGCCCAGTCACACCCTGCAGGACTGCACGCTCCTTCAGCAGACGGCCTGTCACACCCTGCAGGACTGCACGCTCCTTCAGCAGACGGCCAGTCACACCCTGTCGGACTTCACGCTCCTTCAGCAGACGGCCTGTCACACCCTGCAGGACTGCACGCTCCTTCAGCAGACGGCAGTCACACCCTGTCGGACTTCACGCTCCTTCAGCAGACGGCCTGTCACACCCTGCAGGACTGCACGCTCCTTCAGCAGACGGCCAGTCACACCCTGTCGGACTTCACGCTCCTTCAGCAGACGGCCTGTCACACCCTGCAGGACTGCACGCTCCTTCAGCAGACGGCCAGTCACACCCTGTCGGACTGCACGCTCCTTCAGCAGACGGCCAGTCACCGGCCAACCTGGCCAGACGGAGCTTCGGCAGAGGGTTTACGGGTAGGCATTAAAAAGGACAGTTCCGTTCACCTAAGCTTCTGAAACTCAGGAGCTGTGTGAAAGTCGAGGTGGACGTCCCGGGCTCCCGTCCCTAATAAGCCTACGGTTTCTGTGGACGTAAGGCAACACTCAACCAACCAACCAACCAACCACCTAAGCCACAGGACTGCAAGAACAAACACAGGCAATGAAAACGGGCACAACGTAGAGACAGGGAACAGGGAAAACATTTTTGTTTCTGTGCACCCCATCCAAAACGCGTCCGCGAGACAGCTTTCTGCCACACTCGTGCTACTCCTGTCCGGCATAACGGCTTCTCCAACGAAAGGCGGCCCCCTATCACATTAACGTGCAATTGAAAATCATTAAAGTCAACGAAGACGCGACAAACCGAGGAGATAAACTCAGACGACCAGAATGGGGTGACAGCACTTGGGAAAACAAACACGCTGCTTTCACGGCAAAACTTTTGCGCAACCGAGTCATTTCAAGATTAAAGTTTTACGTCTTTGGACTGCAAAATATTCATTTCGTGGGTTGAATGACTTCGTATGATGACTGCAAACATTGCAATCCAAGGCGTGACTCATCCGTGTGTAAGTGTCTTATCGCAGGTCGTCCCCTCGTCACCCCTTGTCACCACCCCTGGCCTTCACAAACAATTGTCTCCCTCCATAGTTTGTTTTATTCGCGAGGGTGGTTGGGGATGTGTGTGTGTGTGTGTGTGTGTGTGTGTGTGTGTGTGTGTGTGGTGTGTGCGTGCGTGCGTGCGTGCGTGCGTGCGTGCGTGCGTGCGTGCGTGTGTGCGTGTGTGTGTGTGGTGTCTGTCTTGCTTTCTGTCTGTTTTTGTGTGTGTGTGTGTATATATATATATGTGTGAGCAAGTGCTCTTTGTACGTTTTTACAATAATCCCGCCCCGGTTATCAGATCCATGCAATTTCATTACTGTACTGTTAGTAACCCGGGAACCGGAGCAGACGACGCTTTTGTTTGAAGCGCGGCTGCGTGTTGCGTAACGCCACATGGCCTTCACATAGCCGACCGGCAATAGCCGCCGGTGCGCGCCATTTTCAAAAATGTTTACTCCCTTAATATTTTGACCGCTTGTTTGTTTACCTACTCTTTGTTTACCTAGTCCTTTTTATGCACCAAGCCATGTGTAATATAATTTGGCATCTTAGAATGTTTATTTAGATATTATTTAGACGCAGGATCGAGCTTAATCAGTAGCCGATGCCTCTCTGGGTTCATTCTTTTTATAGCCGTCGTCTGCATGGCGCGTTCTCTGTTTATGAGTAGGCCTACTAGTGAATAGTAGTAGAATCGTTGTTTTGACTCGATTATAAGTAATTCTGTGTCGATCAGTGCTTTGTTGTATAGTATTTTGCTTAGCTGACTTCATGTTTAGTGTTTATTTTGGGTTGAAATTAACTTATTAAGTATTGTGTACTGTAGAAGCTAAGTTGTATTCATAGACTACTTGGTATCACTATCAGCGCTGCTGCGACTAAAATAACGCGCCCCAGGCGAAAGTTCGCACCGATTGTTTTAGTGCTAGTCTTTGAGTGTGTCTTGCTTCTCTTACAGAGCGTTGTATTGTAATTGTTATGTACCATTTTAACCGTGGGAGCGTGCTCTTTATTCTGATATAAGTTTTAGCGACAGTTATGTTTTGTACATTGTGTTAGTTGTGATTTAGTTGTACGAATCTGCTTATAGATAGGTGCAAGCCACGCTTCCCACTCTTGTTGTAAATAAAATAAGTCCTGTGTGTACATTTTGTTTATACGGTTTAAAAGGTTGTAATTGTAGCTTTCATTTGTTGTTTTTCATGTTTTAATTAGTTTAGTTATTGTTGAGGAAACTGTATTTGTGCGGGCCAAGGAAACACAATTGTCAGCCATTTTGTGGTCCAGAGGGCCGATTTCATTGTAGCGATAGCGTGTGTTCCTTGCGGCCCGCGCAGTTCTCTTATCTATGCGTGCGCGTGAGGATTTTGGGTGTGCTGAGAAAGTTGTCTGCTGCTGTAGAATAAAAACCTGATTGCTGCCGTTCGCCTGCTGTGGTCTCCATTTTGACCGACTCCGCTGCCTGGGTCACTGTCCTTCTACGCGGCTCTTCCACACCATTACATATGTGTTAGAGAGTGATAGTGTGTGTGTGTGTGTGTGTGTGTGTGTATGTGTGTGTGTGTGTGTGTGTGTCTGTCTGTCTGTCTGTCTGTCTGTCTGCCTGCCTGCCTGCCTGCCTGCCTGCCTGCCTGCCTGTGAGACCGAACAAGATAGAAGGACAGACACACACACATTGAGACAGAGTGTGTGGGGGGGGGGGGGGGGGGGGGAGGGGGGGGGGGCAACCGTCTTTGTCACTTACATGCGTCCGTGGTGAGATGTTGTCTTATTGCGTATCACTTCCGGGTACAGAAGAATTGAAAACCCTCCAGTGTTTCAGTTGCCTTGCAGCAGAGAAACAAATTGAAAGAGACACGCCGAAGGAGTATCATTCAAAATAATGCTGAGGCCACTCCAGCATCAGTCGTTTCAACGACCTCCTCAGCCTTCTGTCCTCCGTGCCGGGATCGGAACTTGCTGACGAGGAAGGAAAGCGGTTAAAGCCTAAACAAAGGGGAACCGAACCCAAGCACTATCACGTACGGGTCCTACCAATGGGAATGACGTGTTTTTTAAACATACGCTCGGCAGTTTTCACTCCACTTCTCGTCCTGTCTGTTAAAAGTCAACGTTGGAAATTCGAGAAAACACGTTTCTTGAGTGCTGCTATTTTGTGCCCAGCGGTCTGCATAAGTGACGTAATAACCAGGCGGGCATGTGTGGGAAAAGTAGCAAATACATCACGAGCCAACAGTTTTCTTTTTTTAATTCTCCTGATTGGTAAAGTGCAAACCAACATGGCTGCGCCCTGGGAGCTTAAATTCGAAGCAAAAATGTGTTTTTTTCGTATGAATACTGACAGAAGAACCCAAACAAAGGATGCAGATTATTTTACACGGTTTAAGGCCATTCGGTCCCCCTTTCGTCCTAACGTGACCTTGTGCGGTTGACAGGATGTTGAAATCCAATAAAAACCAACTGACGTGGTTGTTCTTTAAATTAACGTAGGACACAGCATTAAATAGCATCGTATGGAGAGATATTTTTTATTAAAAAGAAGGGGAAAAGCAGGAAAAGAAGGAAGAAAAAAGAGAACAACTGATATAAAGATGGGTATCAATTTCCAATCCCCAGCCAAGTTTTATTTTTTGGAGGCGGGGGACAGGGGGGGAGGGGGGGTGGGGGCTTTTTGTGACGGGCGCCAGCGGCCCATCTTGTTAGCCAATGAAAAATCGGCCTTCATTCAGTGGCGGAGCAGCCGGGGGCTCAATGTCATGACAATAAAGCCCAGCGATGCCAGTGGCCAGCAGCCAGGCATCAAAGGCACGCTGCAGCTTGCAGGCCCAACTTGCAGTTTATTCCCCTCCTCCCCCTCCAGCCTTTCAGCGCCGCTTTGTGGGCCCCATGTGCACAGCACCAAGGGGGCGCAGCCGCTTGGATTAGGGACTGGAGCTTGTAGAGGGAACAAGGTTCGAATCCTTCACACACACACAAACTCTCTCTCTCTCTCTCTCTCTCTCTCTCTCTCTCTCTCTCATGTGGTGGTCGAGCCGGTGCGGTTGACGTCACGTTAAAATCCAAGAACTGTCTCTTTTCCGTCGTCTTCTTTCTTCTTTCTTTGTCATTTGCTCCCCCCCCCCCCCCCCCCCCCCCCCCCCTCTCCCCCCCTTCCCCCCCTCCCCCTCCCTCTCCATACAATAACATTTCCGCTGATGCGTGTTCTTCTCCCAGTATTTTCTTCACATCAGCTCGGAGCGCTACGGGCTATGAGACCTAGAAGATTCACGCTGCCAATGGGCGCTAGTTACTAACATATTCCGATCCTATTATTCCCACTGACAGCACAGAGCTGACATAGGACGCTGTTTGTTCGCCCTATGTGATACCAATGCGGCTGACTATGACGCTGTCTGTTCGCCCTATGTGATACCAATGCGGCTGACTATGACGCTGTTTGTTCGCCCTATGTGATACCAATGCGGCTGACTATGACGGTGTTTGTTCGTTCTATGTAACATCAATGTGGCTGACTATGACGGTGTTTGTTCGTCCTATGTAACATCAATGCGGCTGACTATGACGGTGTTTGTTCGTCCTATGTAACATCAATGCGGCTGACTATGGCGGTGTTTGTTCGTCCTATGTAACATCAATGCGGCTGACTATGACGGTGTTTGTTCGTCCTATGTAACATCAATGCGGCTGACTATGACGGTGTTTGTTCGTCCTATGTAACATCAATGCGGCTGACTATGACGGTGTTTGTTCGTCCTATGTAACATCAATGCGGCTGACTATGACGGTGTTTGTTCGTCCTATGTAACATCAATGCGGCTGACTATGACGGTGTTTGTTCGTTCTATGTAACATTCATGTGGCTGACTATGACGGTGTTTGTTCGTCCTATGTTACATCAATGCGGCTGACTATGACGGTGTTTGACGTTCTATGCATCCCCCATACGGTTGACCTAGGACGGTGACCCTATGTAAACTTTAATAACTAACTCCTTCTATAATAATAGCTGAGAGTTTCAAAGTACAGGTGGGTGGACTTTTCCCAAAGAGAGATGCAAATTTGCTGCACAATCGATACGTGCGAAAACTTGTTACGAAGCCAAAACAAACTTGTGTTTCAAAGTTTCAAAAGCGGGGATAAAGTTGTAAAACAAATTTCAGCTGTCAATTCTCGTGTGTCCTTGTGAAGATCGATACGAGTTTAGAAACTTAGGAGATTTGCGTGCAAGCGAACAGCAGTCACAGGTTTAGGGAAGGCACGATGGGCCAAATGTAAACGCTAACAACGAGTGAACAGCAGAAGCAAGGGACTGGCTTGGATGCATCTCAGTGCCCTCGAGATTATAGACGCTGACTCCACAAAGTGCTGCTTTACGTCCACAGAAACCGTAGGTTTATTAGGGACAGGAGCCCAGGACGTCCACCTCGACTTTCACACAGCTCCTGAGCTCTGATTGACTCCACACTCGGGCTGTTCGGGTTTAAACAAGAGAGGGACGGCGAGCGCGCTGTGTCAGTGAGTGGACAGTCAGATCAAGCCGATTCCTTCCTTCTGCTTTCTTTGTTTAGCATACAGCTGTGCACAGCAAGGCCCCCCCCCTCCCTCCCCCACCTTCTGCGATCACAAGCAAGTCTCTTTATGCGGGTGACGCCGTGATATAACCGCAATGTTTGACTGGGCGTAAAACACCAAGTTACTTACTCATGCGGGTGTGTGTGACACTGACCGAATGAAAATAATTTATCTGTAACCCAGAAAACGATGTGCCGTATGTCTAAAACATATCTATATACGCATACATATATATATAAAATGTCCCCACGGAGAAAGAGTTGCAAACCGCTCATTGGTTGGTACTTCATTAATTGAAATGCCGCAAATGGGTTTGGTCTTTAATGCTTTCCATGAAAAAAAATCCACATCAGGAATGTCACTGCTTCAACCGTTTAATCAATACTCGCGAATCAACCCCAACTGATAAAACACCGGCCAAACAAAAGACACCACCAAAAAGAGACAAAAATCTCAAGAAATAAAAAAGACCCTCTCGTTCCCGAGAGCAGGAGGCCGGGGGAGGTAAACGTAGCCTAGTGTTGCCAATGCTTATCTCCCTTGCTGGGAGAAGTCGACAGAAAGCCGCGTGGAAAGCAAACGATAGGCTCCCGTTTCTCCCCCTTGCAATCAACTTGTCATCTTCTCGTTTCTCTGTTTAGATGGCCGCTTGATAGACAATGGGCTTATCTCGACTTTCTAGGAGCCAATCAGCAAACACGGAAAGAAAGTGCTGAAAAGACGAAGGAAACAAAGCAATGAGCGAGGAAAGTAAAAGTCAGGAGAACGGCACCTCCAGGTACGTTTGTTCAGGATGGGGTTGGGGAGGGGAGGTAGGAAGTGTGTGTGTGTGGGGGGGGGGGGAGGTATGAGTTGGGGGTCCGCTAAACAGAAAGTGAGACCATCTTTTCTTCAGGAGCTAGACACGAGATCATTTTCTGGGGTCCTGAAGCCATCAGGAAGAGCAAGGGAAAGACAGCGATCTTGAAAGCATCTTGAAGACCAGAAGGAAAGAGAAAATCACCGTGTCTTCGGGCTCCGCTCTCAAGAATGCTCCACATTTCTATGCCTTTCTTGTTGCTGGAAATAACTTCACTTCCCAAACCACTGTGGCAAGATAAGGCGCCATCGGCGGTGGATCAAGTACACGATGTAATTGGGAAACAGCTGAGTGATTGGCGATCGTCGTCGAGGCTCTATTTCTCCTTCTTCCACTCTCAGTCTTACTTGCGCAAGTGACTATAATATGAAGCTATGGTCACTAGAGGTTTGCAAGCTTCCAGCAAATCTTAATTATATCCATTACTCGCTGTGGCAGCACCAAACCGTGCACACTTCTTTCAACAAATATGGGGAAATCGTTATTTATGACGGGCTTATTTTTAATTTTTAAAACACTACTAGCTACGCCAGTGAAAAGTGCACACTAACCTCGCGCTAACCCACAATAAATATCTGGTGGTGGGGTGGGTCTAGACACCATTTCTGCACTAAACAGGAATAGTTTTATCCAAACCAGCAACATTGAAAAGTGCAAGCAGCAAGCGAACCCGTCATCATAACCGTGACGTCATTGCTATCGTGACGCCGATACCAGTACCAAAACAGAACGACAGCCCTGAGTGCGCTGCTGGTCGAGGAGGTTGTGGTGGTGGGGGGCGGGGGGGGGCTTTTTAAGTTCTTCCTAGCCAACGTTCGTGCAGCAGACATGTCAGTGCCAGTCTCGCATTCATCAGTGCCTACACCGTGCTCCGAATCAGAAAGTGGCAAGATCCCATCAAGTGTCCGCCTTTCATTCATTAAGGCATAAGACCTCCCTCCACATGGCTCCAACGATCTGCAACCAACTCCCTGTTTCTGTCCGCCATGCTACACAACTCCCTGTTTCTGTCCGCCATGCTACACAACTCCACTCCCTGTTTCTGTCCGCCATGCTACACAACTCCATGTTTCTGTCCGCCATGCTACACAACTCCCTGTTTCTGTCCATCATGCTACACAACTCCCTGTTTCTGTCCATCATGCTACACAACTCCCTGTTTCTGTCCATCATGCTACACAACTCCCGGTTTCTGTCCATCATGCTACACAACTCCCGGTTTCTATCCATCATGCTACACAACTCCCTGTTTCTGTCCATCATGCTACACAACTCCCTGTTTCTGTCCATCATGCTACACAACTCCCTGTTTCTGTCCACCATGCTACACAACTCCCCGTTTCTATCCATCATGCTACACAACTTCCTGTTTCTGTCCATCATGCTACACAACTTCCTGTTTCTGTCCATCATGCTACACAACTCCCTGTTTCTGTCCATCATGCTACACAACTCCCGGTTTCTGTCCATCATGCTTCACAACTTCCTGTTTCTGTCCATCATGCTACACAAATCCCGGTTTCTGCCCATCGTGCTACACAACTCCCGGTTTCTGTCCGCCATGCTACCTCTGTCAGTTCTTTCAAATCTAACATGGATCAAATATTTCTCTTCAAAAACCTTTTCTTCGTCCCACTGCCCTGCGGTACGAGAGAGAGAGAGAGAGAGAGAGAGAGAGAGAGAGAGAGAGAGATGTGTGTGTGTGTGTGTGTGTGTGTGTGTGTGTGTGTGTGTGTGTGTGTGGTGTGTGTGTGTGTGGGGTGTGTGTGTTGTTGTGTGTGTGTGCATGCACTGTCTGTCATGTAAAAAACGTGTAGCGTTGGGCCTGTGGGTTGACGTCTGCTGCACCTGATCATTATGAAATCAATCACGACAAAACACCAGATAGTAAGCGCTTGCGGGCCTGTGCGGAGTTAGACGCTCTGAGGTGCCCTTATCGTTTAGACAACATTAAATACGAAAACAGCACATAACAGTGCTACTGGCCTTAGAACGGAAGTTATCAGAGCTGGTTTAGGTCCCGTAAGCTCAGACAAACACCACCATGATATGTCAACACACATTGACAACACTCCTTTGACCGAGCTAAAACCCTCTCAGGTCTGGTCAGCTGACCGCCTTTAATATGTCAACACACTCTACTACTCCTTTCACCGATGTCTCAAAACCCTCTCAGGTCTGGTCAGCATACACCGCCATAATATGTCAACACACATCTGACAATACTCCTTTCACCGATGTCTCAAAACCCTCTCAGGTCTGGTCAGCATACACCGCCATAATATGTCAACACACATCTGACAATACTCCTTTCACCGATGTCTCAAAACCCTCTCAGGTCTGGTCAGCATACACCGCCATAATATGTCAACACACATCTGACAATACTCCTTTCACCGATGTCTCAAAACCCTATCAGGTCTGGTCAGCAAACCCAAGAAGAAGAACTGCAATCAACGAAGTCGGCAAGCCTTGTCATATCGTCAGTCAGAAGAACAGAAGGACTGCAAACAGCAAAACCGGTGAACACTGCCATATCATCAGTCAGAAGAACAGTAAACAGAACAGCAGTTGAAATCTGCCATATCATCAGTCACAAGAACAGCAAACAGCAAACCTGTCGAAACCTGCCATATCATCAGTCACAAGAATCGCAAACAGCACAGCAGTTGAAATCTGCCGTATCATCACTCAGAAGAGGAGCAAACAGCACAGTCCATGGTAGGTAGGTAGGTAGTGTAGCTTAATGTCCTCAGATGTCAGTTGACATATTAGGGACAAGCTGTGACCAATGCCGAATTCATAGTTCAGGAGCTGTGTGAGAGTCGAGGTGGCCGTCCTGGGCTGTCCGTCCTAACGAGCCTTCTGGTTTCCGTGGACGTAAAAAATTATTGCACCGTGCTTCGGCATTGGTCACAACTTGTCCCTAATATGTCAACTGACATCTGAGGACATTAAGCATCACTTCATCATCATCACCAATGCCGAAGCATGGTTCAATATAGTTTTACGTCCACGGAAACCAGAAGGCTCGTTAGGACGGACAGCTCAGGACGGCCACCTCGACTCTCACACAGCTCCTGAACTATATGATACAGTCCATGGACCTATATATATATATATATATATATATAGGTCCATGGCAGAGTCAGTGAAACCTGCCCTACGATCAGTGACCTCAACCCTGGCTGAAGACGTAAGGGACGGGTCAGAGTGACCGCGAATCCAACACTCGCTGCATCCGCTGGACCATTAGCCGTGAGCGGATTGGTCAGTGGCGGTCAGAGCGGTCAGTGGGGTCAGGTGGATCAAGTGGACAGGTTTATGGTCTCTCTGGCAGCCTTCCCTGGAGAGCTCCGGCTGGCACCACGCTGTCTCTTCGCGATGGCCCTGTTTTATGATCGATTACTGGGGTGTTGGCTGACAACTTCGTAGATGTGTGTACACGGTATAGGCCCGTTTTCACAAAGCCCGTTATACAACGGTACACGCGGAGAACGAAGCGGTGTAGTTACACATCTGCTCCACAGGGCAACAGGCATATCTGTCTGTCATAGCTAGTTGTTTACAAGTGCTCGCTCTCTCTCTCTCTCTCTCTCTCTCTCTCTCTCTCTCTCTCTCTCTCTCTCTCTCTCTCTCTCTCTCTCTCACACACACACACACACACACACACACACTCAGGTCCCCTACCACACCCGTGTCAACAACTGTTAAAACCACCACAGCACAGTTCCACGGGGGACCCAGCCTCACTACCGCGGCCTCTGCGCCAGTGGGACATGGAAACGTGTTGCACGTGCCGCGATTAGCCCAGTGACGATGGCGCAAGTATTGAGCGGCTTGTCGGGCACGGGGCCTGTTAAATGGGCCATCAGGCATCCTGGCAGACCAATTTGCCCTGCTTCCAGCGCCGCCACGACTTGTCAGGATGTCACACACCCAGAGCGGCGCCACGACTTGTCAGGATGTCACGCACCCAGAGCGGCGCCCGTTGATTGGCCACCCAGGTCTCTCAAGTGGAAAACCTGCCGCTTTGTACGTTACGTCGGTTGGTGTACAGTATAGCTCTGCTGGGTGCTAGCCGCCGTCCCCCCCCCCCCCCCCCCCTTCCGTAACCCCAACAGCTCCCCACGGCTACCACCACAACCACTACTACCAGTGTCGCTGTTTCGGTGGTGGTTGATGGGGTCAATTATGTTCAACGTTTGCGTTCATGCTGTACTTTTCGTTCACTGTTGCGTTCAATGTGCGCGACATAATTACGCCCTTTCATCTTTCACAAAAGCCAATTTCTGCCGCTGTTGATGGTCTTTCAGTTTTACGGATATCCAACGCCTGCGCTCGTCTCGCGATAGACAGCTGACGTTTCTATCATCGCTTGGATGAACTGCCCTCCATCATTTCCGGCTAAAAACACATTTTCCTTTCTCCTTCTTATACCTTCCTGCCTATGTCCCTGGCGGTCGTCGTTTCTGAAAAGTACAATACATGTTGCTGTAGCTATTTCTGTCATTCTAGTTGGGTGGGATGTGCATGCTGTTGTTGACTGTTTTTGACTTGATTTCCCCCTTGTGCTTTGTCTGGAGCTGTGACCCGGATGGAGTGACCTAGTGTAAAAGACTTGCGAATGTGTCTGGTCGTGACGTGAAATCAACGGTTGACGGGACTAGCCAGGTGTCGCTGGGTTCCGCTGACTGGTGTCAAGGGCTTAATGGGATGCGTTCACAACCGCAAGTCCTCGAGGCGGCGCTCTGAAACGTGAGAGCTGGGTAGCTAGCTGATGTCACTCAGTCTTTGTTGGGTAGGCGCTGAGAGTCTGAAAGAGTGTGTCAAGGGACTGTGAATGCGGAGGGCGGCCGCACAATCCCGGGGGTAGGCTGGAATCTCGGGGCTGGGGCTGGTGCTAGCCGGCGAGGCGCGGTCTCCAAGATATTGATGTGTCGGGTTCTGTGAGGGGGAAAGTAATGTAGAGTCTGAGAGTGTGTCCGAGGTGGGGTCAAGTCAAGAAAATTCCCGGGTCTGTCGCCGATTGATAAGGGGGAGTGCGGCCAGAGAGGTGGGAGGGGAGGGGGGGAGGCGCAGGGGGTGGGGGTGGGGGGGGGAGGACACGCTGAGCTTAATTTCTTAGTGTTTACAATTTGAGTTGGAATCAGTCTGCGGGGATAAGACAGGCGGGGGTTTGTCATCACTGAGCTGTTTTATTTATAAAACTCAGCGTTTCTCACCGATAGTAGCTGTGGAACTCGGCGCCCTCGAAACTAAGGTGGCCTATTTCTGATTTCTGCGTGTGTGTGTGTGTGTGTGTGTGTGTGTGTGTGTGTGTGTGTGTGTGTGTGTGTGTGTGTGTTCATTTGAGTGTGTGTGTTCATTTGAGTGTGTGTGTGTGTTCATTTGTGTGTGTGTGTGTGTGTCCGTGCGTGTGTGTGTGTGCGTGCGTGCGTGTGTGGGGGGGGGGGGGGGTGAGGGGGTAATATCTCAAACTGTGGCAAGGACAATTATCATTTGCACAGGAGGACTCTGGCGAAGGCGTCCCGCTCATGAAATATTCAATCTCGGCAAAGCCTTAGACAGTATGAGAAGAGTAACGTGATATGGAGGCAGCCATAACAGTATTACTAATATGCATCAGAATCCCCTTAGAAAGGCTTCGGGGTTGTACACGGACACAAACCCAACATTGTTTTCCTTCTCTTCCCTCAGCTTGGTCCCCTTTATACTTCCGTACGCGCGCTCCTTTTCCCGTCAGAACTTGAAATTGTTGATGTCTTTTCTCCCTTGAGGTCATGGGCATGCTAGTGCCGTTCTACGTACAAAAACAACAGCGGGTCTGTGTTTTGGGGTACTGTGGCGTGTTGATGGTGAACAGTCAATCCGCTTGATAAAATCGACCAAAATATTTATTTTGGCTCCAACTGTAAACGGTTCCGAACGCATCGTCCGGACTAACCCGGATGCACGGCAGACGGACAGACGGACAGAGTGACAGAGTGACAGACGGAGGAGGTGACTCCAATGTACCCACTCCAACTTCGTTACGGGGCTGAGTGCGGAGAGGGAGCGAGAGGGAAGGGAGTATTCCCTACTGCACTGTGCACCCCGGCGCACCTGTGTCAAAATGCTTCACTGTTGGCTGGAGGCTTATTATCTCCTAACAAAACTGGAGTAAAGGCTTTTATGACGCAAAATAAAGGCGAGAATTTTTTTTTAAAAATCCAGAAGAGGAAGGCACACAGACTCACCCAGCTGAGTGCTACCAGAGAGACTCGTGGCCTCTCATGGCTCTACCAAACCGAACGCTGATTGCAGGAATGGCAGCGCTGGGAATGGACAATCTTGAGTTCGGAACTACTACCGGACTGGTACATAATTAAAACCCCGGAACTGAACCTGAACGGGGCCGCGTCAGACGAGAGCTAATGACACCGAAAGGCGCCAAAGGCTAATTGAAGGCTGTCCCACGAAGCGGGGCGACTCTCCAGAAAAGGGAGGGAACTCGACAGCGAGAGCGAAACCTCGACTGACAGGCCCCTCGAACTCCCCAATTTTCATATCACGGCAGACTACTCTCAGGCCCGGGTGCTAAGTCTCGCCTAATCCCGCCGTGTCAACGAGAAATCCCGGGGCGGGAAAATAATTTACACAGCAAAGCGTGTAGCTGTGCCCTTACAAGGAGAGGGGTTTGAACAGCGACATTTCTGTTGAATTGTTCGGGGCTTTAGCGATGAGGGAGTGAGCCGAGCTGTACTCTGTGAAACGTAACCGAACACAGTACACTGTGGCTTCACAATCTTGGCGATATGCTTTCAGTGTGATGGAGCGAATGCAAGATGGCACTTAGATGTAACAGAGGATGACACAAGAAAGTGCAACGAAGCTTCATCAGCAGGATATATACCGAGACATATAAATATATACTGTATAGTGTCACACACACACACACACACACACACACACACACACACACACACACACACACACACACACACGCTTAATATGAATCAGCATGTGGTTCACGGTGCCTCCTCAGTCACATCTGGTCTCGCCGATGATGATGAGGATTACTAATGTTGTCACATTTAAGACAACGTACGAGCATCTGATGTTGTCTGAGTGTATTGATTTCTCTTATATAATATACATTATTATATCAAAATTGCATGTGTGTGTGTGTGTGTGTGTGTGTGTGTGTGTGATTGTGTGTGTGTGTGTGTGTGTGTGTAAAAATTGCATGTGTATGTGTGTGTGCGCACGTGCGTGATTGTGTCTGCGTGCATGCGTGCGTGCGTGCGTGCGGGTGTGTGTGTGAGTGAAGTTTTCGGCAGAGCGAAAAAGTTGAAAATGTACTCACTTAAAAACTACTGTAAGGTACTGTCCCGTAGAATAGAGCGTGGCTGGTAACAAGTTGCCACATAATCCACCTGTTCCTCCCGCCTCCTCCTGAAACAGAAACACATCAACAGTCACAATCTGTCTACCTGGAATCAGACCGTCGAACACAGTCAATCACACAAACACAGTCACAGTCTGTGTAACTGGAATCATTCCGTCAAACGCACCAACACTGCCAGTCTGTCCAAATGGAATCGGAGAGTCAATCACACTAACACAGTCACAGTCTGTCCAACTGGAATCGAGTCAATCACACTAACACAGTCACAGTCTAAGTGGAATCGGAGAGTCACTCACACTAACACAGTCACAGTCTGTCCAACTGGAATCGGAGAGTCACTCACACTAACACAGTCACAGTCTGTCTAACTGGAATCGGAGAGTCAATCACACTAACACAGTCACAGTCGGTCTAACTGGAATCGGAGAGTCAATCACACTAACACAGTCACAGTCGGTCTAACTGGAATCGGAGAGTCAATCACACTAACACAGTCACAGTCGGTCTAACTGGAATCGGAGAGTCAATCACACTAACACAGTCACAATCGGTCTGACTGGAATCACACCGTCAAACACACCAACACTGCCACAGTCAGTCTATCTGGAATCAGACCGTTTATCACACCGACACTTTCGTAGTCTGCGTAACCGAAAAGGGACAAAATAACTGTGTTCGTTGAAACGACAACGGCAAGGTCTAACGAACGTTAACCGCTGTTACTTTGCACCCTGTTTTGTCGTACACTGTTACGTATTACACCGTTTTGTCGCATCCTAATAACAACTGCGTGTTTGGAGCCAGTTTGAATTTCCACCTAACCAGAGGTCCAAAGTTATTTTACTTATGTAACCGAGTGCATTGTGTGTGTCCAGGACCATGGCCCTTTAACCTTTTCTTCCCTGGTGTGATGATCTATACATATATATAGGAATCCAGCTCATGGGGACTGATAGATAATTGGTTTTTAATGTCCAGTGCAACACTGATGACGGTTATATCATGGCTTGCCACTAACACATAAAGAACGGATTGTTTCATTTCCCAAAAGGCTATTATCCACTTTCGATCAAGATAATACGGCTACACGATGTACGATCAGTTGCTATGGAAAACGACAGACCGTGATGTCGGAGACAAAAGAACGAAAGCTGAAACATCACCACTCACCAACAGAGCAAGTATGAAACCTACAACACACGGCAAGTCGCCCGACGGTGACGTCACAGTCTCTGGTTTCCCATAGCAACTGATCGTACATCACGTGGTCATATGACGTCAGTGAAAGTAGATCTTAGCCTTAATGTCCATAACTGCTGTCCATGATGTCATGCCAAGCGGGAGTGCGTGTTACGGTTATGTTGTCATCGTCGTCAGCAAGGACGGGTGAAAATGAGTGAACATGGTGCTTAACGTCCACAGAAACCATAAGGCTTATTAGGGACGGGGGAGAAGGGAGGGAAGGGGATATAGAGGTGGGGGAAGAGGGAGGTCACCACCAGAATGACTCACGCATTAAGATGGGCAGCGATGGGAGCCATTTTAATGTTTCATAAATTGTGAGGGACAAAGTGACAAGACAGTGTCCACAGACCACAACTTCTGAAGAGAAAGGAGAGCCGAAGCGGATTCGAACCGAGGCCTCTCCGCTTTCCAGCCTAACGCCTTACCGCTAGGCCAAACCGGCTCACAGGACGAGTGAAACCACCCTTCAAACACTCGGCTCAATGAAGATCCCTTCAAGCGTGAGAGTGTAATGTTCTAAGCCTGTTCGCTTAGCATGGTCATTGGATAGTCAGGCAACACCTCGCAGACAACCCCCCGACAAAGACCAGACACAGACGATAGAGCACAGAAGGGATTTCTGTAGTGATAAGGAAGAGCATGATTCTACGGAACACACTGCACCTGTGGGTGAAAATATCACACACCTGTGTCAACAGGACAAGCAACACATACAAACAACTGCTGCTAATACGGGAGCTGCGAAGTCTCTCTCTCTCTCTCTCTCTCTCTCTCTCTCTCTCTCTCTCTCTCTCTCTCTCTCTCTCTCTCTCTCTCTCTCTCGTCTAAGCCACCTTGAATACTTCTTGTTCTTTCTTTTCTTTTCTTTTCTCGCTTGTCAGACAGCTTGACACAAAATGTATAGAATGTTGTTGTTTTCCCTTCTTTGCTCTTCTTGTAAAGTTTTAGATTTTTGTTTGTTTGTTTGTTTGTTTGTATTTTCATGAAATATTTACTTTTACTTTTCCTCGTGGTCATAATATTTTATTTTTATTTTTTAAATTCAAATTTAATGTTTGCATATATATGATTGTTGGTATGTGTGATGTGCTTTGATTTTGGTTAGGTGTGTATAATGCGCCATTGCTTAGCTTCCAATCCTGTTAGATGTGATCTTGTTTTATACGTAGATAGTGAGATAGCCACTATTCTGTCGCTTTCCATTATTCGTTAATATGTTTTTGTAATTCATTCTCTCTCTCTCTCTCTCTCTCTCTCTCTCTCTCTCTTCTCTCTTCTCTCTCTCTCTCCTAAAAAATTGTTTTGAATTGGTCTTACTTTGCCTTATTATTGCTCTGTTCGTATGATGTGATGTTTTAGACAGAAATTAGTTTTGTTTTGTTTTTAAGTCGTTTTTCTCTAGCGTATTTAATGGAATTCTTGTTTGATGTATTGAGTGTTGCTGTGTTTGTCATCAGGGACAGATTTGTAAAAAAGCCGACACGTGCTTAAATCTTTATCCCTGTGTAATAAAGTATTATCTTATCTTATCTTATCTCTCTCTCTCTCTCTCTCTCTCTCTCTGAGAGTGTTTTCTCTCTCTCTCTCTCTCTCTCTCTCTCTCTCTCTCTCTCTCTCTCTCTCTCTCTCTGTCTCTCTGCGAGTGTT
>JABMCL010000277.1:1027500-1052500 GCA_018857735.1 Alviniconcha marisindica | reverse complement strand
TGTACCCAGGCTGTGGTGAAAAAAGACACACACAAAAAAGACACGTACTGATTCCACAAATGTTCGTTTCAGTTACCACCTACATTTCGAATTGTGCGAACAGTACAAGTGACTCGACAGCAAGGTGTGGCTTGTCACACCGTCTGACTGAGTGAGGGTTGTGGCATCCGAACACAACTCCTATTTTTGCCACCTTTGTCTCACATCTGTGTGTAATGTACGATTCTGTATCGAGCTCTTTGGAGCCTAACATTTTACGCCTGAAGCGTATATATGTATACAGATGTTTGTAACCATTCGTTATGACACAACTATATAAATCTGATTCTGCCTCCATCTGAAAAACGATTTAGTGTACCGAAATTAAAAACAGCAGCAACAACAAAAGGTTCGAAGGTTCAACGCCAAGACCATGTAGGTAATAATAACAAAAGGTGGTCAAAATGTACCCATACTAATTTTCAGATGGAGATAATAACAACAGTTGGTCAAAATGTACCCATACTAATTTTCAGATGGAGAGAATAACAACAGGTGGTCAAAATGTACCCACACTAATTTTCGGATCCTATCCAACTGTGTCCATGGCCTTGAAGGGTTAGTGTAGTTCCTTTCCCCCTGCACCAGCTCGGTGGCTGGGAACAAGACATCGGAGTCAACTGTCTCAAGAACTGTGCCAAGCCGTACCATAATTCCCTGCTTGATGGTCTTGTATTTCGTCTGTTCTTTCTGTATAATGTATCGTGGTAATGCGAGTCTGGACCACATACAAATGTTAAACATTGCTTTTTCTTCTTCGTCGTCTTCTTTTCTTTCTTTCTTTCTTTCTTTTTTTCTTTTTTCTTTTCATTTTTCTTCTCTCTCTCTCTCTCTCTCTCTCTCTCTCTCTCTCTCTCTCTCTCTCTCTCTCTCTCTCTCTCTTTTTTCTTTTTCTTTTTTCTTTTCTTTTCTGCACGAACACCTCATTCACATAGTGACAACGTTTATCTTCTGCAACAGAAAGAAAGCTGTAGCCAGTTTCTAAAATTCTTATAGCGGGCCTTTCAAAATGTGTAAGACATCAATCTAAAAAGCGGAAAATGTACTGTTGTAAACAAGCATTAAGCAAAGGAAAGGGTTTGACAATGACACAAATAGCCCTAAGAAGCCAGAAGAGCTCTTAAAGACAATCGCGTTCAGACACAGAGTGACTTCCCTTTATTAGGTTTACTATTGCATTTTCATCTGTTTTCAGTTTATTTCAAGCTAAGATGGACTCACATTACCAGAGCCAAAACTGATCTGTTTTTCTTCAAGAAAACTCTTCAGTCACACGATATTCTCTCTAATGAGCAGACGTCTTCAAACCCTCAAATAAAAAACGCTTACAATCGCTGTTATGATCTCTCTGACAAACCTCTTGTAAACTGTCTGAAGCTGGATATCAGATCTCTCTCTCTCTCTCTCTCTCTCTCTCTCTCTCTCTCTCTCTCTCTCTCTCAGTTTCAACAGCAACAATGAGAATATCTTAAGAAACTACACACCACTCTCCCCCAAGTGTGCATGATACGTTTCCGGTGTATAGAGCTACTATTACTATAATTTATTACCACCCTAAACTGGAGGGCTCAGCCGAAGTGAAAAAGGACCCAGACAAAGGTATCACAGTCTCTCGTTTTTTCCAGCATACGTGACTCTGAGGTGTGAAGAATACACCTTACAGACACAATGCAAAGGTATCGTAAAACTAAGCAAGTTAGTTCTTGGATTTTAGCGTTCTTTCATCGTCAAAAAAGTTAAAACAGTTAAAAACAGAACATACAGAAATATACAAACACAGACAAGAACGAACCCAAGCCGCCTCACTACATGTAGTCGTAGACGTAGAGGGCGTAAAACAAACAAATATTTAAACAATAACACTGAGGAACATACAAAACACAGACGAGAACAAACCCAAGCCCCTTACCACAGCTTTAGCCAATATGGTGGAGTCGTCGTAGACGTAGAGAGCGTCGTTGCAGAAGCCGTTGACTGTGCGGTCCTGGATGTCCAGCTCCAGTATCCTGACCATCAACCGCCAACCGTCGTCCTCGGCCTTGAAGGTCATCTTGCACTCGACGTCGTGAGGGTAATACTCTCCCGTGCTGACCAACTGGGAGTACACGACCGCTGAGCCCAGGTGCTTGATGTCGCCACAGTCCGTGCCCTCCATGTAATCTGCCATTGAAACGGAAATTACAGGTAAGAAAGGGCCAGCGATAAACGCTCATACCTTCACTGAAGCGCATGCAAATTGTATACTAACTGTACACTGATGAGCAAACAGCAATATCCTCAAAGCAAGAAGAAATGGGACACTGTCGTACCCCCCCCCCCACCCCCATCCCCCCCCCCCCCCCCCCCTCTCTCTCTCTTTCGCTTGCTTGCTCGGCACTACTGTGCAAGTGACAACGCAAGCCCGCATATCAGTGTGTATGGCGATGTAATGTGCACTGTGTGGATTATTCTTTCTCTGCCCTTAATTGTCCATGAACTCTGATGTTCCTGCACAAAACTAACTCTTGTATTGTCTCTGCCTGCACATAGAGTTAAAATCGTTTTATCCTCTTTGCCAAGGGGCTATTTCAAGCTAAGGCTAATAAATCATCCCTCTGCAGTGTGTGTGTGTGTGAGAGAGAGAGAGACTGTGTGTGTACGGACGTGTACGTGCGTGAGCGGGCATGGTCGTCCCCCCCCCCCCCCCCCCCCCCATTATTGTGTTTCTTTTGAAGGGGTGGGTGGAAGGGGGTGACCGAGTTGGGGGGGGGGGGGGACCATTATGACGTATGAAGCTATGATCTACGCTCGGAACTCCTGACCAAAGAGCGACGTACCGATCACGTTCACAAACAAACCTTCGCCACATCCGGTTTAACACTCAAACAGACATGGCGCCGTCGTTCTGCATGATTGGAGAAGTCACCGAGTGTATCCTCCAACCCTGACTGACCTGACCGGCCCAGCCCAGCGGGGTCCGCTCTGATGCGGCAACTGATGGCCAACAGAGCGTCCCCAGCCTGACAGGATTAAACTGGTCGCCTGGGCAAACCAACTCCCTGGGGCCATGGTGAACTAGACAGGGTGGCTCACTCTCTGCTGCCAACACTCCCGTCGATTCTTCGGGCTACTTTCCTGCTGGTTGACGATAGGGTCTAAACAATGGACCTGTATATCCAATAGGTCCATGGTCTAAACCATTGGATTTAGTTTGGTATTTGTATTTACGACACCCATTGGGCCATGGTGAACTGATTTACTGACGGTTGACGCCACGGACAGGCTCTAAACCATTGGACTTAGTTTGAGAAAAAAAATTACAGCAAAATTGTCCTGCTGTATCATCATTTTGGATGACAGCTGTTGTGATTATGAGTGCAAAACTGTTGATTTGCCAGTCATGGAAACTAGTGTGAAAGGAAAGGTTCAGCGGAAGTTATCACCAGACAGCCCGAAAGCTCTGGCACTGGTCCAGAAGACTCGCTGGCCCTTTTGGTTTCACTGCTTTTTGCTCAGTAGTTTCTTTGCTGGTGATGGACGTCTGCTGGACACCTGTTTTATCGACGATTCTAACGAAATGTTTTGAGCTCCGAGAACTTCAATCATATTCAACTACTGTATTCTGTGTTGCATCACCCTCCCCATCCCGCCACACACACACACACACACATGCGCGCACGCAGGCATACACGGAAGAACAGAGAACCGTCCGCAGACAGGCAGAAGAGAAAGAAAGAAAAGGTAACAGTGTGTCATCGTAACCACACAGCCAGACGAGCGGTGTATAGTATTTTAGCACCGTGGCTCTGGCCCGTCGGCGGTATTTGCCGAGGCTTACAGCGAGGGAGCAAATAGCCTGTAATTGAGATGGTGCCGTGAGGCGCCCCTGTCAGCCCCACAATGGGCCCTCTCAACAGGTTTTCACGGACGTTTTCTGCCCCACTGCCTCCAAATCGCAGGCTTTGCTGTAGCCCAACAAGCCCTCGGCCGTGTCAATGAAGAGGACCCTAAATCGCGACAAAGCGGCAGGCGCGAGGGAATTGCTGCCTCGTTGCTGTACATAGCGGCAGCCGAGTGTTGTTAATATTTTCCCCATAACACTCCGGGTGACTGCACGCGTGGACGGTTAGGGTCTGACTTGCTTTTTCCTCTCGTGGGCGGAGTGGGGATTTGGGAAGGAGAGTGGAGAGAAGGGGGGGGGGAAGGGGAGGGGTGTTTACACGTGTTGGAGTTAGCCTGTAGTCACGGAGTAGAAAAAACAAATTACGACCCTGTTGTGGAGCCAGGTGCGTCAGGTATCGCCTGACCTTACCTGTCGGCATACACCCTGCCCCGTCTCACACACCTTGGGGAGATCGTCCCAATCTAGATCATTATTAGTCTTTAACACACACACACACACACACACACACACACACACACACACACACACACACACACACCACACAGATCCGTTCACACTCGCGCCCGCACGCACACTCACACACACACACAAACACACACACACACACACAAACACACACACACACACACACACACACACACACACACACACACACACACACACACACACACACACACACAGATCCGTTCACATTCGCGCCCGCACACACACACACTCTCTCCCTCTCTCTCTCTCTCAAATACCGCGTAATAAAAGTAATCATTTTTCTCTGATGCACAAAAACAAATGATGAAAAGGATCGATTTTCAATGGGTTGTGCCGAGGCCTCCTACACCCACTCCGTCACGATGCAATCTCCTAATCTCACATGATCCGCAATCAGCCCAAACCGCAAGGGTGGGCACGGCCAGTGCACCCGCTGTCATGCAAACTGCAGCTCGGCAAACACGGGTGCACCCAGTATTGGGGGGCGGGGATAGCTCAGTGGTTAGGGAGCCGGACTCGTGATTGAAAGGTCGCGGGTTCGATACCCTGCAGGAGCGGTGGGAGAATGTTCTTCTCCAGGGTCAGCTTTCTGTGCTGACTCTTATTTCGGTATCCGTTCAACCCCCGTGTTACCGCAGTAGCACGTAAAAGATCCCCGTCATTCTGCCAAAAGGGCAGGTGGCAGGTTACAGCTAAACACGCATACACCTTACGTATGTGGTTTTGCATGAAGTGACATAGTGCATGGTTGTATGGTGTACGCAGAACTTGCGCCGAGACAGCAGCAGTTTCATGTGGCACCAGCCATGCCAGCGCTGTAAGTACACCACTTCGGTGGATATTCAAAAAACATGGTATAAAAAAAACTAGTCCCTCATATAGAATCACATGCGAGCGCAGTGAGTCTGCTCGAGAGCGGAGAATAGCGCTATATAAGCAATCATCAAAGTATAAAGCAAGCTGCAGCAGCAAACATGAGTGCCCCCAGTATGATGCAAGCTGCAGCAGCAAACATGAGTGCCCCCAGTATGATGCAAGCTGCAGCAGCAAACATGAGTGCCCCCAGTATGATGCAAGCTGCAGCAGCAAACATGAGTGCCCCCAGTATGATGCAAGCTGCAGCAGCAAACATGAGTGCAGCCAGTATGATGCAAGCTGCAGCAGCAAACACGAGTGCAGCCAGTATGATGCAAGCTGCAGCAGCAAACATGAGTGCCCCCAGTATGATGCAAGCTGCAGCAGCAAACACGAGTGCCCCCAGTATGATGCAACTGAAGCAGCAAACATGAGTGCAGCCAGTATGATGCAAGCTGCAGCAGCAAACACGAGTGCAGCCAGTATGATGCAAGCTGCAGCAGCAAACAGCGGCAACCCCCGCACGACACAGAACGGACTACACGGATAGTATTGCTTACAAGTACCGAAGATAAAACGCAGCAAAGAATAAAAGGACAAGAGCTTTCCAATTTTGTCCCTAATATGTCAGCGCGACATCTGAGGGCACTGAACCCCACATCATCATCTGGCCCCAGTACGCTGAACAACTGAACATACCCATTGATCAGTTATGGGTATACATCTGAGGACATTAAGCCCCACATCATCATGTGGCCCCTGTACGCAGGACAACTGAACGTACCCGTTGATCAGTTATGGGTACATTAGTGTGGTGGTGGTGGTGGCGGCGACATTTTCGTCGCATGCAGGGAGTATCTACAGTAAATAAAGACAACAGTAACATCCCATAGAGTTCAATATTTTCGGTTTTCTTGAAACCTTTCTCAATGAACTGTGACTGAAGCGGACTTGAACATTTGTTATCCGTCTGCTAGCGCCTTACCGCCGGGCCAGACTGGCCCACCCTTGGTTGGTTGCTTTGGTTGAACCTGATTAATGTCTCCCAGGAGGTCTGGCGAGGACCGAAATCCCAGGTGGGAAAAAAAGGAGACTACACCTAACACAACACTGTCACTACCAGAGTGACTCCTGCATCAACATCAGCAGCGATGATAGTCGTTTTAAGGTTCTATTAATTGTGAGGGGCAAAGTCACAAAGACAGTGTCCATAAACCACAACTTTTGGAAAAGAAAGGCGAGCAGAAGCGGAATCGAACCGAGGCCCTTCTCCTTACAGCCTAACGCCTTACCGCTAGGCCAAGCCGGCTCACGACTGCTTGCTCGTAAGTAAGTTAACACGGTGCTTAACGTCCACAGAAACTGTACGGCTTATTAGGGACGTGGAGAGGGGGGAGGGGGTATGGAGGTGGGGGGAGAGGGAAACAGTGAAATAGATTATATACCTATCGCTACACTGTCACCATCAGAATGACTTCTGCATTAAGATGGGCAGCGATGAGAGCCATTTTGATGTTTCAGTAGGAAGTGATGGACAAAGTCACAAGACAGTGTCCACAGACCACAACCTTTTTGAAGAGAAAGGAGAGCCGAAGCGGTATCGAACCGAGGTCCTTCCGCTTGCCAGCCTAACGCCTTACCGCTGGGCCAAGTCGGCTCACGACTGCTTGCTCGTAAAAGAAGGGACACCTTTTTATGTGCCGCCTCGCTGTCCCCCCGCCTTTGTGCCGGCGAGCAGCATGACAGAATAATGGAGTCCGCTGTGTGCGCCTGGCATAAGGGCTGCCAGAGGGAGGCTTTGTCGGCCCCCAGTCGATAGCGGCTCTGACGAGGAGTTACAGCCGGGCAACGGAAGCGGTGAAGGACGCTCCGCGACACCCTCCAACGCCGCTCGCCACGCTACAACGGAGAATCAGGCAACGGGTTTGAACTCTAAAAAAAGAGAGGCTAATCTTTCTCACTAATCTATCTACGCTGTTGCTTGATCAAATCGAAATTGATTCGGGTGTCCAACATGTACCGATGCAGCCTGTGGTTAAATTTTGACGCGGGTCGGGCAATGGTTTTAGCGGCAGGAAAACCGGCCAGTCGCCATGGTCTAATCACCCTGCATGCTGGGAACAGACAACAAAACACTGACTGACTGGTTTGATTGAGGTGAGCGTGTCTGTGGCCTAGCGGTAAGGCGTCAGGCTGGTAAGCAGAAGGACCTCGGTTCGAATCTGCTTCGGCTCTCCTTTCTCTTCACAAGTTGTGGTCTGTGGACACTGTCTTGTGACTTTGTCCCTCACAATTATGAAACATTAAAATGGCTCTCATTGCTGCCCACCTTAATGCAGGAGTCATTCTGGTGGTGACAGTGTAGCGTTAGGTATATAATCTCCATCTCCCCCACCTCCCCCCCCCCCCCCCCCCCCCTTCTCCCCGTCCGTAATAAGCCTTATGGTTTCTGTGGACGTTAAGCACCATGTTTACTTACTTACTTAATTCGACTGAGGTCAATCTTTCCGTGCCCTGTCTATCCACGTTGTTGCTTGATCAGACTGAGACTGATGCGGGGTGTCCTGCATGCACAGATGCAGCCTGTGGCGAACTTTTGCCACGGTGCAGCAATGGTTTGATCGCAAGGGAAAGAAAGAGGCGGTGATCTATTCATGATCTGTCCTTGTTGTTGCGTGACTGAATAATTGAGAGTGATTAAGAGTGTCTATAGTTTAAAAAATTAAGCCTGCGTGTGCGTGCGTGCGCGCTAGTGTGTGTGTGTGTGTGTGTGTGTGTGTGTGTGTGTGTGTGTGTGTGTGTGTGTGTGTGTGTGTGTGTGTGTGTGTGTGTGTGTGTGTGTGTGTGTGTTTAAGACACTCCCAATCAATTTCAGCTAAATCAAGCAACAAGGTGATAAATCAAGAACAGACTATTCCATGTTCCTGGTATTTAGACCGAGTCTGTAGCTCCGAAGCAAAAGCAGGCTTTAATCGTATGCGAATTTTTTACTTTAGGATTTGTATGCATATATATATACGTGCAAAGAATTGCTAAGTGAAGTGATGCTGCGGCGCAACCAATGGTTTAAACATCCAGAAAAGGAAATAACCTATTCATGATCTCTCCACCTTTTGACCTGACCAAACTGGGATTGATTCGGAGTGTCGTACGCATGTACCGATAAATCCTGCACAAAGTGAAAGTAAAGAATGTGGGAGATGCATTCTTTGGTGAAAGTTGGTCATGACGCAGTGAGAAAAGGCGGAAAGGCGGAGTATTCTATTCATGATCTGTCCGCTGACATTGTTGCTTGCAAACGGGAACTGATCCAGAGTTTCTCACCTGTAAAACAACAGTCTATAAACGAAGGCAGTAGTTTAAAAACGCCGGAAAGAGGGTTGATCTATTCGCAGTTCATCCATGCTGTTTTCTAGATCAAACAGGGAACGATCCAGCGTATCTTCACTAGGAACAACCCAAAGTATCTTCACTAGGAACGACCCAGAGTATCTTCACTAGGAACGACCCAGAGTATCTTCACTAGGAACGACCCAGAGTATCTTCATTCGGAACGACCCAGAATATCTCCACTAGGAACGGTCCAGAGTATCTTCACTAGGAACGACCCAGAGTATCTTCACTAGGAACGGTCCAGAGTATCTCCACTAGGAACGACCCAGAATATCTCCACTAGGAACGGTCCAGAATATCTCCACTAGGAACGATCCAGAGTATCTCCACTAGGAACGACCCAGAGTATCTCCACTAGGAACGGTCCAGAATATCTCCACTAGGAACGGTCCAGAGTATCTCCACTAGGAACGATCTAGAGTCTCGTCACTAAGCAGTCTAGTGAAATTCTGCCACGTGCGACAAGTACGTGTTCATCGGTCTTAGCAAGGAAAAAGACGAAGCCCTGCTGAATTACTCATCCAATCACAATGACCGAGTTTCACACACACACACACACACACACACACACACACACACACACACACACACACACACACACACACACACACACACTGTAAACAGTATTCGTAATTCTGATCAACATCCAGTTTGAGCTATTTTGGAATATAATGGTGTAAAACAGAGACAGAGGAGGTAGAGAGAGAGGGAGGGAGGGGGAGAGAGAGGGAGGGACAGACAGACAGACAGACAGACAGACAGACACAGACACAGACACAGACATAGACATAGACAGAGGCAGAGACAGGCAGACACAAACTGTCAGACAGACAGACAGACAGACTGACAGAGAAAGAGAGAGAGAGAGAGAGCAATCATTCGCAATAATTTTTGCGAGTCGATTCCTAATTCGTCGCGTTGACAGTTGGCTTGACAGTTGGCTTGACAGTTGGCTTGACAGTTGGCTTGACAGTTGGCTTGACCACCTCGCCTGACAAACCATGGGGATTCAACGGCGCCAAATCAAGATACGCACGCCGTGTACCCATACTACCCTACCCGCCTTCCAGTTTAAAAATCATAGAATTACATCCCTGGTATAAGCGAGGAAAAAGAAAGTGGGCGTGGTGGCTTGCTTAGATGGCACCATTGCGAAAGATGTACACTACCAGCTGCTTTGACATGTCTTGGTAAACATGTTGGACAATAATTATTCTAAACATGTACACTATGAGCTGCTTTGACAAATGTCTTGGTAAACATGTTGTTGGACAATAATTATTCTAAACATGTACACTACCAGCTGCTTTGACATGTCTTGCTAAACGTGTTGTTGGACAATAATTATTCTAAACATGTACACTATGAGCTGCTTTGACAAATGTCTTGGCGAACATCTAGTTGCACAATACATATCCTGTCCCCGATTCTGATCCTTTGGATAGATAACGATATAAATAGGCAACTGTGCTTTCAATGTAGATATTACTTAAGCGCGCTCTGTAAGTTCTCCTACAGTAATCAAACTTTACTAGTCTTTACTTTACTGGTCGGAATACTAGTCTTTACTTTACTGGTCGGAATAGTAGTCTACTTTACTGGTCGGAATACTAGTCTTTACTTTACTAGTCGGAAGTTTCAGACTGTTTGAAGCTGTACTAGTAAACTATATAATTACAGGCTCATTGAGGGGGGTCGGGGGGTACTACATATCGGGGCTATTCCATTGCCAAACACAACCAGATCGTCGTTCTCACGGACATACCCGAACCAAGTGACCCAAAAGGTCAAGACGAGCTTTGGCCGAGTGCTGGGAGCAAGCCGCGTGCCCATCTCTAATCGAGGGCACGGAGCCGAGAAACAAAAATCACGGAAGTCGGGACCGCGCCGTAAAACGGCGCAGCTTACGGGGCAAGAAAAGGAACGTTGCCCATTCTTTGGGCCCACAAATTGAAGCTTTGTGGGCCGGCAGAATTACGGATTTCTCGCTGCCTGTTGGAGGCGAGGCAAACGCCGGGAGGGCGGGGGGGTGGGGGGGGGGGGACACCGGTCAAGAGGCGAAGATGCGAAAATTGTCCCCGGTTCTTTCCACCTCAGAGCCTTTCTCTGCCGCCTGGACCGGAATAAAAGACCTAAATGACAGCCTTCCCGTCCCAAAGCCTTCTCTCTGGCTTCCTGTGGAATTGGACAATTGAACGCGGGCCAAGCTCCTTGTCCCACTTGTTGAGAAGGACAAAAAAGAAAAAAGAAGAAGTGAAGTCTATAGAACTGTGGCTTGCTAGGGCAAGAGGAGGGAGCCACAGTTGCTCCCTGCCAAAGTAGCTTCTCTTTTTCTCTCCTTTTCTCCTTCCCCCCCCCCCCCCCCCTTCCTCCAACTCCTTTCTCTTTTCCCCCCAAGCCGACAAAGTTGGTCTTGATCCCAGAAAAGATACGGCAACAATTTGCCTGGAAATAGGCAGGAATTATGTCCTAAATTGTAATATTCCGCCCCGTACGGTAATTGACTATTCGGGGCAAATGACACCAGGAGATATTGATTGTCAGCGCGATAAACCTTGTGTCAAGCGTCTAAAGTAAAAACCGCGACCTCTTCACGTACATTCTAGGTCAAGTCTAGGAAGTAGTGTAATCGAAAATTCACACAAATGTTTTCCCTTTTAAAGTCCACATTCCGTGAAAACTGATTTGACCCACAATTCCCAATTTTGAAATGTGCAAAATGTAGATTTTGACTGGATCGATACACACCGAAAACTACACACACACATACACACCCACACACACACCCACACCCACACACACACACATACACGCGCGCGCACACACACACACACACACACACACACACACACACACACACACACACACACACACACACACACACACACGCACATACACACTCTCACGCACGCACGCACGCACGCACGCACACATACACACACACTCTCACGCACGCACGCACGCACGCACGCACACATACACACACACACTCACGCACGCACGGATGCACGCACGCTCGCGCGCGCGTGCCTATGACGCGAGACACAGTCATGCAGGCTGAGAGACAGACCAAAACAAAACCAAAACAAAGGAGAAAGACTCGGGAGTTAGTATGAAAACCAGTCCTGCCAAACACGCTTTCATAATTCATGTCGGACGACGGACGGCGACTACCGAATGCCACTCACAGTGGCAGGAATCAAAGGACAACACACAACGCCGCGAAGCAGAGCAGAAGGGGAAGCGAGGTAAATATTACACAAATCTCCTGGTGCCTCTAAACTGTCCAAGAAAATGCTGAAGGCTCTGGGCTCATCTGCTGGGCCCGACTCCTTGGGGGCGCGCTGTCAGACCGGAGATAATGAAAGCATTCAGTTTGTGTTTGTACGTGTGCAGGACGACGCCAAGCACACGGGTGGTTCCAGCGGGTGGAGGCGGCCGTGGGGTGGGGTGGAGGGTCAAACACACACACACACACACACACACACACACACACACACACACACACACACACACACACACACACACACACCACCTCACTCTCTCTCTCTCTTCTCTCTCTCTCTCTCTCTCTCTCTCTCTCTCTCTCTCTCTCTCTCTCTCACACACACACCACACACACACACACACACACACACACACACTCACGAGTACACAGCACACACACACACACACACACACACACACACACACACACACACACACACACACACACAACACACCACTCTCTCTCTCTCTCTCTCTCTCTCTCTCTCTCTCTCTCTCTCTCTTCACACACAACCACACACACAACACACACACACACACACACACACACACACACACACAGTACACACACACACACAGACAGACACACATACACACAAACTCACTCACAGAGTACACACACACCGCACACACACACACACACACACACACACACACACACACACACACACACACACACAGTACACAGACACCGAAGAGGGAGACAGGAGAGGAGAGAGAGGAGAGAGAGAAGAGAGAGAGAGAGAGAGAGAGAGAGAGAAGAGAAACTGAACACACGCTCTGTGTGGTCGTGGATGTATGTGTGGGTGTGTTGTGTGTGGTGTGTGTGTTGTGGTTGATGTGTGTGTGTGTTCGTTCTTCTCTCTCTCTCTCTCTCTCTCTCTCTCTCTCTCTCTCTCTCTCTCTCACACACACACACACACACACACACACACACACACACACACACACACACACGCGCGCGCGCGCGCGTTCTGACAAACTGACAGAGACGCCGAGGGCGAAAGCTGGGGGCTAATGCAATGATATCTGTAGACAGCAGACACGTTTTTTAAGCAAGAAAGAGAGGGGCGGGGAAGAGACAGAAGGAGTGGGGGGGGGGGGGGCAGCGAGACAGTGAGAAAAACCGACAGGGGAGCAGTCGCGGAGGAAGGGTGGGGGGGGCAGAGAAACAGACAGGAGGGGGGGAGACAGAGAGAGAGAGAGGCAGGCAGACAGACAGACAGAGAGAGAAGAGACACACACAGACACACACACACACACACACACACACACACACACACCACACACACACACACACACAAGCAGAGTGAACACAATAAGGGAAGGTGGAACACAGCAGCAGCCTAACAGTAACACCAAAGACTGTGGCGCTGTCCTTGCCGGTTGCACAAGACAGTCTTCAACTCCTAGCCCTCGTAGGCTGCCGTCCGCCGGGACGGAATCGGGAGAAAAACATGTTGCCGCAGTCCTCTTGAGACCGACGTGGCCGCGGAATTCCCGACCTGTTTGTGGAGTCAAAGTGTTCAGTATGATGGGATTTGCCTACTTTACTATTGATCTGCTCACACATTCTGCACAGGTCCCAGCGCTTCGGCAGTTTGATGTGCCAATAACGCCGAGAAACGCTGCTGTGGCTGCAATGGTTTTGGGCGGTCGCCACTTCTCGGTATCGGGGAGGTGGGGGCTGGGGGCGGCCGGGGGGGGGGATGGGGCGGGGTCGTGGGGGTGGTGGTGGTGTAAAAGAAGCAGAGCGACTGAGTCCCACACCATAACACACACACACACACACACACACACACACACACACACAACACACACACACACACACACACACGCATGGACACAGGCGCACATACACACGCGAACACCACACCATAACACACACACACCCACACACACACACACACACACGCATGGACACAGGCGCACATACACACGCGAACACACACACATAAGACACAGACACAAATACACGCACACACACAAGCGCGTGCACACTCACATACACAAACACATTTTCACTTTGACCAGGATTAAGAAAGCCCCCTTTTAGTCCCGCGGATCCTTTCCAGTTAATTGTTGTTACAGACTGTAAAAGGCAGAAAACTGAGGTAATGCCACCTTTTTCTCTCTCAACTTGCCACTGAGGTAAACAAACACAAACTGGTGTTTGTGGCCTGCAATGCATTCAGCCTGCGCTTACAAAGAGTTCCCAGAATCCATTCCACTGAACTCGCTTCATACAGACCACAGTCATGGAGCAATCAAAATCACTTTCATCAAGTTCTCAGCCAAAACACACACACACACACGCACGCACGCACGCACGCACGCACGCACACGCACGCACGCACGCATATGCACATGCACGCGCGCACACACATACACGCACGGACACACACACACACACACACACACACACACACACACACACAACACACACACACACAGCAGAAAAGAGGCTTGGGTTTTATTTGAGTGTCAGAGAAGAAGTGGAGAAAAATAAAATCAGACGTGAGGGGCGACTGCCTGTGGGTCAACAAGGCTCTAAATCGGACGGTTTGAGCTCAACAGGAAACTGTCGTCTGAACTTGCAACGCCCGTGACGGATAGCAATCAGGTCGGGCCATAAAGGATGGGAGGGGAGGGGGTACAATTCGTGAGCTGATTTCCCTGTATATCGGCATGTAGGCGCGTTGATTTTCGTGTCAAAATGCAACTTAATATCATACCTCATGCAGAGCAAATAACGACCTTCGTGCAACTGTAAGCAACGCGGATATCACTCAATATCATACCTCATGCAGAGCAAATAACGACCTTCGTGTATCTGTAAGCAACGTGGATGTCACTCAATATCATACCTCATGCAGAGCAAATAACGACCATGGTCGTGTATCTGTAAGCAACGTGGATGTCACTCAATATCATACCTCATGCAGAGCAAATAACGACCATGGTCGTGTATCTGTAAGCAACGTGGATGTCATTCAATATTTATTAATAATTATCATACCCCATTCAGTGATTCGGCTTAAATAATGAACATGTTCATGCAAGCAACGTGGAAAGCAATCAATAGTATACCTCATTCAAAGCAAATAATGAACATGGTCGTATAACACACACACACACACACACACACAACACACACACACACACACACACACACACACACACACACACACTAATCTCAATATCATCTTTATTCCAATTTCATGTTCTTATCACCGTTCGTCTTGTTCCACTGAGTTTATTTTAGTGACTGTATTTATCAAGGTGGATACATCACGACCGGTCGAGATTTTTTTTTATTAATGCCATTTTGAAGTGGGGTTTGTTTTCTTGTTTGTTTGTTTGTTGTAGCTTGTTTTTGTGTTGTTCTTTTTCTCTCTTTTTTATGCACATTATTCTTCATCAAACGATTATTTAATAAACATCTAAACATTATCGTTTGCAAGCTGCAAACGATGCGGAATATTCCAGTGCAGTATAAACTCACAGCAGATCTACAATATTACATGTATATATATATATATATATACACCCCCATCCGTTTACAGCAGATCTACAATATTACCCCCCCCCCCCCCCATCCGTTTACCAGATCCACATATTACACCCCATCCGTTTACAGGATCTACAATATTAAATATTACCCCCCCCCCCCCCCCCATCCGTTACAGATCTACAATATTACCCCCCCCCCCCCCCTTTACAGATCTACAATATTTACCCCCCCCCCCCCCCCCCATCCGTTTATGTGTAACATTACCAGAACAGCTAGGATGCAACTCGTCATTTCCAGCCTCCCCATAATTGTATAGGATTTCTCCCCTCCCCCCCCCCCCCCCCCCCCAATCCCCACTCACTCAGCGATGATATGTACCAAGATCGACGTCAACCCCCCCCCCCCCCCCCCACCACCACCACCCGCCCCCTTTTTCCTTCCTCCACTGATCGAAGCTTTCATCCCCCAATTGCCTGTGATCTCATTAGGAGCAATTTAGGGCGCGTACAGAAGGCGCATCATTTCACAGGCAATTATCTACAGCAATCGCAGGCCCCGGCCGACATCTCCCGCTCCTATCGGATCGCTGCGTGAACGGCTCGCTGCCCTCCCCTGATCCCGCTTGGACCTGCCAGACCTTCCGCTGCCCAACCCCCTCCTCCTCGTCTACACTACATCGGCTCCTCTCCTTATTTCGTGCGCGCGCGATATTTTTTTTGTGTGTGTGTGCGGCTGCAGCGATAAATGCACCTGCGTATTTTGCGTTTTCTTCGACGTGGTCTTGGCCAGCTATCTCTTTTTGTCCATCGGCGGTTTGGGGGGGGGATTCTATTTCCGGTGGCAGTTGCTACACGCGAGACGACTCGGTGCAGTTCCAATTCCGACAGTGATTGGTCGTTTTTCCCTCTTCTTCCCCTCCTCGGCTGTCTCGCTCACCAGTTCCCTCGTTGCATGCATGTATGCATGCGTTGTCTCTGCCTCGATCTTTTTCCCCTGTTGCTATAGGGTCACAGTGCCAGTTTATTCTTCCTGTCCGTCGCTGAATATATGTATACCTGATTGCCCTTGAAGTCAACCCCGGCTCTACTCTGCAACAAACTTTTCAGACAACCAAGTTTTCCTTCACACTTCATGAACCCTGTCTTACTCTGACAGTCACGGCTGTTGGCTGGCGCTAGGGGCACCTGCCTCTTCCTGCTTATCGCTTATGCGTGCCGGTCAACGGGGTCATCTCGCGCATAACTGAATTGTCTGTTGCTCCCTAAGCAGCGACGGGCACCATCCCACAGAACCCACAGCGTATCCTGCGGGTCTCAGAGCATCATAAAGCTATGGTCTTGGAGCATCATAAAGCTATGGTCTTGGAGCATCATAAAGCCATGGTCTTGGAGCATCATAAAACCACGTCTAGAACCGCGCGTGGCCCTCTCGCCCCTGTGGAATGCCGGCCATGCCCCCGAGGGTCGTGACTGCTTGATTCCGCTCCCGTGCTTTCCCTGTCTGATGGACACCTCGCCCCCAAGCGGACAGGAAGGGTCAAGCTTGATGTGACAGAACGTCTGACCCTCGCCCTGTACGGCCTCCCTGCCTGCCAGTCCTGCTTGTCTCTGGCTGCTGGCCTGAACCCCGAGGAGCAACCAAATACCCACACAACAAACACGGCACGATTCCTCCGGAGTGGATCCTTGAAGAACTTCATAACTACACATACTCATCCCCCCCTAACCCCCCCCCCCACCCCAATCCCCTTTTACCACACACCGTCCCGTTCGAACTGTGATTGGACAAAGTTTCCATCGATATTATTTCCTTCGAATGACTGGATAGGTAAGAATGAATAACCAGGGCAAAAAATGCAGTTAACGACTCTTGATGCGTTGAACAAATACCAGCTTCTTTCCGGGACATACAGTGGGCGCGAGGAATGGAAAGAAGGGACGGAAAGAAAGCCGCTTTCACTGGGGAGGTCCATCGTGCGCCGAGCAAACCCTGTCATTTACAGCTCGTTTGCTTTGGCACAGAAGAGTGGCGGGGCGGGGTGGAGGGCCACACGCTGGTGGGGGGGGGGGGGGGGGGGGGGGGGGAGGGGGGGGGGCACTTCATAAATTCATTGACGCGAGTCTGACTCAGTCTCTGCCCTCCTCCACCCGGCGACAAGGGGAGAGACGGGCCCGGCGCTGCTCTTCATTTGTCCAAAGACAAGACCCTAATCAAATACCCTCAATGTAGTGGCCGCCGCGGCGGAGTGGTCGCCGAGCGGAGAATGGCACATTGAGACCCATTCCGCCAGACTGTGTACAAGCCGGCCCTGACTCCGGTCCGGCCGCACAAAGACCAGGGGACACATCTCTGATGGATGCCGTTACCACAAGCAAATACGGGAATGCATAGAAGGGGCAATCAATGCCAAAGCAGATCGGCCCCGCTATCAGTGAGCTCAACCCCCATTAGCAGCTCCGCCATCGCGGCCGCCCCGACGCACGGAAGCCGAAATGGACGTTGGGGTTTGAACCAGCGAGAAGACGGTGGCGTCTCTGAGTTCCGGCTGCGCAGGAGGGTGGAAAGTTCAACGGTTTCCTTCATCTGTTGAAACACCGTCATTTGTCAGACTAACGCTGTGTTATTAAATTCCGACCATTGCGGTGTGCGGATCGCGGGGCGCGGGGATTCTGTGGACAAACTTGTGGATTTGGGAAGAGCCTGGCAAAGAGCAGCCAGGGTCTTCTCCCTCCAGGCTGAGTCACGGGTTTGATACCAGTCACGAGGAGGCGGAGGATAAAGGAACTGGTGGGATTATGTCCCCGCCATGCCGTGTGTGTTGACTTGCCTTACACTTCGGGACCAGCTGCGATCACTCGGAGGAGCCACAAGCGGGCAGACTTCGGGCGCTCGTTTGCGCAAACACGCCAGCAATGACTTCATCTGGTGTTTCGGGCTCCGCAACAACACCCACTGCGTTCCTGTTTGAAAAGTCATAAATCGGGACTTGTTTTTCTGCCGGCACGAAACAGCCCCAGACTTTATTCTGGCTGGGGAGATGCCACAATGGAAAATTACACGTAAATAAGACGTTAGGTGACGGTTTGGAAAGACAACACGCCAAGCAAAAAACACAACAGATTCTCAACACGGGGGGAAAATTGCCGCAATAAGTCTACACAACCATCAACCCAAGATTGATTTTCGCAAACTCAGACAGCGTGCCACGACAGATGGGTGTAGTGGGGAAGAACCAGGGCGGTCTAAAACCCCAACTGGAGGGTGGGGGAGGGGAGGGGAAAGGGGTGGGGGGTTGAGCTGAAAGTATGTTGAAGACAGAACAAGGCAAATTCTGTATCCAGCATCAACAAGAAAGAAAAACACGACAGCGCAGGTAACAGGACTTTGGGGCCGATGCCAGGGTAGACAAGAGTGCCTACATGTTCAGCTGTGTTTACCAATTGCCCTTCTTTCGCGGTCGCTTCGCTTCAACACCTGTCTCCAACAAGCCCCCCGACAAAGCTACAGAAGACGGGGAGCAGGAGGAAACCATTTAGCCCCTAAACCCCTCACACGGGGCCAATCAGGGAGGGGCATTAGCCGGCAGATGGCAAATAAACTAACACTTCGGAGTACTTGCTAGCTGCGAAGCATTAGAACGGTCTCATCTTCTTTATAATAAACTGACACGGTGCACGGGAGCCCCCCCCCCCCCCGCCCGCCCCTTCATGACAGGAGTCCTCCCCCCCCCCCCCCCCCCCCCCCCGCTTATTTGTCTGTTTTATGTCAGTTTCATGTGCAGTTCTTCTCATAATGTCTTCTTTTCTTCCACTTCTTTTCTCTCTTCAGTGTTGCTGTTGTTGTCGTTGCTTTTGTTGTTGTTGTTGCTGTTGTTGTTGTTGACAAAACCAAACTGGTTTCGCAAAATTCACACAAAATCGGTATGTGTGCGCGTGGGTGGGCGCGCATGTCTCAGCTTCAGCAGAGGAACAGCTCCACTGAGGATTTCCACAAAGTTCGACACCTTACCCACCGGTGTACGAGGATTCCGGCCACAGCAAGGCACCAGCACAGCGACTGGTGCACTGTGATCAGCGGCAACAAACCCGACAAGCAAGACAAGCGGGTGAGGTCCGTGCAAGACTCGCTGGATTCCACCAAAGATTCCCCCCACGGAAGAGTCTTTGATTCCGCTTTCACGGGATAAGGAAACACACCGAATCCATTACTGAACACCTCCACGTTACGCGCACTTTGGCTGAAATGGCCAAGACGCTTAGAAAAGCCATTTCTTTCCTTATCACGGAACTTGCCACACTGGTCAGTCAAGAGTACGGTGTTTCACCTCTTCAGTCATCGATATCAATGTTTTATTTTATGTCTGTTCACTGCAAGGTGATATTAGAAGTCATAGGTAACAGAAATACTAGAACATAACAGAAACTAGAAATACTGATGACTAATAATAGTTACTAACTAGAAAACAACAACATCAATACTTCTAGTTAGTATTACCACTCATCAATAATTCTGGTTAGTCACAATATTTTTAGTTAGTTTTGTTGTTGTTGGTAGTAGTAGTAGTAGTAGTAGTAGTAGTAGTAGTAGTAGTAGTAGTAGTAGTAGTAGTAGTAGTAGTAGTAGTAGTAGTAGTAGTCCTGAACGCTAAAAATCTGCACAGAAATGGAAACGACAGAGACGTTTAGTTTCTCGATCATTAACGCCCAGAAACCCGTGAAGGTCACAGGAGGACGAAATCGACACAACTGATCAAATCACAGGTGTAAGTCTGATTCCCTGTTCACAAAACACGCCACTTTACGCTGGAAGATGGTGGCCAAAAATGAAGTTGAATGAACAAGGACGAAATCAGACAGGCAGAACTGCCGCTGGTAGTGAGCATAGACAGCGGAAGCCCTTCTGTGCATTTAGTTAGTAAGTTAGTTTAGTTAGTAAGTCAGTTTAGTTAGTAAGCTAGTTTAGTTAGTAAGTTAGTTCTTGGATTTTTGCGTCTCGTTGACCGCTCAGTGTCACCCCAAAACAACTCAACATTCACAGTGAGTAATTATAAAGTCATGCATTCACAGTGAATATAAAGTCACACATTCACAGTGAATATAAAGTCACACATTCACAGTGAATACAAAGTCACACATTCACAGTGAATATTAAAGTCACACATTCACAGTGAATACAAAGTCAAAATGCAAGTCAACAAAATACAAGTAAAAACGCTGGTGCACAGTATTACGCACTGTAACGCAATCAATAGCAGGCCAAACCAGTCGATAACTGTAAGCGCATCTCGCAGAGAAAGGAACTGAAGGAGTGCGTCTAGAGAAAAACTGTAGTGCAAATCTGTTCCGTGTCGGGCCAGGCACTTTAACACTTGATCCCTTTCAACGCCAACAGCTTAGGTCATAGATTTACCTACAACACTGTACATTATTGATTGCAGGATCATTGCACACACACACGTGCACACACACACACACACACACACACACACACACACACACACACACACACACACACACACACACAACAACCACTTGCGGAGTCCCAGTTTTTCAAGGTGCTGGAGAGGGTATCGTCAAATCTAGCCAGACAATAAAATGCCAGTTACTTCCTGTTAGACATGGATTCTTTTCACGTGCATAGCAAGACCAGAACGCACGTAGCGACTCATACACCACCAGCGTGTCACGTTTTATAAAAGTACTATTTCCACTGCATGGCCTACTGAATAACTTCTGCTACAAAACATTTTATTCTTTCTAACAGCAGCCTTCGACAGATCTATAGTAAAAGAGTTTCAAAATGTAAAAAAAAAAAAAAACTTAACAAATAAAGTAAAACAAGAAAACTAGAAGTGATGACGTATACTCCTAAAATGCAACATGAATGATCAAGTCACACTAAGTCTACGTGGATGTCGTATATATCATAATTGATACTGCCTGTTGTGCTAGAGTTCTGTTTCAAAAGCAGATCTTAGCTAATACATTTACGACATGACGGAAATCAACCACGCGGTTGGTTTGGCTCCTTTAACGTGAAATGTCTCCGGAGAGGTACAGGCGAGGACACAAATTCTGAAAGGTGGAACAGATCCGGGGGGGAGGGGGGGGGGGTTGGGTATGACTAAAGTTACAGTAACACCAATTTCTGCATTAAGATGGGAAACGCTGTAAAGTTCTACTTCAATAACTGCGGACAGCAAAGACACTATAAAGGCTGTGTCCTTAACCCGCAACTTTCTCGTCCCTTAATAAGCCTTACGATTTCTGTGGACGTTAAGCACCATGTTTACTTACCACAACTTTTCAAGGAAAATGTGAGCCGAGTAAAAGCGGTATGCACACGTGCGCACAGCTCTAAATGTAATACAGGACTGGAGACAGCATGCAAACTGAGCAAGAGCTGATGTTGCTGCTGTTGAATTCGTCCTGAGAGGATGCTGTGAGGTTAAAGGGACGTTAAAATCTAACGGTCAACAAACACAGGAGTTCATTTCTGTAAAGACGCTTTGGGCCTCATTCTGTTTCAGATTGTTAAAATCCAAGAACTAACTTGATGTTGAACAACCACAAGCATTGTGTGGAAGACGAATTGTATGTAACATGGTAAAGGTATCGCTATACACTGTAAATCGCGTGCGTGGGGAAAGGATTGGAGGGGGGAGGGAAGTAGTGAGATGGGGGGTGGGGGGGTGTTAAGGTGGGAAGAAAAATTGCTTTGTATAATGCTTTATTTGTTTTGTGGTCTGGAATCCTTCCTAGCTACTTTCTCTTATGGCGCGTTCGTGTCGGAGACTAACAAAAACCACATTGAAGAAGCGGAGCTTCGGAGCCCCCTAGGACTGGGGCAGACGAGGGCCCGCAATACCCCCTAGGACGGAGCCTAGGTGGAAGCAATTAGCTGAAGAGAGTGCCAAAGGTGGGCAGGGACCGGCTCTGGCTCGCGCTCCGCGTTCCGGCTCCACGGCTGACGCGCCCGTGAATGAGGAGAGTCGCTAACTGTCAGCTCCCATTGTGTGCACGTGCAAACAGGAGCTCGCCTGCTCTGAACGCAACCTTTCATAACTGGGACCTGGCGTGGATCGGAGCTGTTTCAGTGGGTGCGTAAGGTGGGGGGGGGGGGGGGGGGGGGGGGGGCGGGGGATTCTGGTACCTCTAAATCGCCAGGAAATATGTGACCCTGCCTTTCCAAATGAGTCGGATGGCTACTTGGCCACTTTCACATTGTGGCTTATTTTCAAAGGAACCTTCCGTTTTTTAGATTTGGGGTTTTCTGCTAACTCAGATTGCCCAGTCTTTTTTTACACGAGACATTCTGCTCCTTGGGTGCAAAAAAGTTTACAAATGTCATCAAAATGTGTTATTAAACATGCACCCGCTTGTTTCTAAGCACCATGGTAAAAACTTGTTTGACGATTTCTCACAATGAGATGCTTTGGTGATTGTGACTTCAAACTGTTACAATAACGAGACAACTGATCCGACTGTAATAATTTTTGCATCATTTTAAACAGAGCTGTGTGCTCTCTACTGTGATATAAATATCTCCAAATGACAAAACGCATCGATGTGACTCATATCGGAAGGTAGGGTCACATACTGATGGATTACTGTGCTGTGTATTAATATTTAAGACACATTTTCAGACAATACAACGCTGGTCGTTGAAAAAATATTTATCTAAACACTGAAAGGGTTGCAAATCTATATTTGAATTTTGATTCTTTTACGTTTTACGGAAAAAAATCCAGTCGCCTTTTTCACACACGGAGAGAGAGGGGGAGAGAGTGGGGGGAGAGGGGGTGGAGAGGGAGAAAGAGGGAGCCAGAGAGGGATGGAGAGGGAGAGAGAGAGCTCTTGCTGGCTGATTAGGCATGATGCACAATTAATTATGACCCTTGAGTCCGAGTCTCTGACTAAATTTTTCATCAATGTCATGTTAACTACGGTTAACCTCAATATTTATTCCCTTTTCCGTGGTGAGATTAAATACTCACTGAGACACCCCCTCCCCCGGGCCCCTTTGGAATTAAAGGTGTAACAAAGGCAGAGAAGCTATCACGCGAAAACCGGTGGGCCACAAACAAGACAACAGGCAGAGCTTGCACAAAGGCGGTCCAACAAAACACAGCAGCGACAACTTGCTCAGGTGCGAAGCGAGGCAAAAGTAAGAAAAAATGCCGGGGGTGGGTGGGGGGGGGGGGGGAGAGAGAGAGAGACCCAAGCAGAGACAGAGAGAGACCCAAGCACACAGCGGCGTGAAGAATGTCAAACAGCAGAGGAATTGACTCGGCTTGCCCCCTCCTGCTGCACAGTTTAAACTTGTTGGTTTTCACCCTGTTCTCTCTTGACTTTCACAAAACGCTATGGTGTTGGTTTGGGAGGTTTTCAGTTTTCCCTCCGCGGCGGCCGGTGACCCTGCACAAGCCTTGGAAAAAGAAAAAAAAGGAAGAGAGAGAAAAGGTCGGAGGGCGGAATTGTCTCAGAAAATTCAGTTCCGATGACAAGGGCTTTAACGGTCAGAACGCAGCCTTTTTACGTGTTGCTTAACATCCACAGAAGCCACATTTGGCTTATTAGAGAGGGGGGGGGAGGCGGGGGGGGGAGCTCCGACCCGTAAAGACCGTCAACCACACAGAACAATAAACGTTAAGGAGGTGGGGACCCCGCCAGTGCGAAACAACTTGTGTACTCCTCAATTTGCTCTTTGAGGAGCTGTGCGGAACAGTCACAAAGACAATGTCCGAAAAGCAACTGTTGAAGAACAACTCAGCAGCAATGCAATCCGTCCAGAGCCCAGCTCCACCTCCCTACTAAGACCGCTCCTGGGCTCCGAAAAAACAGTGAGCCGGTCTGGCCCAGCGGTAAGGCATTAGGCTGGTAAGCGGAAGGACCTCGGTTCGATACCGCTTCGGCTCTCCTTTCTCTTCAAAAAGGTTGTGGTTTGTGGACACTGTCTTGTGACTTTGTCCATCACTTCTACTGAAACATTAAAATGGTTCTCATCGCTGCCCATCTTTATGCCGGAATCATTCTGGTGGTGACAGTGTAGCAATAGGTAATAATCTCCCTCTTCCCCCCACCTCCCTCCCCCCCCCCCCCCCCCTTCTCCCCGTCCCTAATAAGCCGTACGGTTTCTGTGGACGTTAAGCACCATGTTTACTTATTCCGAAAAAACGCAGTGAAAGTCGCGTTTCTTCAATAGTTCTTATATTTTAACATTCCGTCAACCGCATGTCACCTCAAGCCGAATCATACATTCAAAATTCTTCCACATCAAACTTCTCAACTTTAAGACATGATTCATAAAGTCCAGTTCGAACTTTTTTAAATGAAGATAATTATGACTCATCAAGCCAGTCGATTGTGCTACAACCGCTAAAATCTTCAGGGCGAACTGGTCAACTCGTGTCGTTAGACTAACGCTCCCGTTCGGGTGAGTGACCCCGCACCACCCTTCCCGCCCACTGTCCAAATCCAGCGTACACACCTGATCCTAAACGCACGCACCACGTCATTATAGGCCAAGCAAGAAAAGCGAAACCATACGCAGTTCATTGTGCA
>JABMCL010000277.1:1012500-1022500 GCA_018857735.1 Alviniconcha marisindica | reverse complement strand
CGTAAGAGCCAGGGCGCTTACAAAGACCTACAGAATTATGCGCGCATTTATCACACACACACACGCGCACACACACACACACACACACACACACACGCACGCACGCACTCACACACACGCGCGCATTCACACACACACACACACACACACACACACACACCACACACACACACACACACACACACACGCACGCACGCACGCACGCACGCACGCACGCACTCACACTCTACTGTATCAGGACCCTCTCTAGCTCTTTTGTGTTCACAACTCCTGGACCCAAAGTTTCTTCCAAACAATGGACAGGAAAACAACATAGCTCCACCAAAAACAGATAAGTGGTTTAGCTTTTCACTTCATTTTAAAAAAAAATTTTTTTAAATTGACCGTTTAGCTCTTGTTTAAGTGTCGTTTTGTAGCTTCACAAAGGGGATTACCCCGAAAATTGACCGTTTAGCTCTTGTTTAAGTGTCGTTTTGTAGCTTCACAAAGCGGATTACCCCGAAAATTGGCTGGTTTTGTCTTGTCCTAATAAACAGCGTTCTTTTGAATCTCTTTTGGGTTTGGATCTTGTTTCAGAACGCTAGCAGACCAGTCATTCTTGTTTCAATTTTTTTCTCTCTCACAACTCCTGTGCTGTGCTGTGGGCTATCGCAGCTTTCTACTGTTGTTTGGTGACCTGTGCTTTCAATTTGGTGCAAGATTTGTTGCTTGTTTGTTTGTAATTGTTGTTGTTTGCTGTTGTTGTTTTGTTTTAATGTTTTTTGTTGTTGTTTTTGTCTGTTTCTTTATTATTACTAGAACGTTTTATTTTCTGTTTTTTGTTGTTGTTTGTTTGTTTGTTTGTTGTTGTTTTGGTCCCGAGGCTGACTTGGTTGTCTGGTTGACGTGACGTGGAGGGGGGGGGAGGTGATCTACCAACGGATACCCCACACCATTAATGATCACCAAGACAATCCACGGCTCGGATCCACCTCCACCCACCTCCAACACGCAGAGGAATCCTCAACACAGTAATTTCTAGGAGCACTGGTGCCATTTGCTGAGTTTTCGGTATTAAACATTCAGCTGGTACTTCCACTGGTGCGGTACCAGCATTTGGCGCGGGACAGAAGCAAAGACGCACTACGTTAAAGTTGCAGGGAAATGGAAACGTAGAAAACGTGCAGGTATTTTCAGTATCTGCAGCCTTCATTTCCCTTGTTCTGTCAATATTTATTGATCGTTTTATACGGCGCTACTGACTCTCTGCTTCCAAGCAGCCTCACTGCACTCAAGTCGCATGCGATTCGGAATGAGTGACTGTAGCTTTAGACAGCGCGTTTGGAACAGCCACCGAAGTGGTGTACTTATCACTTTTGTATTATTTATACAAAAGATGTTTTTTGGTTATTGTTTTTTTTTTTTGTGTGGTGTGTGTGAGTGCCGGTGTGGGTGGGGGGGGGGGGGGGAGGGGGTGCTGCTTCAAATCTGATTTCTTCTTCTTAACACAGCCGTGTTGGCTCGCTCTTCACCAATGGAGAGCAGAAAAAGGGTTGGCTCGTGACCAGTTTGATACTGTTGCCACACACGCCCGCATTGTGTATGACGTCACTCTACAAAATGGTGGGCACAAAATGGCAGCACTCACGGTCATGTGGTGTTTTGTTGTTGTTGTTGTTGTTGTTTTACTTTCAAACGTTGATTTCCAACAACACCAAAAATCGGGCGAAAATCTGCTATGTGTGTATATTTTTATTTAAAAAAATAATAAAAAAATATTACATAAAAATAATTTTTAAAAATCAAAAGGAGGAGGGGGGCGGGGGGGAGGGGGAGGGGGAGGTGGGGGGGTCCGTGATGCTTCTCCTGTTCGGTTCCCCTTTAAAGGAACTCCTTCGCAGGCTAAACCTCTCATGTGCTTGAAGCAGGTTAAAAGAACATGATCCGCAGATTTTTGCAATTCAACGTGCCATTGATTTTATCTCGATTTTATAAGGCGATTTAGTTTTTTGTTTTTGACACCTACACTAACACTTGTTTCACGAGCTGATTACCGCGTTGTTCGCTGTTTTCCCCGAGCTTCATTCTGACGTCACCGACATGTTCTTTGGTGTCACGGACAGAAAACCAGAAGCTCTCAGTTCTGTGTAAAGGTCACGGAAGAAATGCATGTCAACTGCAATCAATTTTTGTCACCGATTGTTTTTATTTCAGTGGAGAGAATTTTTGATGACGTATTGCAGAATTCTAGAATAATCAAGTCCACGAGAAAAGGTGTGGTCTATTGGGTTTTACGCCCAGTCTATTTTAAACTCATAACGACTAGTGATATTTTGGTAAAATTAGACAGCAGATGAAAGAAATAATGCAACAGACAGAGCGTGACTAAAATAACAAAACAGCATACCAAAAAAATCGTTCGTTCGCCAAATCTGAGAAGGCTGGTTCCTTTAATACATGTTCAAAACTATATCTATAATTATACGCACAGGATACCCTGCACAATATCCACAACCAGGCACTACCGGAGAGACACTGGGGGAAATGGCAGCAGCGAAAACATTGTTCTCCTGGTTACATAGCGAAACACAATAGCACAGCGAATCTCGAACAGACAATGCCTGCACGTATTTTACGCGACCTTCAGAGAAAACGGGTAACTACCCGAATGGTGGAGGGAGAAATGGCGGCGGTATTAATGAAACTTCGTTCTGCTGTCCACACAGAATGCACAGCAAATCTTGAGTCGATTCTGACTTAGTTTAAATCCTCTGTCTCAAACTCGACACATGTATTCTTTGTTCAGTTATCAGTAGCGATTCTGAGACCTGACATAAAGTGAAACTAAAAACTTGAGCAGCTGAACGACAGAATATTCCATGATTACACACGCGCGCACACATGTGTAGGCACTCAATACTCAAAAGCACGCGCGCACACACACACACACACACACACACACTACCACCACCAACAACAACAACAACAAATGCACACGCACAAACACACACATGAACACAGACACACATGAACACAGACTGACATAGACACACACACACATGAACACAGACACAGACACACACATGAACACAGACACACACACACACACACACACACACACACACACACACACCACACACACACACACACACACACACCAGCATTCCACAGCTTCCCCGCCACACAAATGACATGTATACACGTACCCTGCATGTATACAGGTCTATAAATGAAACTGTGTCTGGGCGCTGTCTTCGCGCTGATAAAGACAAAGTTATCCCACCAGCAACACCTCTGTATCAGACAGCAGCGATAAATCAGATACGCTGTACCGGTAACAGAGGCAGTAAATCACCAAGAGCCACCACCATTACAACAACTGACACGCCTTCGCAACAAACTTCTACAACAAGCTCCTCCCAATTTTCCTTCTACGGTCTTTTTTCCGTTCTGTCTTACTTTTTTCCTTTTTTTCTTTCTTTCTTTTCTGTCCTAGTCAGAGTACCACTTTGGCAGCTTCCAAACATTCTGGAGGGCCGTTTGTCCGACAAGACTGTGTAAATGTCGTATATTTAATTATATGTATAGATGTGTATCTGTTGAAACGGTATCTAAAAAACAAATAAAGAAAAAGAAGCTACGGTCTGATCTTGACAGCACCTGAAACACATGTTTCTGTCTTGGCCAGGGGTTACCGCCAAACTCAGTAAGACTAGTTGTGGTTACAATCAGTTCACTTACAAATTATACTTGTCTTCCTTTAAATTTTCAAATATATTGGAGCATACATAAATTTGCATTCTCAAGCATGCAACTGGAATTGAATTTGGTTTTTGGTTGGTTGGTTTTTTTATTATTATTATTTTTATCCTCCCAGTGTGGCAGCCATGACCACAATCATAGAACTCGCCAAGCACGTGAGAGGTACCGGTTCGATACCCCGCACCTCCAAACTTGAAAATAAATCTGATTCGTTGGAGCTACTCTCACTTTCGCTTCTTTGTTTAAGATGGTGAAGAATAATTGGCCGGTATGTTTGGGCCAGAGTCTGAATGGCCCCGTGCCATCTTGTTTTTCTTTACCGAGGGATCGCCGAGAGAAAATATCCATCAGCTACAATAATAACGCCGGTGACTGAAAATTCCTCAGGTACAGAGCTGCGAACTGCGCGAGGGAGGTGTTGAGGGGTCTGGGGTATCTTGAAACGATTTATTTTGCCAGGCTGACTATGATAAGCTTTGATGATAACAAGCCCCAAGCTGGACGTGGGTTTGCTCGGCAGAGAGGAAGAGAGCGGGAAGAAGCTCAGAGGGAAAGGTGTTGGAAGTTTATCTCCACCTGCACGGTCATGTCTCGCCTTTCATAACAGCCACAGTATACCCAGAAAGAATGGCTGGTTTTCTTCATTTTTAAAAAACAGAAGTCTATTTACATTGTTCACTGTCACTGACAATAGATCAATAACTCACGTGGGGTTAAGATTCCGACTGATAAAACGGGATTGCTTAAAAAATGCATCATTTTAACAGTTTTATCCTATCAAACTATGGAGTGCATCGAATCCTTCGGAAGATCAAAATGACGTGTGGTTGACCGTGGCCTCTTTTTTGTTTGTTTTGAAATGAGAAAGAAAGACACAAATCTGCACAGGATAAGAAATGCTCGAGGAAAGTGCCCGTTGTTCACTACAGTCCTCCTTCCAGCTAAATTTAATTACCTACAATACATCCGGCTAACACAATGCAGGAAACTGGAACCAAGCGTACGCCTTTGCAACTGACTCGACTAAGCTCTCCAGGTAAATAGATCTCTAGTGCTGTGCACAGCTAGCCCACCCCTCGCCACCTCTCCTAGTCTTCGTGTAACAGGAAAATCCTCCACGCACACTGTCAACTTCCCGATAATCTCAGTACCCTCCATCAGACTGATTCAGAGCATGTCTTGTTTGCAAGAAACAGACCACCCTTTTGTTCCCATACACTCAGGTTTACTTGCTAGTGAAAGAAGCTGGCCGAGCGGATCAACGTGGTACGCGATAAACTGAAACAAAAATACATTACGCACAACACTCTTATTTTGCAAGCGTGTTTCTTTACCAGTTATTGTTTCTTTTATGTTCATGTATGTGAAATGGAACTAGCTGCATCGCTTTAGAATTTACATACATGCTATACGTATGCAGTTATTGGTTCTCTTCTGTTCACGTATACAAAACGGAACTAGCTGCATCGCTTTAGAATTTACATACATGCTACAGGTATGCATTTTTTGCCAAAGACTGATCCACGTAGCCTGTTTATTACACGAAATTACTGCACGGCCCCATAAAGTCCACTCCCGCATTGAAACAGGCTCTCAAGACCGACATTTTCAACTGTTATTTTCTGTACTTCTAAACTCCAACTACTGCCCATTCACATTCGCTTCATTATACTTTACATAATATATTCCCATTACCTGCAAAAAAATGTTTTATAGCATCTGCTTTTTGCCCTTGTTTTATTATCATTGTAACCCGTATGGACATTCACCTTCACCTTCCCCGTTCTTTCAGTTTCAGGGAGAAAGGGCTCTCCACAAATCCTCTTTATTATCATTACTGTATTGACTGCTGACTCACGTCTCCTCGGTCTGCATGTCACTTGTCATACTTATTTTACAGCTAGTGAGTTTTCTGTCAAAAATCGACTGTTGGCAGTTACAATTTAGTTTTGCATCACGCGGAAGCATTCAAAACATTAACAGTAAAATCTGGTGTTCTCTCTGTGTAGACATATATATATATATATATACACACATAACTATTATAAATTATATACTACATTCTGGCCATGGCCCGGTGAAACACAGACAGCCATCGCCGCGAACTCGGCCATGTTTGTGTTGACTTCTTCATAGCTAATTAGATTTGGCGTGAAAAGAGTGCCAGACAAGAACCTTTTCCAGCATCTCGTCACCCTCGACTGATGTGAACCCAGCCGTCAGGCATTGCCGAACAATCCCCCGCGGAGTAGCAAGAGAGAATGAGAGCAGGAAAAAACGCAGCAACTGTCGTGAACACGGCAACCCCCCTCGTGCAACTCTCGGTGTGATGTGTACAGTCTGTGTTAAAGGGCTCCCCCTTGACCCCGCACTACCAGAGTGGACATAATGTAAACAAACATTCTCTTCAACAGAGCCCGTGGTTTTGGCGAGAGTATCAACTGATAAACCGCGTAGGCTTCAGTGAAAAGCTACCGCACGCTGGGTTGGGTGCGATGTTGGAGGTCGACAGACGAATCCGAATGTCTCTGCAGCGTTTGAAGCATGCATGACAGGCGGCCAGTCGATACCATCAGCCTCGACGTGTGTCTCAGGATAGCGTGCGTGGTTTTGAGGCCGGATCGCAAGTGCTGGGGAAAATGGACAGAGATGGCACTGCCGACAAACCCGACTGGACACAACCATTTTAGACTCTATTTTGTTCTTTGTCTAGCTTTCGCATCTGTTCATTCTGAACCCGTGAGTCGGCGAAAAAACGAGCGATGACACCACCGACACACGCGCAAGTGTTGACAGTGGAATCGTCTGCCAAAGCAGACGCCGCAATGAGCTCTGTGTACACAAAGCGTTTTCTGTATGAAAATTGTCAAAAACGGGGGGATTTTGGATGGGAATTAATAAAACAGATCTGTACTCACAAGTCTGTGTCTTTTTGCTCTGCGACTCGCTGAGAAGAAGGGTAAAAATCCAAAAGAAACTGGCCGATTGTAGTATCCATTCGTTGGCCTGCGCCATCATGGGGCAGGCAGGACTAGCCACTTCCGGCACACAAGCGCCGTCTGTAAACACAGCAAGGTGCGAAGGCAGGTGTTGGACAGGGCTGGACAGGCGACGGCTCTGTCACCTCGATCCCAGGCCCTGATCACCGGCATTCAAAACTCACGCCTTTTCCCCGCTCTTTTTCTCCTTCTCCTCGCTCCTAGCCTCTCTCCGCCGCGCGCCCTTGTAGCGAGCGGCTTGCTGACACATGTACACCACACATCGCGACCGACACAACTGAGTAGCGCTGCGCTGAGCCGTGCGTTGTCTTGTGTTCTCTCCGCGCTTCTCCCCGACTCCGAGCCCTCTCTCTCTCTCTCCTGGTCTGAAGCGCCAGCACTGGCGTTGGCTGCTTTGCCTTCTTTCTTCGCTCCGTGAGCGTGAGCAGTGTCACGAGCAAAGTGAAAGTCAGTGAAGGAGCGAACAACACCGCGGGGGCAGTAAATCTGGATGAGAGACCCGTTCAGTTTGCCGGTGACACATGTCAAAATGGTGGCGGTGCCAATCTATAGCGCTTGACCTTTCCGTGCCCGCACCGCCAGTAATTGAATCATAAACTAATGAGGTTGGTCATCGCTCCGTCTTGCAGGCATTGGTCAGTACGTTGTCTTCTGCGGGATCCTTGGTCAGTAATTATGGATGAGAAGATCTAATCGATGCCTGGAACCCCCCCTCACACTCCCTGCCATCCCTGGTTTATACTTCTTCCATTTTCCCAAAGGAACCTTCTTTTCTTCTTTTGCCCTGGACTATGCCCTCGACTGTGGCATGTTTTTAAACGTGTGTGGCATGTGTCCGAGAGTTTTTAGCGAGCACACATTGCGACAGTGACAAAGAGCACACTGGATCATCGATCGAGGTTTGGACTGAAAAGGGGACACAGACAGACCGCGAGTGAGCCCAGTCCACAGGCGCTTGCCGCAGTGACGATGCACCAACGACTGAGTCGATGAGGACGGAACATGTTTTGTTTTGTTTTTCTCCCCGCTTTTTCAGGGCTGGCAAGAAAATGCGCTGAATCAACTCAACATGGTGCTTAACGTCCACAGAAACCGTACGGCTTATTAGGGACGGGGAGAAGGGGGGGAAGGGGGTATGGAGGTGGGGGGAGAGGGAGATTATATACCTATCGCTTCACTGACTGTCACCACCAGAACGACTTCTGCATTAAAATGGGAAGCGATGAGAGACATTTTAATGTTTCAGTAGGAAGTGATGGACAAAGTCACAAGACAGTGTCCACAAACCACAACCTTTTTGAAGAGAAAGGAGAGCCGAAGCGGTATCGAACCGAGGTCCTTCCGCTTACCAGCCTAACGCCTTACCGCTAGGCCAAACCGGCTCACCTGAATCAAATGAAATGGACTCCTTATACCGATCTCAACCCCCCCCACCCCCCCCCCCACCCCCCACCCCGCAATACCGCTGAGCGGTTTAGTGTGTGTTACGATGTTTATCTCTGTACAGTTCTCACTGATTGGTTCTAAGTGTCAGTTTTACGATTCAGTGGCAAGGACTAGACCGTCTCGATGACATGTCAGCCTGTGGGGTATGTGTGGGCCACTAGCTCCGTGGTGTGGACGTGCCACTTGTAGTGTCAGTGAGTCAACAGTGACTTGTCACACCGCAGCGTCAGTGACCTCTATATATTTAGTCACGTACGGGTTGTACCCCGTTTTATGTTTGAGTGAGTGTGTGTGTGTGTGTGTGTGTGTGTGCGTGCGTGCGTGCGTGCGTGCGTGCGTGTCGTGCGTGCGTGCGTGTGTGGTGTGTGTGTGTGTGTGTGTTGTGTTGTGTTGTGTGTTGTGTGTGTGTGTGGTGTTGTCTTGTGTGTGTGTGGTGTGTTGTGTAGGTGTGTTGGGTGTGCGGGGTGTGTGTGTGTGTGTGTGTGTGTGTGTGTGTGTGTGTGTGTGTGTGTGTGTGTGTGTGTGTGTGTGGGCTGTGGTGTTGTGTGTCTGTGTCTGTGTCGTGTGTTGTGTCTGGTGTGTGTTGTGTGGGGTGTTGTTTGTGGTGTGGTGGTGTGTGTGTGGTGTGTGTGTGTGTGCGCGCGCGCGCGCGCGCGTGTTTGTGTGTCACTGTGTGTGTGTGTGTGCGTGCGTGCGTGCGTGCGTGCGTGCGTGCGTGTGTGTGTGTGTGTGTTCGTCGAAGACGGGGGAGGTGGGGCGTTTATGTTGAGGGTGACTCTGACACTTAAAATATATATATGACAATTAGAAAGAAAGCCGTAGGGGCATCTGGGTGGCTTGCGCTTCTTCGGACATGGAAACCTATGGTCGCTGCCTTAGTTTCCAAAGAATAAAATCTGCCAGTGAAGCAGTAGTCTCTGACTTTATGGTGCGATTGTTTCGACACGCTTTCCCGCATTAATTACCGTCCAGTTGGAACACAGAGGTGCGGTGTAGGTGTGCAAATCAAATTGCAGACTTGCCAGTTTTGTCTTGAGTGATTTTCAAAACCTCAGCAGCTTACTTAGTGTTTCAACAGCCGTTCATGAATGGTACAACAAACATTTTGTCCGTGCCATCTCCTGCAAAATGTATTTACTGACTTGTAATTGCAGGCAAATGTGCGCGGAGGGTATCTGTTCGTTTCTTTTGGTCAAGTATATTTGCTATACCATCCACATTATTTATTGAAACATTGTCTTTACATATTGGTTTTGCATTGTTTTAACCATTCAGACAAAACAGTCCTGTATTCTGAGTAGCTCGTCTGATTGTCCTGGGATCCCCACACGCCGCACTTAACCAGCCATTGTAAATATAACCAGCCGGCCACCGCCAATATAACCAGCCGCTGTAAAGATAACCAGCCATTGTCAATATAACTGTCACTGTAATGATAATCAGCCACTGCAATCCAATCACAAAGGGGACGACTTTCAAGTTACGAAATTCATCTACACGGACACAAACAACTGAAGTTCTTTATTTGCAAACAACTGGTGACGCCCGCGGGTAACGGAACTTGGCATTTCTGTGGTCATCATCTTTCCGTCATTTCACGGTATTTGTGTTTGATGGAGCTTAACAAAACATCCCTTACAGCAAAAATACCTGTCGGTTGTTTTGTGTAGCAAAGCAAGAGACTGTTTTGTTTGTTTTCAGTCTGACTTTGATGTGCATGCGTCTGTGCTTCGCCAGATCAGTCACGATGGTTCATGATCCTCAGTGCTGCACGTGTCTAAGTGTGTGCACTTACCTATGATCTTTGTTGTGTA
>JABMCL010000277.1:977500-1007500 GCA_018857735.1 Alviniconcha marisindica | reverse complement strand
ACTGGTAGTTCACTAACAGTAACACTGAACAGCCCCGTGTCTCAATCTTCCAGTGTTTCGATCATGTCATGTGTGCTCAGCGCTTGTTTGCCTTTCACCAAAAAGAGAATGCATAACAACCGGAATCTTGGTAACACACAAGACAGATAATGTATAACTACCTTATCACTGTAACACAAAATATTGCATGAAATTAAAAGCCGCATAGTGGATGATCCAAACTGGTCTAAATGGTAGACAAGACTGAAGATTACTACTTTTTTCTTTCTTTCATTTTTAAGACACAGGATAAGGGTTATAAAGCACTGAAGCAGACACATTTTAACTTTTAGTTTAAACAGAATATGCAGACAAAAGGCATTTGTTTCAAACACTGAGGACTCTAGACAACTTTCATTTATTATGGTGATGATTTACCTGTCATTCTTTTTCTTTAAAAAAAGGGGGTTGCACCAAAAATTTGTGCATGTTTTGTGTCATCCCATTAAATTAAAAATCAGCATTCTTTTTAACCATATATGTATGTTTGGATCTTGTTTCAGAACCCAATCAGTCAACTTTTGTTTATTTTGTGTTGTTGTCATTGAGGTTGTTAATGTTGATTATATTTATGAAAAAATATTAAAATATAGTATTAACTGATTACATCTTTTCCAATTAAAAAAGAAGGGACATTTCATTGTCAGTTTATTACATAGTATGATTGCATTAACTGAATCAGTGAATGATTAGGAGGCCAGTGTGTTTTGGTGATGATGGCTTTGTCAAACACCATTATATTAATTGGATTGTGTGTTATTTACATCATTACTTGTTGTAAATAAATCTCTTAGTTCAGGAGCTGTGTGAGAGTCGAGGTGGACGTCCTGGGCTGTCCGTCCTAACGAGCCTTCTGGTTTCCGTAAACGTAAAGAATTATTGAACCGTGCTTCGGCATTGGTCACAACTTATCCCTAATAGGTCTACTGACATCTGAGGACATTAAGCAACAATTCACCACTAAATAAATCTATAAGTGACAGAAACATCTGTTTACGCAGGAGTCAAGATGGCTGTGACTTTAAAATTCTCTGGTTCGCTGAGCCAGTCAGACCCGCAGATGAACGGCGTGCTGATTGTTGGACAGACCAAGCATCTTGCTCAGGTCAACTATGATGACATCAAAGTCAAATTTGGGACCCATGTGGATCGTGAGGTAAGGAAAGTGAATAGTATTTTATTTTGGTTTCAACTTAGGTTAAAGGTATGTAAAGAAATAAAGCTTGATTGGTTAGTCATTCTTCATTTGCCTCAGTTTTGATTTTTACCCGTACTTTTTGTGACTTTTACTAGTTTTAGCAGTTTGATGTAAATAGGTCTTGTGTTTGAATGTGTTTGTTGTGCATGTATACAATCCAAAATAGTGTATTTAACTTTTATTTTAAGCAGCAGAATAATGTCATATTTTGTGATATTTTACAGCAGCAGTCTAATAAAAGGCTTTAAGCACCTTAATTGTTGGTGTTTTTTTGTTTTTTTTTTTTGGGGGGGGGGGGAGGCATTAGCATTGTATGAAAGTCAAATAGTACATCTTGCTCTGTATGTACATGGATAGATAGATTAGAGATACATCTGTACATCTGTTGGACAGTCACAGACACACACAGCCACACACGCGCATACCCCCCCCCCCCCCCCCCCACATACACACAAACACCACACACACAGAGAGAGGAATACTCCAAATAGGCTAATCAGATTCACATACATACAGTCACTTAGTGGACAGTAGAACATATCTTCAGATGTGCCTGACCTGTAACACTCTGAGTCTCCTTTAACTTTAAGTGGAATGTGGCCAGCAGACACACTGCTTAAAGAGCAGTATGTGCAGCACTGGCAGCATGTAGCAGGAGCTTCGCACTGTACAACAGATGCTGATGCAGACATTTATGAATCAAAAGGAGCAGTCAGTTGAATAGAAGAAGAATGCAAAATGATGTCTTTATGTCAAGTCACACTCACAGCTTGCACTGCTCCAGTCAAAAAGTCCTTTCCATGCAGAATTTATAGTCATAATAATCATGAAAATTTGTAAAGCAACGCCAACAGTCTACCATGTGGCTCAAACTTTCAAAGCACTGAACGAACATAACATAACACACATAATGCACATCGAGATAGAGACCATTATCAATTTAACAAAAAGCTAACACATAATGTACACATCAACACAGGTTCAAAACGCAACTGACTGTGCAAGTTAATAATAAGCAACAAAGTAGCCATTGGTAAATTATTTTGGTTTACTGCGAAACCTACTTTAGATTGTAGGAACCAATTATGTTACATTTGTTTTCTGGCATTGGTGTTTTGGTTTGAGTGGAGTTTTGTGTGTGTGTGTGTGTTTTAGAAGATGCCTTATGGTTGGCTGTTCCAGTGTTTGTGAACAATGAATTTTGGTTTGTGTACGTCTGTTATTTCACCCCTTGAATTAATGAATTAAAAAAAATTGGTTCTGTTCCACTGACTTTTGTTCCGATGTGTTGCCTGTGGCGTGCAGACGTACAGCGCTGCAGTGTCAGGCCTTCACCCCTCACCTACGGACTCCTGCTCCCTGTGGCTCAACAACGCCACTGTGGCAGCGCTGCCCAACAAGTGCAGCCGCCACAACACGCCCTCGCGTGCTCACCATCTCACCAAGATCACCAGGAGCTGCATGGTTGGAGGAGAGGAATTCATTGTGGTCTGTAACAAAAATATAATGATTGATTTAAGAGCAGCAAGGACAGTGTTGATGATAATGATATTGATTGATTGATGGTTGATGATCGCTCGCATGTGGTTCTACGTGAGTGACTAGCTTTTCATAGCGCATTTTTTGGATATCCAGCGAAGTGGTGTACTTACAGTGCTGACAGGGCTGGTGCCACATGAAACTGCAGCCATCTCGGCACAAGTTCTGTGTACACCATACAACCATGCACCATGTCACTTTATGCAAAGCCACATACGTAAGGTGTATGCGTGTTTTACGTGCTACTGCGGTAACACGGGGGTGGAACGGATACCGAAATAAGAATCAGCACAGAAAGTCGACCCTGGAGAAGAAAATTCTCCCGCCGCTCCTGCAGGGATTCGAACCCGCGACCTTTCAATCACGAGTCCGGGTGCTCTAACCACTGAGCTATCCCCTATGTATTGGGAATGTGTATTTTTTAATCTTGTGAAGTCAGTGGTCTGCAGTTTGTGTGTATGAGTGTGTATGAGTGTGTATGCGTGTGTATGAGTGTGTATGCGTGTGCGTGCATGTGCGCATCACGGCAGTCTGAATCTTTCCCTTTAGTTTTCACCGCTGCCCGCTAGCAGCGACGGATGCTTAAAGATAAACAACGGGTGAGTGGCCGGTTGACTATAACCCACACTGACCCTAGAGACTAGCGCACACCTGCACTTCACACAGACCGAAGCGCACTGTACACAGCGAGTGCCACGCGCTGACCTTGCTATGCTGCACACACAGTGGTGATAACACGCTGCGGTCAGCGAGAGCAGGTGAAGGGACAAAGCAGTAAAACTGGGGTGGTTGATTGCAAAGTATTTTACTCATTAAGGCTTGCAGCCAAAGGTTGTGTATCAAACCAGCTCTGTAGAAAAAAAAAGGTTTCTGTCGACACTAAACATGCCATATAAAATATCAAAATGCATGCCGTACAAGACGCACAAAAACAGCACAGAAATCACGGAGATTTGAGCACTCCGTCGCCGACCTAATTTTTCCATGTTTTTCCCACAACGCTAAGTCACGCAAACAGATTTTTGCAAGCGTAATAATCTCATGCTCATAAACCTACATGCTTCTACTTTAGTGACATCAAGCCAAAAGTCATGATTCACCTACCTTACATTTGTAGCAGGCCTCATTAATCACTCGACGAACAGTAATCCGTTCACAAGAACATGCACTCCAAGCGCCTAAAGATGCTACTCACAGTGCTTCTTTTTCTTAGGGAATGTGTACTGACAGTACTTAATTTGCAACAAGTCATATCAAACATGACGGTGATTTACAATATTTGTGGTACCTATTTTGTTTTTTCCCCTAAATTTGTCTCTGACTAATTTGTTTTCACTGCCACAGTAAAAGGTACCATACATTTAAAACTAAACACGAAAATAAAACTTGTTATACGGACATTCAAGTTTTGAAGCACATGCAACACTTTGTCATAATCATATGTGCTCCTAATTTGCAGCATGCAAAGCATACAGTTACGTTTTGTTTTTCTCTATAGATGGCATCAGCCCGTGGAAGAGAGGTGCCATGTGCGTGTTCTCTCACTAAGTTAACACTCTGAGCTGCTCCTCCTTGCTCCTCAGTCCCCAAACACATTTTTAGAGGCAGTTGATGGTTGATGGCGCTTGAATGTTTATGGTCTGTATTTTCAACAATGTTTATTCCAAAAATCGATAGAATTTCGTCAAAATATTGAGTACAACGGGTCCCCTTACTTCTGTTTCTATCCTTCTCACCTCTTTTCACACGTTCTCCACACAGTCTGCAAAGAGAGTTCATTCTCCTTGCGTGTTCAGTTAAGGAATGGTCAGTTGAGAAACCGCTCTCCATGATGGAAAAGGGACGCACACATACACTGACTAAGTCATTATATCACAGCTTACAGGACTGAATCACAAAAATGAATAACTGGCTTTAACAAAGAAGAGACTGGACTAATAAACACACCAACATTCATGCAGTCAAAAATCCAGGCTTTGCCACAGCATGCGAATGAAATTGCCACAAAACGCTGCAAGATCTGCTGCCTACAAGTAATAAGAAAGAAGGCCCAGTTTCTACTGGTGCCAGATGCCAGGCTGGAATGTCGGGCGTGACCTGGGGTCAAGCTGAGTGCAATGGGGGTGAGCCGGTCAACTAAAGAGTGGGAAATAGCCGAGACTGGACTGCCGTGGCATGCACCATGTGTGTGTGTAGTAGTAGTAGTACTAGTAGTACTGCATTTTTTACTGAAAGTTAAAACTTACATATGATCATGATTATGCAACTGACATTATTCAAATTACCAACAACCAACCACTGAAATTCACAGCTTTTACAGTCTTCAGCTTTGATTGCAGATTAGGAATGAAGTGTACTTTCATTAGTTTCAATTTAGACAAACTTCCAAAATTTAACACTAATAACAGGCAAAAACAGATTTAGTCCAAACTGATTTTTAGATCCAAACTGACACAAACAGCACATTTTCTTGGTGACATTAATCATTTTACTCTTTAGTTAAGAGTAATTTAAAGCAGTTGCTGTTTTGGACTTAATTTTGTTCTGAAGGTGTTCACTGTATGTGCCTCTCACTAGTCTCAGTTCACACTTGCAGTTCGCCCCGATAAAACCACCATGGTTGACTAGGCGTTAATAGTCATTTATCTGTTAATCACACTTGTGAATGTTCATGAAGATCATGTTCAACAAAGTCGCTAAACTGTAGGTTTTAGTTCTGTCATTTTTATTATTTATGGAAACTCTGGTTCTGGTCCAGAAATAAAAAGGGTGTATTATTTTTTAATCTTATGAAGTCAGTGGTCTGCAGTTTGTGTGTATGTGTTTTATGAATTCATAACTGTTAGTGTTAGTCTTAGGACATATTTGCTTTTTATTTTGTGTGTGTGTGTGTGAGACGGTGTGTGTGTGTGTGTGTGTGTGTGCGCGAGACTCTGTGTGTGTGTGTGTGTGAGAGACTGTGTGCGTGTGTGTGTGTGTGTGAGACTGTGTGCATGTGTGTGTGTGTGTGTGTGTGTGTGTGTGTGTGTGTGTGTGTGTGTGTGTGTGTGTTAACTGTCTGATCACTAAGCTGTGCTTTCGTGATTTCAGCTGGTGTGTGAGCGGGCAGATCTGTTTGCCTCAGCCTGCGCCATTGCCCGCGCCTTCCCCCTGTACATGGGCAAGTCCAACCTCTCGGAGGCGCTGCGCGTGGTGACCGTGGAGGTGGTGCTGGTGGGGCAGGGGAGTGATGAGGCGTTGTCCGATGCTGACATCCAAGCATTGTGTGTGGCAGGGAATGGCGTGCGTCTTGCTGCCAAAATCACGGACATGCCCTGCTCAGAGATGCACACTGATGCATTTCTACAGGTGGGCGTTGCTCTCAGTATCAGTCATATTGGACTGATTAACGGTCTAGTTGGATTTGTTTGATTGCATCCGTCAGCATGGTGTCGACCAAAGAAGGTTTGGAGGTTTATAATAGTACAACAGAATCCATGGTGAACAACCATATTGAGAATTAGCCATCTTTTGTCATAACAGGGGGGCAGTCTGTCATTAGAGATTTGTCAGCTGTGATCCAGTCCTAAGTCACTAAAGATTTGTACACAGCATATGATATTGTCCAACATCACTAAAGATTTGTACACGACATATGATATTGTCCAATGTCACTAAAGATTTGTACCCGATCAAGTACTAGGTTTTCTGACCCACTGACTTGTGGAAGTTCAGAAACATTTTAAAACCATAATTCAGTGCAATTGCCATGAAGAAATATAACTGCTTGTGGTGACGACCTTGCCAAATTTCCTGCCAGTTCTTCAAATCAGAGAGATAACTCACTCGTCATGACTTATTTAGAGAGAAAGCCTGTTGTGTTAGTAGAAGCTGATTCTAAAAACAGAGGAGTGACTCATCCGGGTGGTTGGTGGGGAAGCGCACCTTACAGAAGACAGTTCTAGTCACTTAGCTTCAGCACATTGTCACGCTCCTCCTGGAATTTTCAAGAGGGATGCACACACAGTCTAAAAGAACGACTTAGGAAGGAACACAGATGTCAGCAGAGGTTAACCACTCAACTTCAAACACCCTTTGAAGGAAGTGTGCAGTATTTATGGGAAGAGTTGTTTCCCCTCAGCATCTGCCATTACAGAAACCTTCCTAAGTAATGGGCAACTTAGCTGCGGATCACCCCGCTTGGTGGCGCTGGGCATATTTGGGGCTTTGACAAAGCCGAAGTCAGCTGCAAATGATCTCCCCTACACTAGCCAGGTGGCGCTGGGCCTATTTGGGCAGTGCAATGCTCAAGCCAGCAAAGTCGCTCATTCAATTAGATTGAGTGTACATTTAAGTATTTGTATGAAACATTCTGATTCTGGCCTGGAAATGGTCTGGCATTTGGTCCTTCTGAGTCTACGCAAACCTTGTGCTTGACATCAAAAACGCATGCTGTTCTGTGTATGTGACTGAGTGTAACATTGAGAGTGAGACAGATTATCCACACTTGCCAGACTTTGTTCACACTAACATGAAAAATGCAGCAGAATGCTTCAGTTTCTCGACAGCATTGCAGAAATGTCTGCGGATTGTAATTTTTAATGAAAAATGTGCTTCACAAGCAGTATGTAATGTTATTTCATGTCACAACCTGTTGCTGTTGGCACTTCCCACATACAGAGTTGATTAAAACCCGGATAAGCCCTATGTCAAAAGACTGTTTGATCACATTATTCAAAACCAGGGGCCAGGGCAATCCTGGAACTGGAACTACATCCATGGGCATGGCAACATACAGCTATGTAGTTAGCTGCAAAGCTGCCCGTTTTCCACTGAAAACAAAGTATGGAAAAAAGATGTTTTGTGACAACAACTTGCTAGCTTTATACACTATTGAAAATGAAAATGCACCAGAAATCAAGGTTAAAGTCTTGAGTTTAGATAGCCTTTGAAAGGAAATTTGCAGCCACCATTAAATGCATAGAAAAAAATAGGAGCAACAGAAGCCTCACCCCACCCCCCACCCTGCTTTTTAAAACTTTAATAGACGATCTTTGCATGCTTTTCTCGCCCCCCCCCACCCAACTTCTTCCTCCTACTTTGGTTTCAGTGTCTCACAGTAGTGCCATGGCGATGTGCTTCAAGTAACTGTTGTGGTGATTTACTGATTGTTGCACAGGAAATCAAGACTGTGGGCCAGGAACTGGGGATCACTCCAGAGATCATTCAGGGAGAGGAGCTGAAGAGACGGGGATTCGGAGGTTGGTTTGATCAAAATCAAATTCATTAAGGCCTATATTTCATGAGAGGAGCCGAAGAGACGGGGATTCGGAGGTTGGTTTGATCAAAATCAAATTCATTAAGGCCTATATTTCATGAGAGGTAATATCTTCACCATAGGTGATTAAGCACTTTGTTTAATCTATGTAATAAATCTTTTATGCTGCATTGTTCAAAGTGTCCTATTGGGCTTCTTTGCATTGGTTTATGTGGGTTTGCTTTTTGTTCTCTCCTACTAGTGAATAATGTCAATGCCAAAGCAGGCAGAATTTAAGGCCTTGATGCAGGATCTTGTGTGCCTGCAGAATGTATTCTAAATCGTTGGGTTCCAAAATATGTTGTTGTCGTGTGTCAGAATAGTGAATCAGACATTTGGTGGATTGGATTTTGATTTTGTCCTGATTATGTCATTAGGAGCTTGTTTTAAACTCTTTCTGTCAGTTGTTAATGGGTGAAATGTAAAATAAGGGTTGAGTCTGCTGTTGACTGTAGCATGTCTGGAACTGGGAGCCAGCTGTTTACTTGCGATTTGGTGACTGGCATTTGGAACTGGTATGGATGAATTTTGACCATGTGATTCATCCTGAGGTATGTGGTTGATGAGACATTAATTTTCATAAACTGACTTCTGGATCGCCTTGCTTGAAAATCTTATGTGTAGTGTCAGTTGTAGAATGTAAAATATGGGTTGAGTCTGCAGTTGACTGTAGCATGTCCAGAACTGTGAGCCAGCTGTTTACCTGTGATTTGGTGACTAGCTTTTGGAGCTGGTATGCACGAAATTTGACTGTGTGATTCATCCTGAGGTATGTGGTTGATGAGACGTTACAATCCAAGAACTGACGCCTGGCCTCCTTTTCCCTGCTGCTGTTGCAGGTGTGTACGGCGTGGGTAAGGCTGCCACACACCCTCCTGCGCTGGCCATTCTAAGTCACCGACCTCACGGAGCAACAAAGAACATCGCCTGGGTGGGCAAAGGCATCGTGTATGACACTGGGGGTCTCTGCCTCAAATCTAAGGTTTGTTGTCGCACTTATTCTACACAGTGTTAACCTTTTCTTTTCTTTTTTTTTCTTTTTTTTGTGTGTGTGTGTGGGCTTTATTGTATTGTCTTGGGCTTTGTGTGTGTTTCCATTTTCTTCAGTTGGTAGGGTTCTTTTTTTCTTCTTTATTTGTCTGTCTTATTTGTTTATGTTTTAGTTTAGGGTTGTTGAGCAAGAGTTTTTGTGGGGGGGGGGGGGGGGTGCATAATGATAATAATGGGGGGGGGGGGGGGTGCAGAATGGATAATAATGGTGGACATTAATGACAGGGATGAGGGTAGATGTTTCTGTTCTTTGTCTCTGTATGTGTGTGTATGTCTGAATAGTTTATGAGACTATTTTATTGACTGCAAACCAAATTACAGTAAAGTCATTATATTTGTAATCATAAGGCTGACTGTGGTCCATGACCATGGCCTGTGGAATTGTTCAAACACTGCAGACAGAAATGTAATGTAATCCTTATGCTGACTGTAATCTTGTGAAACACTGATTGCAGACAGAAATGTAATCCTAATGCTGACTGTAATCTTGTGAAACACTGATTGCAGACAGAAATGTAATGTAAACCTAATGCTGACCGTAATCGTGTGAAACACTGATTGCAGGCAGAAACGTAATATAATCCTTATGCTGACTGTAATCTTGTGAAACACTGATTGCAGACAGAAATATAATGTAATCCTTATGCTGACTGTAATCTTGTGAAACATTGATTGCAGGCAGAAATGTAATCCTAATGCTGACTGTAATCTGTGAAACACTGATTGCAGGCAGAAACATAATGTAATCCTTATGCTGACTGTAATTGTGTGAAACACTGATTGCAGACAGAAATGTAATGTAAACCTAATGCTGACTGTAATCTTGTGAAACACTGATTGCAGACAGAAGTGTAATGTAATCCTTATGCAGACTGTGACCCATGACCATGGCCCATGAAATTTGTGAAACACTGATTGCACACAGAAATGTAATGTTAAAGCGTATTTATAAGGTGTTTACACCTAACGTGAGCCCAAATGGCACTGAAATACACACAGAATATCTGCTTCTTCTTTTCGTTCACTGAGATGGGAACAGGTTTTGAGCATGCAGGCTACCATACACAAAGTTTCCTCGCTGACAGAGCCCCCATGACTGTGAGCCGGAACGGACACCTAAGGTTATCGTGTTGCGGACATGCCTGTTGTCAGACAGCCCATCGGACAGGGGCAGAGCTCTGATTGGCCAGTTCTAAATTTGATGTAAAGAGGTGATGGCTAAGATGAGTGTGGCGCTGAAGCTGGTCACCTGCTCTGGTCGTGACAAGCCTGCAGAGGTTTGCCAATTTTCTGCTGGGCTAGTGAACATGAACGTCCATTTGCCCAAAGGAATTATTACTGGCCGAAGGTTTTTCCCCCCCAACATTTTGATGAAAAACATATTTCCATTTCACTCACAGACTAATTTTTGCAGGTTTAGCCAAGTTAAAACAGTCGCGACATTGCATTGCACAGCTCTGCTTTCTTCTCAGGTGATCCAAAGGTTTTTATAACTTCAGAGAAATCCTCCTCCCACAATGGCAAAGTTATGGACTACCCACTTGGCTGGCAAATTGTGGTCTTGACTGACACTCACTGGGAGTGACAGCCAGGCAGGTGTATTTCTGCAGTGCTGTCTGTGACAGTTGACACAGTGTCTGATGGTCCCGGCGTTGATTGCAGACGGGGATGTGTGGCATGAAGAGGGACTGTGGCGGGGCTGCCGGCTTGCTGGGAGCTTTCTACAGCACCGTCAAGTTGGGGTTCAAGGAGAATCTTCATGCCATCTTCTGTCTGGCTGAAAATGCCATCGGCCCGAATGCAGTGCGCCCTGATGACATTATCAAAATGTACTCCGGCAGGTCAGTTCTGATTGGCTGATTGTCAGCATCCTGATGACGTTGTCATAATGTACTCAGGCAGGTCTTCTGATTGTCCTGAAAATGCCAGGCGGCCCAGTTCTGAGTTTTCGCCCTGATGACATTGTCATAATGTACTCGGCGGTCAGTTGAGTCAGTCGTGTGCTAAGATCGGTGTTCTGATTGTCAGCATCCTGATGACATTGTCATAATGTACTCAGGCAGGTCAGTTCTGATTGTCAGTGTCATAATGTACTCAAGCAGGTCAGTCCTGACTGTCAATGTCAAAATGTACTGAGGCAGGTCAGTTCTGATTGTCAGCTTCCTGATGACATTGTCAAAATGTACTCAGGCAGGTCAGTTCTGATTGTCAGCATCCCAATGACATTGTCAGAATGTACTCAGACAGGTCAGTTCTGATTGTCAGCATCAGTGTCAAACAGGTATCTGTCACACCTTTTAAATAATAATGGTAAACCGTATCAAAACTGTTGTTCCTGTCTGTATGGAACAGGTACCTGTCACACTCATAAATGATACTAATAATTAGTCATCTGTATCATAATTGTTATCCCTATCCATCCATCCATGCATGCATATCTTGGACTTGTCCAACCTCTGTTCACTGAGGAGCTCACAATCACAGGCAGCAATAGCAACAAAATAGGAAAGAGTGTGAATGGTTTTCATTCCTGTTTAGCTTTGTAATCATTGTTTCAGTACTAAACACTAATCGTCTTCTCTGTTTTAGCTTCTCTGTATGTAGTTGAAAAGGTTTTAAAAAAAGTTTTTAAGATCAAAACAAACAAAAAGGTACAAAGACAGAAGAACAAAAACAGTATCAATTATGAAAGCAGAGAAGCAAGCAGAACAATGTGACAGGAGGGAGAGAGAGAGGGAGAGAGAGAGATTCCATGTTCCATTAGGTTTTATATTTAATTTCCTGTTGTTGTTAAAGTGTGTCATGGTTTGTATCTACATTTTGCTGAAGTGTGTCTTGGTGTCTGTTTTAAAAAGTTGCTGATGTTGGTTATAGGACAGTGGAAATCAACAACACAGATGCTGAGGGCCGTCTGGTACTCGGAGATGGGGTAGGTTACAGCAGTGTGCTTCTTCTTTTCTTGGGTAACCAACTTCATCTCATTCAACATTTATGTATTACTTCAGGTAGTCAAAAGAAATGGGGGGTGGGGGGTTTGAAGCTAAATTCAGCGGCTAAAATATTCTGGAGTTTGAAAAAGAACAGGAGAATCCAAAAGGGGGTGGGTCGGTGGGTTAGGAGAACTAACACCTTCTGTGCACCATTTTTCCTGCAACAAAACTGGAACTGGCTATAACTGGCCTTTCTGTAAACTGTAGTGGGTGGTGCATTGGTGTTGGCAGGTGCTGTCTGTAAACTAGTGGGTGGTGCGTGGGTGTTGGCAGGTGCTGTCTGTAAACTGTAATGGGTGGTGCGTGGATGTTGGCAGGTGCTGTCTGTAAACTAGTGGGTGGTGCGTGGGTGTTGGCAGGTTGCTGTGTGTAAACTAGTGGGTGGTGTGTGGGTGTTGGCAAGTTGCTGTGTGTAAACTGTAGTGGGTGGTGCGTGGGTGTTGGCAGGTTGCTGTGTGTAAACTGTAGTGGGTGGTGCGTGGGTGTTGGCAGGTGCTGTGTGTAAACTGTAGTGGGTGGTGCGTGGGTGTTGGCAGGTGCTGTGTGTAAACTGTAGTGGGTGGTGCGTGGGTGTTGACAGGTGCTGTGTAAACTAGTGGGTGGCGCAGGGGTGTTGGCAGGTGCTGTCTGTAAACTGTAATGGGTGGTGCGTGGGTGTTGGCAGGTGCTGTCTGTAAACTGTAGTGGGTGGTGCATGGGTGTTGGCAGGTTGCTGTCTGTAAACTGTAGTGGGTGGTGCGTGGGTGTTGGCAGGTGCTGTCTGTAAACTAGTGGGTGGTGCAGGGGTGTTGGTAGGTGCTGTCTGTAAACTGTAGTGGATGGTGCATGGGTGTTGGCAGGTGCTGTGTGTAAACTGTAGTGGGTGGTGCATGGGTGTTGGCAGGTGCTGTCTGTAAATTGTAGTGGGTGTTGGCAGGTTGCTGTCTGTAAACTAGTGGGTGGTGCATGGGTGTTGGCAGGTGCTGTCTGTAAACTGTAGTGGGTGGTGCATGGGTGTTGACAGGTGCTGTCTGTAAACTGTAGTGGGTGTTGGCAGGTTGCTGTCTGTAAACTAGTTGGTGGTGCGTGGGTGTTGGCAGGTGCTGTGTGTAAACTGTAGTGGGTGGTGCGTGGGTGTTGGCACGTTGCTGTCTGTAAACTGTAGTGGGTGGTGTGTGTGTGTTGGCAGGTTGCCTACGCCAACAAGGACCTGAAGTGTGAGACAATAGTGGACATTGCCACACTGACCGGGGCGCAGGGCATTGCAACAGGTACCGTCAGCTGTAGTGTGCAGTCTTCAGTCGCCTCGGACTCATAAACTGCTTTGCTCTTTCTCGCACTTTTTGTTCTTTGATTACAGCTGCCTGACAAATGAATTATTCACATGTAACCAGGTTTCTGAAACCTCTCTCTCTCTCTCTCTCTCTCTCTCTCTCTCTCTCTCTCTCTCTCTCTCTCTGGCTCTCTCTCTCTCTCTCTTCTCTCTGGCTCTCTTTCTCTCTCTCTTCTCTCTCTGTCTCTTTAGTTTTGAGTGTGTGCATTTTACTGACCCATTCAGTTTGCCATATTTTTTAATTCAAAGAGATCATAAATTTTTTAGAACAGCAGACACATCCCTCCTACCCTCCTGGATTTCATTCTGTCACCAGGGAAGTTCCATGCTGGCATCATCACCAACAGCGAGGACATGGAGGCTGCTTGTTTATGCGCGGGTCGCAGTAGCGGCGACCTGGTCCATGCCCTTCCATACACCCCGGAGCTTCACTTTGCTGAGTTTGCTTCTGTACTGGCCGACATGAAGAACTCTGTGGCTGTAATTATCTCTTGTTGGCTTTTGACGCAAGTTATTGTACTTTTTGGCGAGACTTTGTTTATTTGTCGTGTGCATGCACTGTGGCGTGTGACGAGTTATTGCTGCGCTACTGGTGTATGTCCTGTTCTGGTCCTATGATGTGTACTTACGCATGACAAAAAGTAAATGGCCGTAGGTATCCAAAGGGCCATTTGCACCACAGCCCAGGCTGGGTCTTATCATTGGCGGGAGCTGCCACAAGTATAATTTGTCGCAATAAACATAATTTTGTCGCAACAAAAGTTGTGTTCTGACAAGCATATTTTTGTCCCAACAAAAGACATGTTTTGTCGCAACAAACACATGTTTGTCATGACAGAAGTATGCTTGTTGCAACAAAAGTTTTGTTACAACAAAATTATGTTTGATGCGACAAATATTTGTCACAGCAAACACATGTTTGTCGCGACAAACATAATTTTGTCGCAACAAGCATATTTTTGTCGCAACCAAAAATGATACTTATGGCAGCTCCCGCCAATGAGTCCATGCAAGGCTCTACAGTGAGAACAAACCTGAGTCATAAGCATGTCCATGCAGACACATGGCAGGGCCTGCCCTTGGCTGAGGGCAGACTGATGCATTTGCATCTACAGTGGGAACCAAACTTTAATAGCAATATCCACTTTCAGCCCAGTCGGTTTGAGGCCCTCAGATGGCATGAGAACGCACATGCATGTGTGTGTGTGTGGACAGAAGGAACTTGAAATGTGCACTATGTTGGCATATCCACATATCAGTTCTTTCCGTACTATGCCAGTGTATAAACATGCACATGCACGCATGCTGAATCTGTTCCACAGGTTACAGTGATGTAATGATCTCAGCATCAGGTCATTACTTGGGGGCGCCCGCTGCAGTACGAGTCAGAAACGGTTCAAGTTGTCTGGTAGCGATGCACAACTGCAACCTGTCAGCCTGTCTTGACGCTCCAAATTGTCTTGCTGTGGCCAACACAAACGTTGCACTTTCCAAAACGCCAACAGCTGGAAACCTTTGATTCTGTGATGTGCCCTGCATCCATCCAGCTTTCATATGGATGAAATCAGTGGCAGAAGCAAGACACATTGCCAGTGGATGCTTTTAAAGCCATTTTTGTGACCAGCATGTGAATTTTGAGAAACTGCCAACACAGTTGATAATGTCATACCCTCAGGTTTTAAAGATCAGTGAACTCAACTGTGATCATGCAAACAGTACCAAAACCTACTATGGCCTGCCATAACTGTCAGAAATGCACCAGTGTCAAATTACATTACAACTTTACCAATCAGAAAATGATAAAACTGCATTTTACTTTTTGTGTTGAGCTAGTTAGAAATGTTTTAAATGTCAGTTTGTATGGTTGTGCGCGCGCGCGCGCGTGCGTGCATGACTGCGTGTGTGTGCATAGCAAAAAATGTCCGCTCATTTATTTGAGCTGATTGATTTTATTCCATTTTGACAGCTACAGCATTGTATTTCAGAGTGCAGCGTTCTTCTTGTTATTGTGCAGGAACGTAGCAATGCCCAGGTGTCATGTGCTGGCCTCTTCATTCAGAGTCACATTGGCTTTGACTATCCGGGCACCTGGCTTCACATTGACATGGCCTTGCCTGTATACGTGGTAAGCTTATGGTACTCTTTTCTGTTGCTTTATTTTGTCCTTGGTATTCAACGTTTCGTTGGTGTTCCTGCTTGTGTCAGTGTGGGTGACACAGCCCGAGCCTTTGTGTTCTTGCTGGTGTCAGTGTGTTGTGACACAGCCCGAGCCTTTGTGTTCTTGCTTGTGTCGGTGTGTTGTGGCACAGCCCGAGCCTTTGTGTTCTTGCTGGTGTCGGTGTGTTGTGACACAGCCCGAGTCTTTGTGTTCTTGCTGGTGTCAGTGTGTTGTGGCACAGCCCGAGCCTTTGTGTTCTTGCTGGTGTCAGTGTGTTTTGACGCAGCCCGAGCCTTTGTGTTCTTGCTGGTGTCGGTGTGTTTTGACGCAGCCCAAGCCTTGGTGTTCTTGCTGGTGTCAGTTGTTGTGACACAGCCAAGCTTGGTGTTCTTGCGGGCAGTGTTGCACAGCCCAAGCTTTGGTGTTCTTGCTGGTGTCAGTGTGTTGTGACACAGCCCAAGCCTTGGTGTTCTTGCTGGTGTCAGTGTGTTGTGACACAGCCCAAGCCTTGGTGTTCTTGCAGGGAGAGACATTCTGCTGCTTGCTTTGAAAATGTGCTGTTATAGGGAGAGATGTTTCTGCTGCTTGCTTTGAAAATGGTATATTTTAAGGACAGCGGGTGACTGACTGTGGAGAATTTCGCTGGCAGTTGGTTCTGTTGCTAACTGATTTGACAGTTCAGTATATTTTACAGAGAATGAACAACTGGCTATGGAGAATTTTGCTGGTATTTGGTTCTGTTGCTAACAGATTTGACAGTTTGGTATATTTTACAGAGAGTGGGCAACTGGCTATGGAGAATTTTGCTGGCAGTTGATTCTATGGTTAACTAATTTGACACTTTTGTCATGTTTTAGGGAGAGAGGTCAACAGGCTATGGAGTTGCCCTGCTGTCGACCCTCTTCGGCTCCATGTCGGAGAACAGTCTTCTGCGCAGCATTGGTCCGGATACCCGCTCCAATGGCATAGACGATGACTCCTGCAACGTGCCCAAGAAGATCCGTCTGAAATGATGATTGGGATAATGTAGACAGCCGTCTTAGCTTTTGGCCATGCAAATCCCAAACAGTTCACTGTTGGCACTGAACAAGAAACTGTGAATCATGGTGCAAAGTAAGAAAAAGAAGAGAGAGAGTGCGTCTTTTAGTCCAATCACTTTTGATGTGTCTGTGCATATGAAAAAGTATAAGCTCTCTTTGAGAGTTAAATATGAAATTATTCCCTTTCTTTCAGGTGAATTCCTGTAACTTATACTCCCTTTTTTGTGGAAATTATGTTATGCAGTAGCCAAGTGTTACTCTGTTAATATCTGAGTAAGACTATTTTCTCTTATTTGTCAAGGGTGCATGCATTGACTCTTTTATGAAGTATAATTGTTGTTCAGGATTTAATAATGCATCACTCATGCGTGAAGTGTATCATTGCACGCTTTGGCATGGTTTACGAGAATCTGCTGTCGCTGTACACTTTCTTTTTGCCTTGTGTGTTGTTTAAAGTGTGAATTTTGATTCTAAAATCTCAGTGAAATTGTAGTCGATGTGCAGGAGAGACTAGGCTAATCAGTGTGTGATGCAAGGAAACAATCATTTTTCCGGGTGTTTCAATCCCTGCATGGACTGCACAGTAAGGTGGCCAGTTTCACTGATGAAGCAGAATACTTATCTAGCAGTTGTGTGTTTTGCCAGGTGAGAAATATGATGATGGTGGAATAACCATGGTGTGTTGGTGGAGGACTGATGTGTGCTGGTGGATTGCTGATTGTGGCTTGATCGTCTGGACGTTGCCTTAAAGTTGTCTGCTTTGTGTAGGACTGCTTTTTGACACTCCTGTTTTGGTTTTGAGTTTGTTTTGGTTTTGTGGGGGGGGGGGGGGGGGGGGGTGTAGGGGTTTTTGTTTTCATCTTTTTGCCACTTCTTGTGTTTTGTGTGTGTTTTTTCTTCTTTTTTTCTTCTGTGTTCCTTTTGGTTTTGTGTGTGTGTGTCAGGGGGAAGGGGGGGGTCTTTCTTCTTTGTCTTTTGGGGGATGGGGGGTTGTTTGGGGATGGATTGTTAATTGTGGCTTGATAGACTGGCCTTTGCCCAAAAGTTGTCTACTTTATGTAGGACCAATTTGCCATCTGTTTTTGCGTGTCTTCTGCTTCTTCTTTTTTTGGGGGGGTGGGGGTTGATGGAGAGGTATTTTTAACGGTACTTTTATTTTTAGTTTTTTTGGGTGCCATTCAGTGCTCTTTTATCTTTCAGTAACATTTGGCATAGTATGTTTTTAGTTCTCTTTACCAAGCCATGGATATTGTTACTGTACCATCAGTTTGTTTGCTGATATGGGGAAATGCTGTGATGTGATAAACATGTTCTTTCTTTACGAGATGTAAAGAAAGGTGCTGGAGAGAGGAGTGTTTTGTGTTTTTATCATGCCAGCAACACTTTTATATGGAGTGCATCCACAATATATTGGCCATTGCAAAATGTTTGCTGGTGTTAATCGGAAGCAATGAACATGAAAATGATATGCCTGTTGAAGGAGAGAGCAAACCAAGGGGAAGGGTGGCCAAACCATCCACCTTTCAAGGGCCCTATTTCAACCAGTCACAGTTAGTGTATAATGCTTTTTGGGATAGCTAAGCAGTTGAGTAACAGAAACAGAGGGTGGCCGAACCATCCAACTTTCAAGGGCCCTATTTCGACCAGTTGCAGTTAATGTATAATGCTTTTGGGGATAGCTAAGCAGTTGAGTAACAGAAACAGAGGGTGGCCAAACCATCCAACTTTCAAGGGCCCTATTTCAACCAGTCGCAGTTAATGTATCATGGTTTTTGGGATAGCTAAGCAGCTGAGTTGCTGAACAAGAAAGGGCTAAATTTAGAATTTGGGGTTGGTTCAAGGCAGGCAGTAATGATCTTTGACTTAGCAAAAAGGTGTCTTGGTAAGGCAAAGTATAAAGTGGCCAATATGCAATGGATATACTCAGTCAAGAGTTCTTGGTATACTCTGCCAAGAACCCTTCTATTTGTTTCGTCTTGAGGTGACCCTGTGAGGTTGATGGGACATTAAAATCCAGTATTAACTAACTGCCCATCCGTTTGTGTCACTGATGTGGGAAAATGTTGAGATGTGATAAACCTTCTCTTTCTTTACATCATAAACAGACATACTGGAGTATTTTGTGTTTGTTTTTTAAAGTTTGACTGATTCAACTGAAAATTATTCACATGTACTCAGATGACATGCTTTAATGGATACGTCGTTGACACCCCAGAGGGAGGCCAGGAAGGCCAGGCCAGGCCTACTCTCTGCAACCTCAGGGCTATCATTGGATTCTCCTTTCCAGTCCTGTCGCTTCTTCTTCTGCCTAATCCTGTTTCTCCTTCTGTCTGACCACTTTCCTGCTAATGGTTGATTCTCCTGACTTTTTCCAGAAAATTCTCCAAAATATTTTGATATGAGACATTTAGTGGGTTTTTTTGTTTTTTGTTGTTTTTTGTATGGCCCTTGTTGAGCATCTAGGAGATGATAGTTGGTAGGTGGTATGTGCAGCTTGCTGCCGTATGGCACTGGTATTTGCCATTATACATTTATATTGCACTTTTTAGGTTTTGATTGATTGTGTCCATTCATTTTTGATATCTTTCTTTTATCTGGTATTGTTAAGTCAGATGGAATGGTCAACGAAACCAGCATGTACTAGTCTTGTATGTTTTTTTTTAACAAGGGCAGTACTGAAGGGACAAACTCTCCCAAAAAATGTTTGATGTTTGTGTGTGCATGTTGTTTTTTCTTGTTTTTTTCTCTCTTTTCTTCCCCTGTTTGTGTATGGATTGATTTTGTTGATTTGACTTCAGAAAGTATTTACGTATGAGAAGAGTTTAGAAATATGAATTTGCTTATGACTGAGTTTGACTGTCCTGAGGGGACCCAGTGCAGTGAACAGGACGTTAAAATCCAGTGACGAGCTAACTAATGATTGGTCACTTGTGAATAACTTCAAAAGTCTATTAAGCTGGGCATTAAACAGATTGAATGCTCAGACATTTTTTGGATAGGCTTGTCACATTTTGGTTTTAATCATGACAAAGAATGTGAATGGTTAAATGAGCATGGTAGGAGTAATTTTCTGGAATATTGTTGACAATTTCTTGAGACTTTTAATGAGTTGAGCATGTGATCCTGATACCATTGCTTATATATATATGTGTGTACATGTATCTGTCAAATTGTGGGGAACATTTGTAAACTGTAACCTGTACACAGTCATTTAATACATCATTATCTGAAGATAATCTGTGTTGTTTGAGGTTTGTTTACACAAAAGTTAAGACATAAGAAACATGCTGTCCATGGATAAAACAAATGCACATAAAAATTACCTTTTTCAACTGCGCATGAGAACTGACAGTAAAAAACAAAAACATTTTACACAAATCAGCTTCAGATATTGCCCAAATACACACACACCTCTCCAATTTCATTCTGGGAAGAGAAGAAGCTGTTAAATATGAATATAGTAATAAGTAAAAGCCAGATTTAAAGATGTTCTTCTCTTTCTTACATACATAGGAACAGACAGACAAAAAGATGTTTGTTGTGTGCTTAAGATTTAAACATTCAACAGTTTTTTGTTTCTTTCTTTGTTTTTTCTTCTTTTTTAAAATGTTTTTATTAAAATGTCAGGTTTACATTCATTAAAAAAAAAATGCATCTCAGGATATCAGGACAATCAATATATGGGATTTGAACATTCGTGGCAATAAATGAATCCACATTGTAATGTTAAAACCTGGTAGTAGGAAGTATGTTCACTACCTCTTGTTGTTGTCTTTTGTTTTTATTATAATTTTTTTTAAATTATTTTTTATTAAAGAACAATGGCCAAGTAGACGCAAGAGGCTCTTCCTACTTTTTATTATTATTGTTTTTTCTTTATTTTTTTCCGTCTGTGGGTGTGTGTATGTGTATGTGTGTGCTGTACAAACACCATAATGTACTCCAAGTTGGCTGTGGAATAAAAATCCCTTGCTGCACTGGGGAGTCAGACACACAGCAATATTGCCCCAGGCTTCTCAGTCCAGTGCTGTCCCAGCTATGCTGTTCTGCCCAGGTTAGTTTGATGCTGGCATATAAATTGTAATGCACAGTCCACCGCAAAGGTTTTTGACAACAATTTGTCGTATTGCCATCAGAAATATCGGTGTAATTATCATTTTATCAATAGGTAACACTCAAATAACCATACTGCTTTTGTGTTTCCTGTACTTATTTGTTGAGCTTATGATTACGATGAATGAATAAAATTTTGTTTAAAGGTTATATCAGAATGAAATGCAAGTCATCAAAACGCTGGTAGATAGTTGTGGCATTCCCTAGCTGAACACTTTGGGTCACCAGTGTGTGCATTGTACACTGACAAATGCATTGCATGGGGTGAGAGGATAGCGCCTGTATTTGTTTTATTTAAATTATTATCACACTGCCACACGCTCTCTTCGGAGGATTTATCTCCCTTCCTGGAGGGTGGGTCAGGTTATGCAAATAGTTCATCATGGCTGAGGATCGTCCCGACAGAACTGTGCAGTGCATTACATCATGTTAATGTAGTCTTCGTGTTGTTGCTGGTGTCGGTGTGTTTGACAGCCCAAGTCTTCGTGTTGTTGCTGGTGTCAGTGTGTTTGACAGCCCAAGTCTTCGTGTTGTTGCTGGTGTTGGTGTATTGTGACAGCCCAAGTCTTCGTGTTGTTGCTGGTGTTGATGTGTTGTGACAGCCCAAGTCTTCGTGTTGTTGCTGGTGTTGGTGTGTTGTGACAGCCCAAGTCTTCGTGTTGTTGCTGGTGTTGATGTGTTGTGACATAGTCCAAGCTGCATTATGCCGGGAGAGACAGTAATTGGTTTTTAACGTGCTGTCAACCAAACAGGGTCACCTCAGGACGATCACACTCTGTTTTAAGCAATTACACATTTCAAACATCGCCTCATATGTAAACCCTTTCTCAAGTCAAATCTACAAAATCAATCCATACACAAATCTAAAGGGAAATGTAAATGCACAAAAACGTTGGAAGAGTTAGTCCTTTTAATATTGCCCATATCTCTCTCTCTCTCTCTCTCTCTCTCTCTCTCTCTCTCTCTCTCTCTCTCTCTCTCTCTCTCTCTCTCTCTCTCTTCTCTCTTCTCTTCTTCTTCTTCTTCTTCTTCTTCTTTTAGCACAAGTCTAGGACATCTGGTATCGTCGACCGTTCCATCTGATTACCAATATTAGATGAAAGACAAATATAAAAGGAATGGACAGCAGAGGTACTGCTCCCTCGCCGCTCGTCCCGGCATCCCCACTTCCGGCCACACCCACTGCTCCTCCCCACTTCCGGCCACACCCACCGCTCCTCCCCACTTCCGGCCACACTCACCGCTGGTCCCGGCATCCCCACTTCCGGCCACACCCACCGCTCCTCCCCACTTTGGCCACACCCACCGCTCGGCCCGACATCCCCACTTCCGGCCACACCCACCACTCGTCCCGACATCCCCACTTCCGGCCACACCCACCACTCGTCCTGACATCCCCACTTCCGGCCACACCCACCGCTCCTCCCCACTTCCGGCCAAACCCACCGCTCGTCCTGACATCCCCACTTCCGGCCACACCCAGGGTTTATTCCGCATCGTGGCCCCAGAGGTCCACAGGAGGAGACATCAGATCGTTGGTGGGCAGCCATCCGAAGGAGACACTGCACTGCTGCCGAGTCACTTCGGTGGTGTTCAGTAATGCCTGTAACGATTCAACATACGCTGGACACCACCTACTGTGCCCCCTACTGACGACAATGTTGGCTAAGTCGCGGAGTCAGGCTGAGTGGGTGTCCCCTCCAGAGAGCAGACCGCCACCACGTCCCTCCACCAATCCTCCAGTGTGGACTCTCTGACGTTGAGGGCTTTGATCAGAACTGCCTCAGGCAAGGGAGGAGGCGGGAACACTGAGACTGAGGTCACCACGAGGGCACAGCACGAAGGGCTACAGAAGCTGAACCTTTTTTTCTTTTTTTCTTTTTTAATGCAGTGACAGATGAAGATGATTGATGACGCTGTGGAGGTTCGAGACTACTTGACAGGGCCGCAGACTACGCAAAGATTATAAATACAAAGATCTTTGTATTTATAATCTTTGGACTACGCTTACTGTCATAATTATCTTGGTGTTGACCACGCCCGGAAACTGCGGCGCCTGCAGCGTTTGTCCAGTAATTAGAGTAATGTCCCTCTAAGAGTAATGTCCCTCTCAAAGACGCGTCTGTGCTGTGCCTGAAGCTCGGCTGTGTGGTCCCGTCCTTCCCACTGGGCCCATAGCGCCCCCAGTCTTACTGCTCAGCAAGCTGTGTGGTCCCAGCCTTCCCACTGGGCCCATAGCACCCCCAGTCTTACTGCTCAGCAAGAGCCGGACAAAAAAAGGTTTGTCTCCTAACGAAAAGTATTGAATAATTTTCATACTTACCTGGCACGGGAGACACCCCCCACCCCTTCTCCCCGTCCCTACTGAATAATCTTTATGGTTTCCGTGGACGTTAAAAGCCACGTTTACTTACTTACGGATACGTTTCTTAGCAAAACTTCCAAAAGACTGGGCCATTGACAGAAGGAAGACTTCAGAAAGACTGGGCCATTGACAGAAGGAAAACTTCAGAAAGACTGGGCCATTGACAGAAGGAAAACTTCAGAAAGACAGGAACTGGCAGAAGGAAAACTTCCAAAAGACGGGAGAATGGGCCATTTGTAGAAGGAAAGCTTCAGAAAGACAGGAATTGGCAGAAGGAAAACTTCCAAAAGACGAATGGGCCATTTGTAGAAGCAAAACTTCCAAAACTTCCAAAAGACGGGAGAATGGGCCCAAAACAAAACGAGCAATAGAACCAGGCAGACGCCCTGAAACTCCAGACGGGGTAGGTGGGGAGGGTGGGTGGGAGGGGGAGGGGGGGGACATCAGACGTCCCGGCCAGGCCTCGCTTCGGAGGATTCCAGGAGAGTGGGTGGACTTTGCCCGGCGTAACGTTCCGCAGTATAGCGTTAAGCTGTTTAGTTAGTTCTTGGATTAGAAGATAAGCGACAGGTGACGTAAGCTCGGCTGTCCTTGCCAGCAAATGGAGAGCCGCGCTCTGCTTGGCGGGAAAGTGGTCCGATAGTTCTGGGATTTGGACGTCCCTTCAACCGGACAGGGTCACCCCGGGACGAAAGGTGAAAGTGGTAGGAAGAGGTGAAGGTTAGTAAGTACTATTAAAAATATGAATTATGTATACATGCATATACCTGCGTCCCGGTTAAGGCCATCACTCATGCATACATGTATAAATGCTTACTCATTCTCTGACAATGTCCCTTTAGGCATGCATGGGATGGGATAAACATTACAAGGAGATGAGTAGAGCTGGAGGGGAAATGACGTTTGGGTCGTGAGTTTGTTGGGGGTGGGGTGGGGGTGGGGGTAGGAGGAGCTCGGGGGTGGGGGGGGGGGGAGAGGTTGCTGTAAATTCGTCAGTGTGTGTGTGCGTGTGTGGTTTTCTGAGGTGGGTGCAATTTTTATTTTAAAGTTTTATAATGATCGACATGAAATATATAAAACAATTAATTCCACACACGTACATGAGAACTAAATTAACAACAGCAAAAAAGGGCGGGAGGAGATAACATCCTCCAAACCGGTTTGACTAGATCGACCTTACATCTGGCAACAGGCCTTTTTATTATGCATGCCAGTCTGTGACTAGATAGACCCTACAGTTCTGGCAACAAGGCATGCCAGTCTATGACAAGATAGACCCTTAGTTCTGGCAACAGGGCTATTTACCGTGTGAGCCAGGGTATGACTAGATAGACCCTACAGCAGTCCTTGTGACTCTGCCCAAGCACGGCAGTTGAAACAGCAATTGCGCGTGCACTAGTCGCTGGGCAATGGCGAGGGGACACCGCCTTAACACTTCCATTGTTCTGGCGGCGGTCCACGGTCTCTCCGGTCTTTTCGGGCGGTATCCGCGGTCGAGCCTTCACTCTTTCGTCCCCTTCCCCCCCTGTCCCCGTCCCTAATAAGCTACCTCGCTTCTGTGGACGTAAAGCAAAATGGTCCAGCTCTGGCAACAGGTCTATTTACCGTGCATGCCAGTCTATGACTAGATAGACCCTACAGTTTTGGCAACAGGGCTATTTACCGTGCATGCCAGTCTATGATAGACCCTACAGCTCTGGCAACAGGGCTACTTACCGTGCGTGCCAGTCTATGATAGACCCTACAGCTCTGGCAACAGGGCTACTTACCGTGCGTGCCAGTCTATGATAGACCCTACAGCTCTGGCAACAGGGCTATTTACCGTGCGTGCCAGTCTATGATAGACCCTACAGCTCTGGCAACAGGGCTATTTACCGTGCATGCCAGTCTATGATAGACCCTACAGCTCTGGCAACAGGGCTATTTACCGTGCATGCCAGTCTATGATAGACCCTACAGCTCTGGCAACAGGGCTACTTACCGTGCATGCCAGTGTTAAAGGCTGTCGCTCAACAATCCCGAGAACACTTCAACGTTCATTTCTTGGCCCCCCGGCAGCGCGTCCATCGGTTTAATAAAGCAACTGAAAGCCTCCTCAAAACAAGGATGAGCCGGTTTGGCCTAGCGGTAAGGGCATTGATGTTGGTAAGCGATCGACGTCGGTTCGATTCTCCACTCTGGTGCCTGACTGGGCTCAAAGCACCAACTAACTAACTAATTCCCGTCTTTGGCTTTCCTTTCTGTTCAAAAGGTGTGGTTTATGGACACTGTCCTGTGACTTCGCGAACTGGCTCTCATCCCCACCATCTCTAGCAGAACTTGTGGTGGAGACAGCGTAACGTCACGCCTCGGCTCTCGGTCCCCACCAGTACCTCTCCAGAGGCGCCTCAGCGTTAAATGAAGAGAACGAAGAGATTTGTTGTTGTCTTTTCTGTGTGTGTCTAATATCATTTTGTTCATTTGTTCTTGTTGTCTTGTGTGTGTGAGTGTGTGTGTGAGTGTGTGTGTGTGTGTGTGTTTGTGTGTGTGTGTGTGTGTGTGTGTGTGTGTGTGTGTGTGTGTGTGTGTGTGGTGTGTGTGTGTGTGTGTGTGTGTGGTGTGTGTGTGTGTGTGTGTGTGTGCGTGTGTGTGCGTGCGTGCGTGCGTGCGTGCGGTGCGTGCGTGCGTGCGTGCGTGCGTGCGTGCTGTGCGTGCTGCGTGCGTGCTTGCTGTTGTGTGGTGTGCGTGGTGTGTGCGTGTGTGGTGTGTGTGTGTGTGTGTGTGTGTGTGTGTGTGTGTGTGTGTGGTGTGTGTGTGTGTGTGTGTGTCGGCTGTAATATCACCTTGCTGTGAACAGACACAAAATTGATGAAAGAGAACGAGCGAAGGAATCAACAGAAGTTTTGCCCCCAAAAAGCCAGCCTTTCTCTAACAGGTGAAAGAGATCAAAACACACACTTTGATCGAAAACATGTGTCTCTGGCAGGTAAAAGGGATCAAAATGAAACTAAAATTGAGACTTTTATTCTGATTTTCTTTCCTTTATGTAAAAAATAAATAAATTAATCGGTAATAATAATAGTAAATCCACTTCTAATGCGCCGAATCCCTCAGCGACGCATCTGTGAGGTCAAAGCGCTATGTATGTACGTGGAACATTACAACAGTACCCAACCTAATTTAACAATGCACTGCAGAGCTCAGTCACTCTATCCCTCACTAAGCCGCATGCACACGAGCACCGCGCACACACACCCGCTCGCGTGCCCTCACACACAACCAAAAACAAGCATTTTAATAGGACAAGACGAAACATGCGGAAATTTTAAGATAAACGATGAAAATTATGCGCACGTGTGCACACACGCGCTCACACACACCCACGCACGTCCCTCACACAATCTTGTAAAAACAGAAACAAAAAACAAATTTTAATAGGACAAGACAAAATATGCGCAAACGTTCGGAGTAAGCCCCCTTTTCAAGCAACAGATAGATAGATAAACGATACAAATTGTGTATTTATTCGGTTTTAGTCAGTTATTATACTGATGTGTTAGGACACTATTCAAATCAGCGGCGTCCTTTTTAGCCTTATGTGTGTTTGGATTCTATTTCAGAACCTAGCTTATTCAATATAACTAACTTTGTTTCGGGTTTTGTTGTTGTTTGTTTGTTGTTGTTGTTTGTTTGTTATTGTTGTTGTTTGTTTGTTTGTTTGTTTACTGGTGCAAGGTTTGAACGCCGGCCCTTGCTTTAATTCGTAGAGGCTGGGCCGGAAAATTGCCAGCGTTCAGATGTTGGCAGGCAACAGCTAGGTGGACGAGAGACTTGCTGTAGTATCTCTGGGTGGACGACCAGCTGTCGCACAACTTCACGCTTCACCAGCGTCAGTGGGGGCGTTGGCACTTCGGCCGTTACTGATACGCTAGCCTGGGAGTAGGCGGATACTATGTCAGCCCCACGTCATCATCATCAGTCGGAGGTGCAGAGCGCTCTCGCTCTCCAAAACCAAACTGAACCACGATCGATAGTGGGTCACCTCTGGGTTTTGTGCCCGCCTCGAGATTTTTCCCGAGTCAAGTCAGTCTGTGCAAACTACACAAAAAGTCCTTCGGGTGAGACAATATAAGTATAAACATAGGTCCCTCGTGTGTATACGCATGGCAAAAAGATCAGATACGCACGTTAATGATTCTGTAGTCAATGTCAGAATTCGGCGGATTGTTGAAGCATCAAAACAGCCCAGTATACACTAAGTGTCGGAGTCTTCAGGATGTTGAAGTTGGACACGATACGGAATAACTTGAGTTAGTGCGAGGAGGTCAGCTGTAATGACTTACGGTGATGAGCAGTAATAACTCACGACCGGAAGATACAATATATTAAAGATTGAATATAATGATGGCATTCTTGTAGACTTTTTACATTTTATTTTTACTGGAATTGTCCAGGGTGATGATGATGAAGTGATGCTTAATGTCCTCAGATGTCAGTTGACATATTAGGGACAAGTTGTGACCAATGCCGAAGCTCGGTGCAATAATTCTTTACGTCCACGGAAACCAGAAGGCTCGTTAGGACGGACAGTCCAGGACGTCCACCTCGACTCTCACACAGCTCCTGAACTATGTTGTCCAGGGTGGTCAAGCGACATTAATATAGCCCGCCCGATTTGAACAAGACACATTTTGAAAAGGCTAACTCCTTTAATTTGACATGAAAATCTTGGAAATGTTTCAAAGGCAACGCTGGGGAAGCCTCAGAGATGGCTTAAACGAGGTGGGGCGCATATGGGCTTTCCGGAGCGCATAGATAGCATTTTGAACTGGATTGAACAGAGTCTGCCGGAGATGAAAGGAGCTGCAAGACTAAGCATTCAACGAGCATGTTTGGAATTGTGTGTGCGTGTGTGTGTGTGTGTGTGTGTGTGTGTGTGTGTGTGTGTGTGTGTGTGTGTGTGTGTGTGTGTGTGTGTGTGTGTGTGTGTGTGTGTGTGTGTGTGTGTGTGTTCCGTTTAATTCCGTTTACCTGAACCTCAATGACGTCAGCCGACGAAGTGTAAATATCATTGGTGCGGAAGAGAGGCAAACACTCTGACATTTGATGAGCGCGATGTGCACTAAAGTCCAGGTCAGTAATTTGGAGTTGCAGGTCCATTCGAACAGGTCTCATAAAGTATACAGTCCGTGATGACCAGTGGCTAGAAAACTATGTAGGCTTTCGTCAGTCTTGGCCCTGACATAACCGTCATGGATGACTGGCCGTTAAAAAATAATTTCCCAATTTCCCCTCGTCAGTCGGCGAACAAAGAAGGCTGCCATTTATAACGGTTCCGGACTTATAGTTTAGATTTTTTCCCCAAACGGTCCCTTACAGTCGTCCTTCAGTTCCGACAGAAGCAAAACAATAACTTAACAACGAAAACGACAGTCTCGGCTGAAACAACAACAACAACAAAAACATCTGTCCATGAATTAAAAACCCCACTCATTTACAAATACTCCTGTGACACGGATCCAAATACATAAAATTAAAAGGTTTAAAAGAACGATATTTATTAGGGCAAGACAAAAGCAGCCAATTTTCGGGGAAATCCGCTTTGTCAAGCTACAAAACGACACTTAACGATACACCTAAACGGTGAAAAACGATGAAAAATGATGTGAAAAGCTAAACGACTTATCTGTTTTTGGGTTGAGCTAAGTTGTTTTCCTGTCCAGTGTTTGGAAGAATGTTGGAATCGATTTTCATCGTTTTTGACCGTTTAGCTGTTGTTTGAGTGTCGTTTTGTAGCTTGACAAAGGAGATGACATCGAAAATGTCCTGGTTTTGTCTTGTCCTAATAAATAGCGTTCGTTTCAACCTTTTTATGTGTTTGGATCTTGTTTTGGAACGCTAGCAGTCATTCTTGTTTTAGTTTGTTTTAGTTTGTGTGCGTGCGTGCGTGCGTGCGTGCGTGTGTGCGTGTGTTGTGTGTGTGTGTGTGTGTGTGTGTTTTACTATTGTGACACAGAAATAAAATCTAATACAAAGTTAACTGCTAGCTTATATATTATTACATAGGCTATAAAGACTTTATGCTTACTTGCCGTAACATGTGTTTAGTGTGCATTAATGTACCGGCTGTGCCCTGGGAAACCGTGGAGCTACCACGTATCAGGGCAGGCAACCTGGCCCTTAGTTTGGCCGCCACCGCAAGGCGATGTTGCCACGAGGATTAGGTCATCTCCCTTCCCGTTGTGGGTACATTCATGACACATGCATTACCCAGCCTGAACACACACACACACACACACACGGGCGCGCACACACACGCGCACACGAACAAACATATACACATCTCTCTCTGTCTCTCTGTCTCTGTCTCTGTCTCTGTCTCTGTCTCTCTCTCTCTCTCTCACACACACACACACACACTCACACTCACACATACTCTCTCTCTCTCTCTCTCTCTCACACACACACACACACACACACACACACACACACACACACACACACACACACATACGCGCGCGCACGTGCGCACACACACACACGCACACGCACGCACGCACGCACGCAAGCACACACACACACACACACACACACACGCACGCACGCACGCACGCACGCACGCACACACACACACCACACACACACCACACACACACACTCCGCTAATCCCAGCAAACATTTGAAGGTGTTTTGGGAGTCCCAGCATATGTAGCTTGCAGACCGCTGGGACCCCGGGCATGTCGCGTGGCCGTGATGCTGTCGGTCAGCGTGATCTTCCGTACCGGCAGGAAGGTACCGGAAAGCCAGGCGTGGGGTGAGGTCTTATCAAAGACTCTTTGGTCAGATACTTTATCTTCTGGCACACCATTCAAAGTTCGAGAAACATACTGACTGACAAATCTAATCCTTGGAACATATTAT
>JABMCL010000277.1:955000-972500 GCA_018857735.1 Alviniconcha marisindica | reverse complement strand
CAGTACTGACGCAAGTTTCTGATCAGACTTTGTAAGGAGACCTTCTAGTACACTCAAAACAGCAGTTTCGGTGCTGTGATATTTCGTTTCTGTACGCAGACTGTCGAATTTCGAGTAAGCTGTTTGCACAAAGATGAGACTGTAGTTGAAGAAGAACTACCCTCTCTAGTATCTTTGAAACGAATGGGAGATTTGAGACTGGTTTGAAATTTCTTAAATCATTAGCATCAAGATCCAGGGTTTCTTCAGTATGGGTGTCATCGTAGTGAAAGTTAAAATCGCCAAGCAGTACCGAGATAACTGTGGGGATCTGCAAATGGTGTCAGAAATTCGGGGAACTCCTCGGGAAACAGCTGATTGGAGAGTTTGTTCTTCCTGCTAGGAGGCGGTCTGCCAGGCACACGACCGACACGGACAAGTTCCTGCCGGAGATAAGTTCGACAGCCTCAAAAGACTGAAAGAACAGGCGTTAGAAAGATGTACTGTCACAGATGGCGTCTCGAAGAATGAGGGATTGAAAGGTCGCGGGTTCGAATCCATGCAGGAGCGGCGGGAAAAAAATTCTTCTCCAGGGTCAACTTTCTGGGCTGACTCTTATTTCGGTATCCGTTCCACCCCCGTGTTACCCGCAGTAGCACGCGGCAAAAGATCTCGGTCATTCTGCCAAAAGTGCAGCCGGGTGGCAGGTACAGCTAAACACACATACACCTACGGTATGTGGCTTTGCACGAAATGACATGGTGCATGGTTGTATGGTGTACACAGAACTTGCGCCGAGACGGCAGCAGTTTCATGTGGCACCAACGGTCATGCAAGCGCTGTAAGTACACCACTTCGGTGGATATTCAAAAATGCGCTATAACTAAAAGCTAGTCACTCATGTAGAATCACATGCGAGCGCATCATCATCATTGCTTGAGGGGTGATGGGGTGGCAGCTGAAGCCTGGACATTGACAGGAATCACTGAGGTTGGCAAAACGGCTGGCGCCCCTCCAACTGTAGGAAGTCGGCGAGGAGAGGGTGGCACGTCAGCGGCGATGGCGATGGCGATGTCAGCCACAGCCGGTGCGAGGTGTCTGGAGTCCACTGACGCTGACGATCCACATAATTAATGATTATGCATTTCGACTGAAGAGACTGACTTCACCAGCTGCTTCATGTTACCGAGAAGCCCACGAAAGACTGAGACCGAGAAACAAAACTCGTCACCAAAACTGAGACTATAAGTGTTCTGTCCGGCCACAAAAAGGCTCATCAGTTGACACTATGAATCGTATTCATTGCCTTTCCGACTGACAATGCATTTAATTATAATACTAATAATAGTGAATACTAAGAGCGCCTAACTGACCCGCACATGCCATGACTGAGCACTTACTGACACGTTCTTTACAAATACATATTGTCAAAAATGCAACGCATACAACATACAGTAAATACACACACACACACGCACGCACATACACTGACAGACTCGCACACGCACGCACGCGTGCACACACTCACACACACACTGCTAGTCGCATATCAGGGCAATCATATATGAGACTTTCAAGTAGCAAAGGGTCACGCTTTAAAAAGAAAGTTTTCAAGGAAGATTTGAAAGAGCTGACAGAGGTAGAAAGGCGGACAGAAACAGGGACTGAGTTGGTTCCAGATAACTGGAGTCTGGTAAGAGAAAGAGCGATGACCACAGGACTATGTTCGTACTGACGGTTGAGGATGTCTGTACGCCGGACCGCAGCTTTTCAAATAAATGTTTCAAACTGTTTGACTCGTTTGGTTTCCAGATTAACTTGAAAATTGAGTTAGTTTTTTGTTTTTTTGTTTTGATATTCGGGTATCCTGCTGCTGACAAGAGAGAGAGAGAGAGAGAGAGAGAGAGAGAGAGAGAGAGAGAGAGAGAGAGAGAGAGAGAGAGAAATCATGTCTGAAACAAATTGACTCTAACGGTTCTTCAAAACAACAATGAATCAACTGCAGACTCGGCAGAAACCGGCGAAGGAGCAGATTGTGAGAAGCAGATTAGCTTCAGCTTGTGGTTAAAAAATAAAAATAAAATAAAAATGCGAATTTATCCTTTCGGATATATGTTTAAACTCTACGGGGGAAAATAAAAGAAAAAAGGCATATTTAGATACGATCCCTTCCGGTGCTTCCATTGCTCGCACTGATGCTCGTGGTAAGCGGCAACACACACAATGACACACACACATCGTGGCTGACTAGTTTGTGACTGTAGTAACCGGAATGTTAACAAATAATGATAGCTGGAACGACTCCTTGGATTTTACCGAAAAACACTGTGACTCTACAGTCACTGAGTCCAAAGCCACCCGCCCACAGGCTTTGTTGTCACTGCGCGGCACAGACCGAAGTTTCGCTTGCCTGTTAGTGATCGCAGCCTGCTCGCGCGGCGAGCTGGCAGTCAGCAGTCCATGCCGTGTAGTGTCTCTGTTCAGACCGACGCAAACATTTGTTTGTCGTCTGCTTCTCCAGTCGCAGACAGGCATCGGGAAAGGAAGAAGGGAAAAGGTGACAGGCTGCGAGGAGGGAAAAGGAGGTACCATTTTCACTGATCAACTTGTCATTACTGACAACAAACAAACAAAATGGAAATCGAGCAGCAACAGCAACAGCAACAACAGCAGAAACAGATGGCGAACGGAAATGCTTCTTCCGAATCTTTGTCTGGAACAGCAACCGTGAATTTGAAACGAAAAATCGGCCTGATGAACGGTGTAGCGATCATCGTAGGATCAATTATAGGTTCTGGTATTTTTGTTTCCCCTAAAGGAGTGCTGATGGAAGCTGGATCGGTGAGTATTCGTCTTTCATTCCGCCCCCTCCCAGTGGCAGTTCGTTGACCATGCGGCGGCCATGTGCACGTGGTCTGCTTTGTTGTGTGTGTGACGGACCGAGTTTCCACGGCAGCATCTGTTCGGTGCTGGCCAGTATTGTTCGAGTAAGCTTTTAGGTCAGCTTTTATTGTGTGGTATTATAATTCAGTTTTGTGATAGTTTGTAAAAACTGAACCAACTTGACGAAAATCGTACCTGTTGCTGCGTGTGTCTAACTGACGATGATGCAATGGGTGCGCAAGGCCTCACCCGACTGTTCGTCAGAAACGCAGATCTCGCTAGCCTAGCATAGTAGCAAGTTTTACTAAGATGAGTACGTAGAAAAATATTGGAATTATGCGATTTGCAAGGCTTACAGGTCTAGTCCCTGTAAATATTTAACTAGTATAAATTATAACTATATATTATTATATTATAAGTATATAAAACAATTAAAAAAACAAAACCAGTAATCACAAAAAAGTAATATATGTTTATTTTATTCTCTTGTGTCACTCTCACACAGTCACAGTCATTGGAGCACTGTGTATTTGGTACTGGTCAGTATAAAGTTTACCGTGGTTAATGTTAGGAAGATCATGGATTGCATCAACTTGATCCAGATAAAGATGGTGGCCAAATTCTCCAGTAACATATTGTTATTTATTCATCTGTCTATGGACCACATTCATCACAATGGAGATGTGTCACTGTTATGGGTTACATTTTTTTTATTTTATTTGATTATACTTAATTTACAAAACACACACAAATACAAAACTTTATTTTTATTATTCACAATAAAATTTGTCTTTTGGTCACTTGAGTTCCACACTTAATAGGACAAGTAGACAGTTCAAAACAGAGCATACAGATAAACTGGAGTAAAATGTAGTAAAACATAAAATATCACTTTTCAGAATAGGATGTTAATTGTCACATGGGTTGGAATAGACAGACTGGAAATTCCAGTGTTACACAGGCAGTTGTGACTTCCATCACTATGGATAGGCAAGATTGAAAACATCCTGTTCACTGTTATTCTTACTTGTTTTATGAGTCAACGGAAAGCTTCGTTAGTCAGACCTCCAAATCATCTAACTACCAGTACCACATCCATTGTCATTGAATTAGCTCTGTCCAGACATATCTTTCTACCAAGGCAACAGTGAAACTAGTCACCTCGCTCATTCTGTCATGCCTTGGCAACTGCAGTTCTTCTGTCCTTTCTGGTCTGCCTGCTTCTTCTGTCCATAGATGTTATTGCTTTCAGAACTGTGCTACTCTGCTTGTCCTGAGAAAAAAAATGTAAAACTTCTCACATTTTGTATATATTATATATATATATTATATCACAAACTCTGTTTTAATCTCTTCACTGGCTCCCAATACTTTAAAGAATTTAGTACTTGTAAGGTAAACACTCTGCTGTATAAATGTATCATGCGCACTGCTCTGTCTTATCCCTGTGACCTTCTTCAACTTTACACACTCTCCTGTACTGTGCTCAGCTTCTGATACTCTCACTTGTTTCAGCCTCCAGATTCTTCATACCAGACTTTCCACTGGTGGTTTCCACACCTTTTCTGTCTGTGGCCCCTCTACATGGAATAACCTTCCCTTTCCTCTCTGACAGAAACCCTCTCTGGACTCTTTTAAATCTAGCCTCAAGACATTTCTTTTTCCAAAACAATAGATCTGCCATGTTTTTTGCACTGTGCTGTCCTCTTCCTCCACCTCAGGCTCAAGTCCCTATTTGTTATCTGTGTAAATCAAATTGTGTATGATCAGTATGTGCCTGTGTGTATTTGCATGCAGTATGTATTCATGTATACATGTGCCTAGAATAGTCTCAGGACAAAATTCCAGTACCATACACACACAGTGACTCAGAATCAGATGCTCCGTTTGGTTCCATTGCCAGGGACACTCCTTCCTGTCAGTCTTACAAATACACACTAACAGTAACACATACCCGCTGTTACTACGATCAGCATGCCCAGGGTGCTCTACTCCTCTAGTGTTAACAGTTACATTCAAATAAAATTAAAAAAAGGCACAAGATTCTGCAGTCAGTGACAGTGTATCTTCCGAAGTTATACCTTTAGCCTTAGGACTAGGAGCAGAGCTCTACAGTCATTCTGATTATTTAGTGTTTAGATGTATTCTCACACCACTGGCCATTGGCATTATGCTTCATTATGTTTGATATTATTTAAACAATACATGGTGGAATTGTTCAAAGTATGTGTATCATACAAAATACACAGCGACAACTTGTGTAGAAGGATCTTAATTTTAATACTTAATTCTTAGTGCATGCTGTTGACGTGAAGGGTGAGACAGACACTGACAAGTATGCACATTGTATAATATATAATTTGTATGCATGCACAAATGTTGGTTTGAAAGAACCGAGAACTGTTTTAGTTTTTTACCCTTCCTTGATCAGACCAGACAGCTGCGTCACCAATCTTAAGCAAAGCAAAGGATCACAAAGGATATGTACCTCTGGCGGAGTTTATGTATCTTGTAAAGTTGTATAGTTTACTAAAATTACTTGCATGCTAGGTGAGAGTTACCATAGGTGACCTGGGTCTTTGCTGTTATGTTTGTGTGGCATTTTTGAGAAAGTGCTAATTAACTCCCTTGTTTCTTGATTCTGTTCGTAGAATATCAGACTGACAGAATTGTTATTTTGGTGTGCTACTGAAAAAGAAAGCATTGTAAACATCGTTATAAACAAGTGTGGTGTCACTGTCAGTACAGCATTGGAAACAAAATGTGCAGTTTCAAGTCTTGATTGTGCATTAAGTGTACTTGTTAAATGTGGTTATTTTCAGGTGGGGCTGTCCATAATAGTGTGGTGTGCTTGTGGCCTGATTTCGCTGCTGGGCGCCCTGTGTTACGCTGAACTAGGCACCACCATCACACGCTCTGGTGGCGACTATGCCTACATCTTAGAAGCATTCGGCCCATTTTTTGCCTTTTTACAGCTATGGGTAAGTGATCATTTCAGACTGGGGAATTGTTAGACGGTAATTAGCTGCTTACTTCCTCCATCTTTCACCACCCATTGGTGGTGCTGGTATTGAATGATAACTATCCAGGCTCCAGTGTTGATAACACCACAGCTGGCACTAGTGATGAATAATGGAGATCAACTCAACTAGTCAGTCTGGCAGTTCTGATTTCACGCCGACTGGTGAACTGCATGTACTGTGTATGGCCTGCATATGTTGGCTTTTAATACTTTTATGCTGGCTGAGTGTCACCCCAAATGAAGCCCCCAGATTCAGGAGGCGAATAGTTCAAACAAAAATATTACCACTGTAAGGCCACATGTTGTGATGGTGTTTGTTGTGAATGACCTATTCATTCTGCCTGCAACAAAATCAAGTTGTGCACATTTTTCTGCCATATATATCTGTTTCTTCATAGCTTTGGTACTTTGGATAGAAGTTCCTAGTTTTGGCCATGTATTACAAATCTTGTGTATGTTTAAATATGGCTGTGGGGAAAACAACAACAGCAACACCCTAACAGTCTCTGCTGTCATCTGGCATTGTTACATACTAGGCATGATGTTTTAATTTTCATGACGTGTTAATTTTCATGATGTATGAAATGTATGCACCTAAGGCTCATTTGAGAAAGGGCACTCTAAGACCCTATTATTATTATTATTAAATAAATAAATATAGCACATAATTGTCCTGCTGTGGCAAAATGATTGTGGTAACTTTGACCTGTTTTTAAGGTCACAGGAGAGTGAAAATGTCATTAGTGAAGGGTAGTTTTCTGTTCTGAATGTGGTCCATCAGTGACATCATCTCATTACTGGTGACATGTTATTTAGTTTTGTGCTGGTTTTGTATACATTTGAATAATTGGTTACTAAAGACTGGAGTTTGCTGCATATATTTTAATGTATCTTCCTTTTTTTCCCTCTCCCACAGGTGAACCTTATTATAATCCGACCCACAGTCCAGGCCATTGTGGCGCTGACATTTGCATATTACGCGCTGCAGCCTTTCTTCCCAACCTGCGAACCACCAAATACTGCCGTCAGTCTCTTAGCAGCTCTTTGCATCAGTAAGTGTACTTTGACTTTCAACTGTGGATACACGTATTTATAAATTTTTTTTACTAAGTTGGTCACATACACACTAATCCCTGTACATTCACAGACACACATGAATACATGCACGCGCGCACACACACACACACACACACATATTTTGAGAAACATAAGTATGCACATTCATACATGGCATACACTGACTTGACTGACTCTCTGGGTCTTAAACACAACCCCTGTGTATTTGTTCCCCCCAAAATGTGCATGCAGTTGTAAGCTTGTGTGTTAGGTATATTACTAATGTACTGTTATGCCATAGCTTTTTTCCTGTGTAGGTATTTATGCATTCCATACTTCTTTTTCTTTTGGGGGGTTAAAGTTGTAAAGCACTTTGCGTCAGTGAAAGCGCTCTATAAATTCCCTGTTATTATTAATATGCACACACACAGGTATACATTTATGCTGTCTCGTCAGAGAATGGCAAAAGACATATGCCACATGGGGCTATATATATATATATGCGTTAATGAATTAGTATGTAGGCTGTTTTTTGTTTTGTAATAAAATTGTATTGTGTAGAGAAGACAAGGTTTGATTTCTCGCATTTTGTGTATACCCCCCCCCCCCCCCACCCACCCCTTGTTGTTTGTAAGGAGCTTAGTTTTGAAGGATTGGATTTGTCGATGTAACCATTATTGTATTGTATAATTATCTAGTTATATATATATATACATAGATCGCTGGGAGGGGGGTAGTAATCCAAAGGAGAGAACTATAGGGAACAAACATTAGAATTATGCTGACGCTGGTGTATAGGTGGTTTGAAAAACACCAAGTGCTGTAGGGATTTTTTAATGCTGTCCAGTCAGCAGACGGTTTACCACTCGGGATCCCACTGAGCTGAAAAGTAAATTTTCAGTCTACCAAGCAAATGTATTCCAGGCCTTCAACCGCCATTTGTCAAGAAAATATATTCCTAGGCGGCCAACTTTCAACCGCCTTTTGCCAGGAAAATGTATTCCCGGGCGGCCGGCTTTCAACAGCCTTTTGTCAAGAAAATGTTTTCCTGAGCGGCCGGCCTTCAACCATGGCCTTTTGTCAAGAAAATGTATTCCCGGGCATCCGGCCTTCAACCACCCTTTGTCGAGAAAATGTATTCCCCGGGCTGCCGGCCTTCAACCCCCATTTGTCAAGAAAATATATTCCCAGGCGGCCGGCCTTCAACCACCCTTTGTCAAGAAAATGTATTCCTATGCAGCTGGCCTTCAACCGCCATTTGTCAGGAAAATGTATTCCTGGGCAGCCGGCCTTCAACCGCCATTTGTCAAGAAAATATATTCCCAGGTGGCCAACCTTCAACCGTCCTGTGTCAAGAAAATGTATCCCCGGGTGGCCGGTGGCCGGCCATCAACCGCCTTTTGTGAAAAAAATGTATTCCAGTGGCTGGCCTTCAACTGCCTTTTGGCATTGACATGGATTGGAGCAGGAACAAATAACAAACTGTACAGACTGCTCCTTGTAAAGACTTAGGATTGGAGCAGGAACAAATAACAAACTGTACAGACTGCTCCTTGTAAAGACTTAGGATTGGAGCAGACACAAATAACAAACTGTACAGACAGACTGCTCCTTGTAAAGACTTAGTATTGGAGCAGACACAAATAACAAACTGTACAGACTGCACCTTGCAAAGACTTAGTATTGGAGCAGGCACAAATAACAAACTGTACAGACTGCTCCTTGTAAAGACTTAGGATTGGAGCAGGCACAAATAACAAACTGTACAGACAGACTGTTTCTTGTAAAGACTTAGTATTGGAGCAGACACAAATAACAAACTGTACAGACAGACTGCTCCTTGTAAAGACTTAGGATTGGAGCAGACACAAATAACAAACTGTACAGACAGACTGCTCCTTGTAAAGACTTAGGATTGGAGCAGACACAAATAACAAACTGTAGAGACAGACTGCTCCTTGCAAAGACTTAGTATTGGGGCAGGCACAAATAACAAACTGTACAGACTGCTCCTTGTAAAGACTTAGGATTGGAGCAGACACAAATAACAAACTGTACAGACTGCTTCTTGTAAAGACTTAGGATTGGAGCAGGCACAAATAACAAACTGTACAGACTGCTCCTTGTAAAGACTTAGGATTGGAGCAGACACAAATAACAAACTGTACAGACTGCTCCTTGTAAAGACTTAGGATTGGAGCAGGCACAAATAACAAACTGTACAGACTGCTCCTTGTAAAGACTTAGGATTGGAGCAGACACAAATAACAAACTGTACAGACTGCTCTTGTAAAGACTTAGGATTGGAGCAGGCACAAATAACAAACTGTACAGACTGCTCCTTGTAAAGACTTAGGATTGGAGCAGACACAAATAACAAACTGTACAGACAGACTGCTCCTTGTAAAGACTTAGGATTGGAGCAGACACAAATAACAAACTGTACAGACAGACTGCTCCTTGTAAAGACTTAGGATTGGAGCAGGCACAAATAACAAACTGTACAGACAGACTGCTCCTTGTAACAGACAGACTGCTCCTTGTAAAGACTTAGGATTGGAGCAGGCACAAATAACAAACTGTACAGACTGCTCCTTGTAAAGACTTAGGATTGGAGCAGGCACAAATAACAAACTGTAGAGACAGACTGCTCCTTGTAAAGACTTAGGATTGGAGCAGGCACAAATAACAAACTGTACAGACTGCTCCTTGTAAAGACTTAGGATTGGAGCAGGCACAAATAACAAACTGTAGAGACAGACTGCTCCTTGTAAAGACTTAGGATTGGAGCAGGCACAAATAACAAACTGTACAGACTGCTCCTTGTAAAGACTTAGGATTGGAGCAGACACAAATAACAAACTGTACAGACTGCTCCTTGTAAAGGCTTAGGATTGGAGCAGACACAAATAGCAAACTGTACAGACAGACTGCTCCTTGTAAAGACTTAGGATTGGAGCAGGCACAAATAACAAACTGTAGAGACAGACTCCTCCTTGTAAAGCCTTGTTACAAGTTTTCTTTACTCTCGCCCAGTTCCATTGTGAAAATGGCCAGTAATGGTCCTGCAATGTGTAAATCCAGGTCTAGAAACTTGACCACACTGACGGAAGATTATATAATTATACTGCGTATTATCAAACTATGGATGTCATAGAGTTCATGGCCTGCTTATCAGTCATTCCCATGAGACGCTAGTCATTCCCACGACCGATAGCCAGGAGAGATAATACTTGTTTACGACAGAGTCAGGCTTTGAATTTTGGAGGTCAGATTAAACATAACGCCGCTATATTGGTAGGAAAAAATGTTGCAAAATGTCAGGCTTTCTGTGGTACGATTTGCTTGTTGTTACAACTTGGTTGTGTTGTTTAGGTAGCCGTTCAGAGTGGGGTTCATTCCGGTGGTTTCTCAGCAGGCGGGTTCCCCTGCCGTTCAGAGTGGGGTTCATTCTGGTGGTTTCTTAGCAGGCGGGTTCCCCTGCCGTTCAGAGTGGGGTTCATTCCGGTGGTTTCTCAGCAGGCGGGTTCCCCTGCCGTTCAGTGAGGTTCATTCTGGTGGTTTCTCAGCAGGCGGGTTCCCCTGCCGTTCAGAGTGGGGTTCATTCCGGTGGTTTCTCAGCAGGCGGGTTCCCCTGCTAACTGCAGTCGATCGATGTTGCTGTTATGCTAGTTTGGAAACTAGAGGGACCTCGGTTCGAATCTGCTTCGGCTGTCCTTTCTCATCGCAAGTTTAACGCCTTGCCGCTAGGCCAAACCGGCTCACACAGAGGTAGACACCTTTGTAGCTTTTTTGTCGATGGGTATTCGTTGTGCAGGCTGTCCCAGGGATACTTTGTTCGTTACTTTGGCAAAGGCAGCTGAGCGGAGGGGATTGTGACAAAATAATTAAATCTCCCATGGCTCCCTGCGGATATTAGTGGACCAACAGAACACAAAATAACAAAAGTAAGTAAAAGCGAAACAATGAAAAAGGGCGTTGGGGTTGGTGTGTTTGTCCCGTTTCCAAAAGTTGGGAGTTTCAGCGACGGGAAAGCAAGCCGAAGTCAACAATGAGCACCCTACGGTAACGTGGTTTCTGCTACATAACCAAAGCGGTTCTTTTCTAATCCGTCCACCATGTTTGGGAAGACATTTCGTCATTGTGAGCACTGATATGAACGAACCAAACCACGATGAAAAAGAACACCTCGGCGGTATGAAAACTATTTTAGAAAAATTTAAAAGTAAAACTCGATCAGTGTCGAGGTCAGTGTTAATGTCCACAGGAATAGTGCAGTTTTAATTCCATGTAGATAGCCGCATTCTCGTTGCGCTGTAACCAGTACAAGTGGTATTAACGTGCCCCCAATATTTGAGTGACAGGCCGTCATAAACCAATCAGCACGCGCAGACGAGACACACCACTCTTTGACCGCCAGTTTTTATCGGACAGTTCAGAATCATTTCCTTCCGGTCAGTGAACCCTGTCTGACCAGAGGGGCCAGGTTGTTGCAAGGTTCCCAGGTGCTTACAAGTACTTACAAATTAAATTTGCCAAGTAAGGCCTTGCAAGTCCTTATATTTGCATCACAGTCCTTACAAGTCTAGCTAATACTAAAAATTCACATGGGTAGTCATAAAAGCCTCATTTTTCCAAGTCAGGGACACTGGATGGTTTTACACATTTACTGAATTTAAAAATCGTTCGGACATGTTGAGGTGATGTCTGAAGTAGACGATGCTTTCCTCCGTGTTCATTTAGGTCACATGCAGCCGAAATTATGGTCGCAAGATTATGCGATAACTGCTGGGTCAGCCATTTGGTTGCAAAATTCAAACTGTGCAAGAACCTGAGCTAACATCAAAGATGCCGGGAAACTGTTTGTTCCAGGACAAGACGGCTGGCTAAAGGACAGTGCACACCAGGAGTGGGTTCTAAAAGATAAGCTGGACAAACAAACGCGCTATGCGTGGCATGCGAAATTCAGCCAATTTTTTGTGCATGTTGCGATGGTCCTTACAAAATCTACTATTGGTCCTTACAAGTCCTTATAAGGTCCTTATTTGGCTCTAGTCCAAGTCCCAGGGAACCATGATTGGTGGTACACGAGTGAGAAAGAAACCCGTTCCGGTTCCACTTGTCGGACCTCACGTCAGTGGGCGAGGCATTCTCTCTGCTGGCCACACGTTAACAGTCAGTTATTTTACCCATTCATTTCATCGCGGCATGGTACCGCGGATGGAGAAACTAACGTTCCTTTCTCCTGAGCCGGATTCCAGAAGTAGCCAAGATTTCCTGTTTCGCGTCTGGCATAGGTTAAAATATAGCTTTCCGTCCTTCGCCTACTGCCGGGAGTTTTGCTCCTCAAATCTGTGCTGTCCTTACTCATTGAAAACCACAGTTCTTGGTGCCACTCAAACTACAACAGGTCAGACAGACAGACTCTAAGTTTTAGGGCTAAGCCTGTCGTCCTCAACCAACTAGGCCTTATGGCCTGCAATTAAAAAATAATATATATAAAAAATAGAAGGGAAAGGGGGAGGAAGAGAGAGAGAGAGAGGAGAGAGGAGAGAGAGAGAGAGAGAGAGAGAGAGAGAGAGAGAGAGAAGAAGAAAAAAAGAAGAGAGAAAGAGGGAGGTGTTGTAAGGTTCTGCTTGTTTGTCAGCGGTTGCGGGTGGTGGGCACAGGTGCAGAATGACGCCATGGACCGAAAGGGTTACAGAAGCGCGTGTCCGAGAGCCGGTACTGACAGGGCTGTTTTCGCTGCACGGTGAACGGCAAGTGGTGGTGATGTAGAGCTTCATGTCCTCGGATGTCGGTTGACATATTAAGGACAAACTGTGACCCATACCGAAGCACTGTTCAGTGTTGCTTTACGTCCACAGAAACCGTAAGGCTCATCAGGACGGAAAGCAGAGGACGGCCACCTCGACTTTCACACAGCTCCTGAACTCTGAGAACGACAAGTTTCCCATGTCGCTTTTTGTATTGTGGCTGGTCTGCGCTATTGGATTGGGACTGTAATTGTGTCAGCATCCCCACACAGATAACGGTCCCTGTCGCACGTGAAATGAATGCTGTACACGACCTTGGACGGGGGGGGGGGGGGGGGGGGGGGGGGGGGGGGGGGAGATAGAAAAGAAAAAACGGGGACAGACTGTGGTGATAGCGAAGAAGTGTAGGACGTGAGAGGGATCAGGCAGACTGGCCGGAATAAACAGTTGGGTTGTTAGCTGGTACTCGTTGTAGGCCTATTTTGTGTTTGTTGGTTGGGTTGTTAGCTGGTACTGGTTGTAGGCCTGTTTTGTGTTTGTTGGTTGGGTTGTTAGCTGGTACTGGTTGTATGCCTATTTTTTGTTTGTTGGTTGGGTTGTTAGCTGGTACTGGTTGTAGGCCTATTTTTTGTTTGTTGGTTGGGTTGTTAGCTGGTACTGGTTGTAGGCCTATTTTTTGTTTGTTGGTTGGGTTGTTAGCTGGTACTGGTTGTAGGCCTATTTTTTGTTTGTTGGTTGGGTTGTTAGCTGGTACTGGTTGTAGGCCTATTTTTTGTTTGTTGGTTGGATCAACTGCCACAGCTCATTTTGTTAGTGGGGTTTTCTTTCGGGAATGTCTGTCTGTCTGTCTGTCTGTCTCTTTAGTTGTTAGACATGTTTTTGACTGAACTTAAGCTACAATCCTTGTAAAATAAAGTGTTCGAGTTCTCTCTGACCCCCTTCCGGCAGAGAAGGACGAAGGATTCACCATCACTACCTCGTACTTGGGTGAGGCGGTTGGCAGGACGTTATGGCCCATCACTGCACGTCTTCATTTCATTTCATTGCCCCAGTCCCAAGGGCAGCTCCGCCCCCCCCCCCCCCTCCCTTCTGTAGCCCGGTTAATTAAGTGGTCCTGGTGATACACATCTTATGACAGAACAGCAAATCACACGGTCATTTTTATATATATGTTTTTTTTAACTTGCGGTTTGATCAACCCCATGGCGAAAGTCGAGGATATAATAATATTTGAGTTCTTGATGATGTGGCGGTTTCTCTCTCTCTCTCTCTCTCTCTCTCTCTCTCTCTCTCTCTCTCTCTCTCTCTCTCTCAGAGAGGCACATTGCTGATTTCTTAGATTTTTCGTCGTTTTGATGTTTGCGTTTTGTAGACTGCGTTTGATATTTTCATATTCAGTACTAAGTGAGTCTGCTCGAGAGCCGGGAATAGCGCTATGTCAAAGCGATCATCATCACCATCAGGATTTGGCTGCTGTAACCTACACGTGACGGGCTGACTGGGTGCTAAATATTAAGTAATTGTTAACTCTCAGCAGTTCAGGTCGTTTTCTTGAGCTCCTTTTGTTTCCTTGTTGGTATCGTTGTCGTCGTCGTAACAAAAATGCGGATTCACATTCACCATGCTGCAGTTCAGGGATACTCATGTTATATTTTTGTACACAATAGCAACTTTTGCATATATATATATATATATATGTATGTATATATATATATGTGTGTGTGCACGTGCGTGTGTCACTCTGTGTGTGTGCACGTGCGTGTGTCACTCTGTGTGTGTGTGTGTGTGTGTGTGTGTGTGTGTGTGTGTGTGTGTGTGTGTGTGTGTGTGTGTGTGTGAATGGTGTGTGCTAGCGCATGGAGTTTTTCTTTTGCAAAACAGATTTGCGCTGTATAAGAGCTCTCCATTATTGTTGTGAATGTTATCAGTCTTCCATTTGTCGCTGTCATGACTCTGCTCTTTTGGGCCAGCGTTCTATGCATTATTTTACCGATCACCACCAAACCAACCCGGCTCCAGTGACTACACGTAAAACCTAGCAGTCGTCCCGTATGCGCTTGCTAGTGATGGAGGACTGGCGCCCGCACCTTGTCACAGCCCCACTGACGTCTTCCGAAAGGCCATTTCCATTGACGTATGCAGGGCAGTTATCGATGACAGCGTGTTGCATATCATCAGCGTGGGTCCAGCGTCACATTAGCAGCCGCTGAGGAGATTCATAAACGTTGCTCTAGAGCACAGCAAACGGCATAAACGGTTTGTCTGTCTTGTTAGCGCAAAGGCCATGTCGCAAGATCGTGGGAATTTGTCGTAGAGAAGCAAAGTAACTCGCAAAGTGAGCATATAACGATATTCATCAGCTGCACAAGCCAGATAGCTGCAGGTTACACCGACGGACACACGCTCCATTAGTGTGTGTGGTGGGGAGGGCAGAGAGCAGCGTATGGTGGGTATTAGTGGCCAACGCGTTCGTGTTTTTTGTTGTTGTTGTTGTAAAACATTGTTTTCTCAGCCGAACCGAGAGTTAGTTGACTCATTGTTAAATTTTAACGTCCCGTCAACCGCGTAGGGTCACCTCAGGACGAATCACACACTCGGCAAAATTCCCTGACACCAGTTTATAACACAAGTCACAAAATCACAAGTTTGCATAATTCGCTGTTACAGCGTTAAAAACCGACCATCCATCCATACGGTTGTCAAATATCAATCCACAATAATGTATTTCGGTACGTCAAAAACTCATTTCCATTCCACTCCGTGGCACCTCTGTGTATTCCGTAGGCACTCATCACGGGAACCTGCTTAAATCGCTTGTGTTTTTGAACAGTGACCTGTTTTATTCTGCGGGCCCATACGGGAAACCGTGTTAGGTACAACTAATGCAGTTCAAATGCAGGGAGAGGATTTAGGGGGAAATGAAGGTGAATAGACGGGGAAGGCAGAAGGCAGAAATTATGACAAGGAAGACGATTCCTGGCAGTGAGCGAAGTATGTGTGGCTATATTCATTCTGACTTACCGTTCAGGCTTTAAAGGAAGAACATTTGTTAACGTTGGGTTCTAAACAGAGGGGATCTTGATTTCTGCGTCCGCAGTACCCGACTGCGGGAGCCGAGCCGGGAACCGTCATCAGCTTGCGCGTCCAATAATCCAGTGGGAGGGCAAAGTAAGTAAACGTGGTGCTTAACGTCCACAGAAACGATACGGCTTATTAGGGACGGGGTGAATGGGGGAAGAGGGAGATTATATACCTATCGCTACACTGTCACCACCAGAATGATTCCTGCGTTAAGATGGGCAGCGATGAGAGCCACTTTAATGTTTCAGTAGGAAATGATGAACAGAGTCACAAGACAGTGTCCACAAACCACAAGTACAACCTTTTTGAAGAAACAGGAGAGCCGAAGCGGTATCGAACCGAGGTCCTTCCGCTTACCAGCCTAACGCCTTACCGCTGGGCCAAACCGGCTCACTTGTGGGAGGGCAGTCCGGTGGACTCCTTTAAACAACCACCCCCTTCTTCCCCGAACTGTGGTCACGTTTCCCCACAATAGGATATTGACCTGGACGACAGTGACGCTCCACGCATACGCTGTCTTCCACCACACGACTAAAATGCAATCTTTAAACAAGCACCCCCTCCCGCCCACCAGAGCTCTGCAGGATGAGAAAGGCCCAAAAGGGATGTCTAGGTCGGAAGCATCTGTCGCCGCATCGGGGATGGTGAATTATGCAAGGGTGAAGGTTTGTGGCAGTTTGGGGGGGGGGGGGGGGGAGCGCTGAAAGCGGTGGTACTTAACGGCCAATCACTGGGGGGCTTTGTTCTGTGTGGCCAGGCGTGAGCCAGTCTTGCATTTCTGAGTTTGGGGGCCCCCGTATCCCATGGCAACCGCCCCTTGTCTCTGTTGATGAGATTCATGGAGAAGACGGGGTGGGTGAGAGAGAGAGAGAGAGAGAGAGCTGCACCAGTGGGCGTCCTGTCACAGAGAGTTATTTTCTCCTTTACGAACACAAGCGTCAGAGGCAAAAACTTTATGCGTCTCTGTCTCGGACAGAAACTGCAACAAAATAAAATAGGGTTTAAAAAAAAAAGGGGGGGGGGGGGGGGAGAGCCAGCAAGTTCAGTGTCAGACATCAGTTTTTAAGTTCTGAGAGGGTGACAGAAGCATGCCACAGAATTATGAGGGAAAAAATGTCATTAACTCCTCTGGTAAGTGCACTGTATTTGGAAAATGTCCTGATTAATTTAGCCGGTTTTGAGCTTGGATTGCAAATGTTTGAATCTTTAAATCAGGCGAATTTGTGTGTCTGTGTGCCCCCCCCCCCCAACAACAATAAACAAAAGCACAGTTGTCATTCCTTTTTTTTTCTTTTCATTTTATAAACATTTAACAATATGTTTTTGTTGAATTCATAATCTCTTAATTGGATGGTGGCTATTTTAGTGCAGTTACATTACATTCTGTTGCCAGCTGCTGTCAGCCTTGAAGATAAATTACTAGACTTTATCTTGTTAGTGTTGTAAGTTATTACTTTATCTGGAAAACCCCCGGAGGAGAATGAGAGAGGGCATGCTTTGTTTGTCTGTCACTCTGTGAGTGTGTGTGTGGGAGAGAGACACACAGAGAGAAAGAGATAATATGTGAGAGAGAGATAATGTCCGACAATGTGTGTGTGTGTGTATGAGAGAGAGTGTGTAACTGGGAGAGGGGGGAGGGTGGGTGGGTGTGTGTGTGTGGGGGGGTGATTGAGAAAACAGTGAACTTTTTTTTATGCCAGGATACATTTAGGTTTAGGCATGA
>JABMCL010000277.1:727500-950000 GCA_018857735.1 Alviniconcha marisindica | reverse complement strand
TTTAAATGAATAGGTATATTTATTATCGATATATTATTATGTCACTGAGGTTGTTTTTTTAACTCCTTTGAAGTATTTATGTGTTTGCATTTAATTTTTTCTCTTTTGAAGTATTAATAATAATAAATGCATTTATAATGCACCAAATCCCTCTGTGACTATACTTGTATGAGGAAATTGTAAGTAAATTGGTGCTTTACACCCTGTGAACCAGCGTAGTTATATCAGGCGAGGGACGTGTGAGGATCAAAGCACTATTCATGAAACATGACAACAATACACAACCTAATTTAATAGTGCATGATATATCTCACTCTATCCCTATTTATGTGCTAGCATTTGATTTAAAAAAAAATATATATATATTTTTTTTGTCTGTTGAAGTATTTATGTGCTTGCATACTTCATTTAATTAACTTGTACTGTACTTGAGCTGCAAAAACCCAGCTTAGATTCCCTATTTTGTTACCATTCGCTGAAACTGGGATGATGTGGGTATTCTGTTTTCTGCAGGAATTTCTTGAACTTTGTAACGGAAGAGATGAAGGATCCTTTCAGGTAAGAGAGAAGGAGGGTGAAGAATGTGTGTTTGCCTGTATAGTGGTGTGTGTGTGTGTGTGTGTGTTTGTGTGTGTGTGTGTGTGTGTGTGGTTTTGCCTGTATAGTGGTGTGTGTGTGTGTGTGTTTGTGTGTGTGTTTGCCTGTATAGTGGTGTGTGTGTGTGTGTGTTTGCCTGTATAGTGGTGTGTGTGTGTGTGTGTGTGTGTGTGTGTGTGTGTGTGTGTGTGTGTGTGTGACTGACTTGGTCTGAGTGTTTCTAAGTGTGAATGTTTTGCAGATGGCAGGCTGAGTCTCAGCACAGATGAAAAGACATAGCATTGCTGAATCAAACTGCTTTGGGTGGTGTGCAGTGGAAGTACTTTCAATCTGAAGCATGTTTGTGTGTTTGGTTAAAAGAAAAAAATCAGACTCAGTTCACAATTTGTCCATGAAGCTGTGCCTAGTCAGTATTAAGATGATGCTACAAAGCAAATATTACAAACAGCTGTTCTATTAAACTTGACCACAAGTGTGTTGTTGTAGGTCGTAGGGAGGGTGATTGAGTCTATTGATTACTGAGTTACACTGTGCTGTTGCGTGACTCAATATGTGCATCATAAATAAACAGCCACGTCCTTGCTAAACATCATGAGCTTCTTCCATCTGGTAGATGATTTCGCGTACCTAAATCAAATCCAGTGAGAAGTTTTATTCTGCAGTCAATAGCATTTCTGAACAGATAAATCTGTTCAAACATCGGTGCATTGCATGTGTATGCGTGTAAATTACGTAAATTATTAGCTTGTTTATTATGTAACTTTTTGTATTTTCAATAACTGTTCTTTGAGTTTTAAAATATAAAGTATGTGTTGTTGTGTACTGTGGTGTGCTTAATGTTCAGCCACATTTTAATTTCTCTGATGAGGTAATAAAGTAATCTTGAATCTTGAAAATGCCGTTATTAATTTTATCTGCTCTTCTATTCCTGTTGTGACAGTGGTGCGTTACACATTCCTATCAGCCTGCTTTAATGTGTGCTCTCTCCCAGAAACTTGCCCCGGGCTATCTACATCTCCATCCCTATTGTGACGCTGGTGTACGTCTTTGCCAACGTGGCCTACTTCAGCATCATCTCTCCCTTGGAAATGCTGGAGTCCAACGCAGTGGCTGTGGTAAGGAGCTGAATCCAAAACTTGGAGTTTTACAGTAAAATTCCTGTACAAACCCTGCCATGTAAGTTGCAGTATAGGTTCCCACCTTTAACCCTGGATAGGTCAGACTGTAGCCTTGCATGCTTGGCCTGCTGACAGGAATTCTGCTGGCTCCTGGAATTTTTACATCTCATTGCCTTCAGCTTTGTTTTGTTTTCCCAGTCCAGTGCAAACCAAAAAATGATGTGTATTGCTAAGATTGAGTTAGAGTTTTACCTGTGATTTGATGAACTCTGTTTCACCTTGATATGACCTTCCTGGTTGACTGGGCATCAGCTGTTGAGTGTTTTAACCTCAGCAGAGACGCAGAACTAGTGTATTCGACAAACAAGGGAGTTAGTCAGCTCTTGAAAAACGTTGCATGAAAACAGCAACAAAAACATGAGTTATATATGGTATGGTAATTCTTACCTGGCATGCAAGTAGATAAAACATACTTAAAATACATCAAACGTACTTCCCCATTTTGTGGATGTACTGTTGGTGGAATGTATGTACCTGTATTCACTTGTATGCCAGGTAGGTAGGTTGCTTTTACGTCTAGTATAGTTCAATCTGCATTTGCTGTGATTTAATGTTGGGGGGGGGGGGGGGGGGGGGGTATTTATTTTATTATAATGGCTTGTGTTTTGGCATGATACCTCTGATTTTTGTGTATTATTTGTATGTGTTTATTTGATAGTGTTGGCTTGGATGAAATGCTAATGTATTAGTGAAAGTTTGTTTTTACAGTATGTGTGTATTTATGTATTATGTTGTAATTTTATGTGCAGTCAAAAGGCAAACTTCTGTGTTATGCATAGACAATAAAGAGTCTGTATTCTGTACATAAACACCAGGTGGAGTTTATGTACCTTGTGTTTACTTACATGCCAGCTGAGAGTTACCAAAGGCAATTTAGGTCTTTGCTGTTGTATTTGTGTGACATCTTTTTAAGTGCTAATTAACGCCCTCTGAACCTTGCTCTGTTTCAGAGCTAACTAGCATGTCAGTTTTTGTTGTTGTTATTGTTTGTAAGCAGTTTGTGAGTTTGCAGTGAGAAAATTGTAGGAATCCTGTGTGCGTAAGCTGGAGAAGAGTAAGTGATTATGATCTGTGCTGATGTACGTTTCAGACATTTGGCAACAAGGTGTTTGGCGTGATGGCCTGGATCATTCCCATCTTTGTGGCCTTGTCCACTTTTGGTGGTGTTAACGGTCTGCTCTTCACCTCTGCCAGGTAGGGGCTTCGTTTTGTCTGTGTCTTTGCAACTAAATATAAAAAAAAGAAGGTATTTGTCAGCTGGTTTGGCCTAGCGATAAGGTGTTAAGCTGGTTTGTGACAGATTTTTTTGATTCCTTGCTTTGGCTCTCCTGTCTCTATAAAAGTTGTGGTTTGTGGACACAATCTAACTCTTGTGACTGCCTCTCACAGTTAATGAAGTATTAAAATGGCTCTGAAATGGCTGTTCATCTTAATGCAGCAGTCAGTGTGTCTGAAATGGCTGCTCATCTGAATGCAGCAGTCAGTCCATCTGAAATGGCTGCTCATCTGAATGCAGCAGTCAGTCCATCTGAAATGGCTGCTCATCTGAATGCAGCAGTCAGTGTGTCTGAAATGGCTGCTCATCTGAATGCAGCAGTCAGTCCATCTGAAATGGCTGCTCATCTGAATGCAGCAGTCAGTGTGTCTGAAATGGCTGCTCATCTGAATGCAGCAGTCAGTCTGGTGGTGACAGTGTAGGTATAGTTTCCCCCTTCCCACACCTCCTGGGATCTTAGTCTGCACCAGTATGTCTCCAGTTATTTTTTTTGGTCATCTGAGTGGTGTTGGGTTGTGGATCTGCCAGTACTACATTGGAACCACTGAAGAGACTTCTCTATTTAGAGACCTTCCCTCTTCGTAAGATCTCTTCCTGTGAATGCTTCTGTCACAAAATTGGGGAAGTCCTCATTAAACAAGTGTGGGGAGTTTTCATCAAAGAACACCTCTCTATGAGGACAGCTTCATGACTCTAGTGGTGGCTTTTCTTCAGGGGTATCTTCTGCATGGGCGTGGCTGTTTATACAGAGCCACAGCCATACAGCTAGGGTCACAGAATAAACTGAACTTCACAGGCGTGGCTATTTACACAGAGCCACAGCCATACAGCTAGGGTTACAGAATAAACTGAACTTCACAGGTGTGGCTATTTACACAGAGCCACAGCCATACAGCTAGGGTCACAGAATAAACTGAACTGCATGGGTGTGGCTATTTACACAGATCACAGCCATGCAGCTAGGGTCACAGAATAAACAGCTGCATGGGTGTGGCTATTTACACAGAGCTACAGCCATACAGGGTCATAGAATAAACTGAACTTCACAGGCTTGGCTATTTACACAGAGCCACAGCCATACAGCTAGGGTCACAGAATAAACTGAACTGCATGGGTGTGGCTATTTACACAGAGCCATGGCCATACAGCTAGGGTCACAGAATAAACTGAACTGCATGGGTGTGGCTATTTACACAGAGCCACAGCCATACAGCTAGGGTCACAGAATAAACTGAACTTCACAGGCGTGGCTATTTACACAGCCACAGCCATACAGCTAGGGTCACAGAATAAACTGAACTGCATGGGTGTGGCTATTTACACAGAGCCACGGCCATGCAGCAAGGGTCACAGAACAAACTGAACTGCATGGGTGTGGCTATTTACACAGAGCCACGTCCATACAGCTAGGGTCACAGAATGAAGTGTATAGGCATGGGTGTGGCTATTTACACAGAGCCACGGCCATGCAGCTAGGGTCACAGAACAAACTGAACTGCATGGGTGTGGCTATTTACACAGAGCCACAGCCATACAGCTAGGGTCACAGAATGAAGTGCATAGGCATGGGCGTGGCTATTTACACAGAGCCACGGCCATGCAGCTAGGGTCACAGAATAAACTGAACTACAGGCGTGGCTATTTACACAGAGCCACAGCCATACAGCTAGGGTCACAGAATAAACTGAACAGCATGGGTGTGGCTATTTACACAGAGCCACGGCCATGCAGCTAGGGTCACAGAACAAACTGAACTGCATGGGTGTGGCTATTTACACAGAGCCACGGCCATACAGCTAGGGTCACAGAATGAAGTGCATAGGCATGGGTGTGGCTATTTACACAGAGCCATGGCCATACAGCTAGGGTCACAGAATAAACTGAACTTCACAGGCGTGGCTATTTACACAGAGCCACAGCCATACAGCTAGGGTCACAGAATAAACTGAACAGCATGGGTGTGGCTATTTACACAGAGCCACGGCCATACAGCTAGGGTCACAGAATGAAGTGCATAGGCATGGGTATTTACAGAGCCACGGCCATACAGCTAGGGTCACAGAATGAAATGAACTGCATTGATGTGGTTTTGTTCTGTGGCAAGTTCAGTGTTGCTTGATGTCCACAGAGACCATACAGACTGTTGGGGACAGAGAGCCCAGGACAGCCACCTCACCTTTCACACAGCTCCTGGGCTCTGTTCTGTGGCACCCCTAGCTACTTTTATTTAGGAATAGTCTGTTTCATGAGTATACAGTTTTGAGGGAGCTGCTTGCGATTGATTAAAGCTTGTTTGTATATATATATAATAATAATAATAACAATGAATCCTTGACGTTAGAGTGCCCAAGCCATACTTGCCATAAGTGCTTACAAATGCTTTAAACTTATGTATGTTGACAACAAAGATTCAATGATTCAATGCAGTTTTATGAGCAGCAGAGCTTGATTTGGGCAGATTTTGAGTATGTTCATGCAAGAAACAGAAACGATTAGTGGTCTGCATTAGTACTGGTGATGCTTGACTGTGGCGCTTGATGGCTGCGTTGATTGAATTTGTGCAGGTTGTTCTTTGTTGGGGCTCGACAAGGCCACCTGCCAGACGTGCTGGCCATGATCAGTGTCAACCATTTGACCCCGATGCCAGCCATCCTTTTCACTGTCAGTGTTCAGTCAGTCTGATTATGTAGTGTGTGTGTGTGTATGTATGTGTGACCCCAATGCTTGCCATTCTTTTCACTGTCAGTTTTCATTCATTCAGTCAGTCTGATTATGTAGTGTGTGTGTGTGTATGTATGTGTGACCCCAATGCTTGCCATTCTTTTCACTGTCAGTTTTCATTCATTCAGTCAGTCTGATTATGTAGTGTGTGTGTGTGTATGTATGTGTGACCCCAATGCTTGCCATTCTTTTCACTGTCAGTTTTCATTCATTCAGTCAGTCTGATTGTGTGTGTGTGTGTGTGTGTGTGTGTGTGTGTGTGTGTGTGTGTGTGTGTGACCCCACTGCCTGCCATTTTTTTCACTGTCACTGTTCAGTCAGTCAGTTTGATTATGTAGTGTGTGTGTGTGTGTGTGTGTGTGTGTGTGTGTGTGTGTGTGTGTGTGTGTGTGTGTGTGTGTGTGTGTGTGAGACCCCACTGCCTGCCATCCTTTTCACTGTCACTGTTCAGTCAGTCAGTTTATTATGTAGTGTGTGTGTGTGTGTGTGTGTGTGTGTGTGTGTGTGTGTGGTGTGTGTGTGTGTGTGTGTGTGTGTGTGTGTGTGTGTGTGTGAGACCCCACTGCCTGCCATCCTTTTCACTGTCACTGTTCAGTCAGTCAGTTTGATTATGTAGTGTGTGTGTGTGTGTGTGTGTGTGTGTGTGAGACCCCACTGCCTGCCATCCTTTTCACTGTTCAGTCAGTCAGTTTGATTATGTAGTGTGTGTGTTTTGTGTGTGTGTGTGTGTGTTGTGTGTGTGTGTGTGTGTGTGTGTGTGGTGTGTGTGTGTGTGTGTGTGAGACCCACTGCCTGCCATCCTTTTCACTGTCACTGTTCAGTCAGTTTTATTATGTAGTGTGTGTGTGTGTGTGTGTGTGTGTGTGTGTGTGTGTGTGTGTGTGTGGTGTGTGTGTGAGACCCCACTGCCTGCCATTCTTGTCACTGTTCAGTCATTCAGTCAGTCTGATTATGTAGTGTGTGTGTGTGTGTCCCCATTTCCTTCCATCTATTTTACTAACAGTATTCATTCATTCATTTCAGTCTGCTTATGTTGTGTGTGTATGTATGTGTGTGTGTGTGTGTGGTGTGTGTGTGTGAGAGAGAGAGAGAGAGCTTTGTGTTCAAAGGGGGGGGGGGGGGGGCTGTATTTGTGTGCATGTGTGTGTAAATGCATTGATGGTGATGTGTATATGTGTGCTTGCATGGTGAGTTTGACTGAATGTGTGTGTGTGTGCACTGCACAGTCATGATATTGAATTTTGTGTCAGCAGCCCAACAGTTCAGTCATTGACTGTTGCCTGGATCAATTGGAACTGTTGTCTTGATCAGTTGGAACTGTTTAGGAGGCAATGTCTGGAACAGTTCTGATAGATGGTGTGGAATGCATATATCTTTATATGTGCTTTTCCAGTTGCATAGATGCCATCTTGAACTGAAGTGAACATCATTTTGTCATTCATTCCATTGGCCATTCAGACACACAGTCAACAAGCAGGCGGATAAACACAACATGCAACAAGTGGAGATGGGGATGCAGGGGTGATGAGGCAGACAATGGATGAGTGTTTGGGAGTGAGTGGGAGAGAGTTGTTTGCATGAGTCGATTGAAATTTGGAAGAGTGAGAACATGGAACAGTGTTACAATTCTTAACAATTATGTAATCTGCTTCATGGCAGACCATGTAATTTCCTTAATTGATTCATAAAGTTGTCTTGTATTTTGTAACTCACGGACACTTTGGGGCGTTGTGTCTGTTTTGTAGGGAGGCTTGTCCATTCTGATGCTGGTGTCCAGTGACATCTACTCGTTGATCAACTACCTCAGCTTTGTCCAATGGCTGTCTGTTGGGGCCTCAGTGCTGGGCATGGTCTACCTGCGCTACACCAAGCCGGAGTGGGATCGACCTATCAAGGTGAGCTGCCTGTGAGATGCTAGCAATGCAGTGCTGTGTCATGTGAGCTGCCTGTTCTTTGCACAGGATGTTGGATGTCGGTTCTTTACTCAGGATGTTGGATGTTAGCAATGAAGAGCTATGTCATTTTACACAGGATGTGAGATACTAGCAGTGAAGGGCTGTGTCTTGTGAGATGTCTGTTCTTTACACAGGATGTGAGATACTAGCAGTGAAGGGCTGTGTCTTGTGAGATGTCTGTTCTTTACACAGGATGTGAGATACTAGCAGCTGTGTCTTGTGAGATGTCTGTCTTTACACAGGATGTGAGATACTAGCAGTGAAGGGCTGTGTCTTGTGAGATGTCTGTTCTTTACACAGGATGTGAGATACTAGCAGTGAAGGGCTGTGTCTTGTGAGATGTCTGTTCTTTACACAGGATGTGAGATACTAGCAGTGAAGGGCTGTGTCTTGTGAGATGTCTGTACTTTACACAGGATGTGAGATACTAGCAGTGAAGGGCTGTGTCTTGTGAGATGTCTGTACTTTACACAGGATGTGAGATACTAGCAGTGAAGGGCTGTGTCTTGTGAGATGTCTGTACTTTACACAGGATGTGAGATACTAGCAGTGAAGGGCTGTGTCTTGTGAGATGTCTGTACTTTACACAGGATGTGAGATACTAGCAGTGAAGGGCTGTGTCTTGTGAGATGTCTGTTCTTTACACAGGATGTGAGATACTAGCAGTGAAGGGCTGTGTCAAAGGTTCTGAAAAATGACAGTGGTCATGCCCTTTACCTAGAAGGTGTGGAAAGCGACTGTAGTCTGCACACAGTTAATCTGTGACGGGAGACATTTTCAGGGATAGCACTAGCTGCCAAAAAATGCACAAATATTGGGTTTGTTCGAGATCAGGCACATTTTTGGGGGTGCAGCCTTACGTTACTGTATGCAGTTTTGAGATGATCCTTTCAGGGTGTGAGTGTGTGTGTGTGTGTGTGTGTGTGTGTGTGTGTGTGTTGTGTGTGTGTGTGTGTGTGTGTGTGTGATCTTCAGGCCAGTTGATTGTTTTTTGATCAGTGGTGTGGTTGCATCATAGCTGCATGTGTTGTGAGATGTCAGTACGGTCACACTGTTCAGTGAATGAACAGGTGGGGTTGAACAAAAAGAAGCTTTTATCCCTTTGTTTGACTGGCTGTTTTATATTACTGTTGCATTGTGGTTGGTATAAACAGCTTCCTAGTCATAGTTTGGTGGTGCAGTTGGTATGAACAGCTTTCTAGTCATAGTTTGGTGGCAATGAAAAGATATTGGACACATTGGTCCAGTCTTTTCATACACTACATGAGGTGACCTACATCAGTTGGTGTCAGTATGATCCCTGAAAGTTGACATTTCTGGAAATCAATATGTTAACTGGAGCATAGCTAGCCTAAACATTCCCTGGTTCTCTAGGTGGTTTCTGATTTTTCATGTGTGTTTGCCGTTGTGTCCCAGAGAATGAAGGTACGTTGTTAGCGCTTAATACCTGTCCAGCCCTTTGCTTGTGAGATGAGAGCATTTGTCTGTTTGTGTGTTTTTTCTTCATGTTATTTTCAGTGTACACATGACACATGTGTTGGTGCCACGTGCAGTTCCCTCTGGTGGTGCCTGTTATCTCCCTTTGTCTGTGAGATGAGAGCATTTGTCTGTTTGTGTGTTTTTTCTTCATGTTATTTTCAGTGTACACATGAAACGTGTGTTGGTGTCTTGTGCAGTTCCCTCTGGTGGTGCCCATGGTCTTCCTGGTGGTGGTGCTGTTCCTGCTGGTGGTTCCGCTGTACGCTGACCCACGGGACACGGGCATGGGTGTGCTGATCACGTGCACTGGGATCCCTGTCTACATTCTGGGCGTTATGTGGAAGAGGAAACCCAGGGCCTTCAACAACCTCCTCAGTGAGAACTTGACCCATTACAGGCCCACTGGGGGCAGGATAGCCCAGCTGGTAGAGTGGTGGGCTGAAGGGCTGGGTGCAGTAATGATGTCAAGTCAAGTCAAAAAACTGTAATCGTCCCTCACGGGGCAATTCAACTTGACTAATACAAGGCTCATTGATTTAAAAACATGTCAAAGAAATGCCAAAACATTTACATTTGAGAAAATGTTAAACAAATTATACTGGACTAAAATCCATAATACAAATATGCAAATGTGGATTTGATTCCCAGGTATGGCAAGAGATTTTTCGCCCCGAATCAGCTTTCAGTGCAGACTCTTCTGCAGTGTCCGTATCAAAATATTTATTGTCCCAGGACAAGTTTACAAGGACATTTGTCTGACAGCGCGTCGTAACAAATAGACACCCCTTGCGTACAATCACACGCATCAGCATTTGTGTGCATGTTAAAAATCCCAGATACTGGCAACCACACTGTTGTTTGGACACATGAAGACACTGCACACACTGGAATGGGAAATGCTGCTATTGTTTGGACACATGAAAATACTGCATCCAGTGGAATGGGAAATGCTATTGTTTGGACACATGAAGACACTGTACACACACTGGAATGGGAAATGCTGCTATTGTTTGGACACATGAAAATACTGCACACACTGGAATGGAAATGCTGCTATTGTTTGGACACATGAAAATACTGCATACAGTGGAATGGGAAATGCTATTGTTTGGACACATGAAGACACTGCACACACTGGAATGGGAAATGCTGCTGTTGTTTGGACACATGAAGACACTGCACACACTGGAATGGGAAATGCCACTATTGTTTGGACACATGAAAATACTGCATACACTGGAATGGGAAATGCTGCTATTGTTTGGACACATGAAAATACTGCACACACTGGAATGGGAAATGCTGCTATTGTTTGGACACATGGAAATACTGCATACAGTGGAATGAGAAATGCTGCTATTGTTTGGACACATGAAAATACTGCACACACTGGAATGGGAAATGCTACTATTTGGACACATGGAAATACTGCATACAGTGGAATGGGAAATGCTGCTATTGTTTGGACACATGGAAATACTGCACACACTGGAATGGGAAATGCGACTATTTGGACACATGGAAATACTGCATACAGTGGAATGGGAAATGCTGCTATTGTTTGGACACATGAAAATACTGCACACACTGGAATGAGAAATGCTGCTATTGTTTGGACACATGAAGACACTGTACACACACTGGAATGGGAAATGCTGCTGTTGTTTGGACACATGAAAATACTGCACACATTGGAATGAGAAATGCTGCTATTGTTTGGACACATGAAAATACTGCATACAGTGGAATGGGAAATGCTATTGTTTGGACACATGAAGACACTGCACACACTGGAATGGGAAATGCTGCTATTGTTTGGACACATGAAGACACTGTACACACACTGGAATGGGAAATGCTGCTATTGTTTGGACACATGAAAATACTGCACACACTGGAATGGGAAATGCTGCTATTGTTTGGACACATGGAAATACTGCATACAGTGGAATGAGAAATGCTGCTATTGTTTGGACACATGGAAATACTGCATACAGTGGAATGGGAAATGCTACTATTTGGACACATGAAGACACTGTACACACAATGGAATGGGAAATGCGGCTATTGTTTGGACATGGAAATACTGCATACAGTGGAATGGGAAATGCTGCTTTTGTGGCTGCTGTAGCTTTACCCTGGTAAAGCAACCATTGTTTCCTGCCAGGAAGTAAGTATCAAATTTTGAAAAAATGAAACCCCAAAAACAAAACAGTGGGTAATTCTTTACTTTTGGAAGCCATGTAAGTGATCAATCCTGTCCTGTCCAGTTGTTTTGCTGGGGCAAAAGCTTTCATCCACAGGGTTTATTGGTATGAGTGTCCTTTGGTAGTTTGTAGCTTGTGAGAGCTTACATGTATGCACTGTGCATCTGGCGCTATGAACATGCATCTTTTTGTGTGGATTTTTTTTTTTTTTAATGCATTATATAGAAAGTTTCATTCATTTATTCATTTATTCATTCATTTATTTATTCATTTTCAGTTGTGGGCTTGACCAGATGAAGGCATGCTTGTTAACCAGTGTTTCAAGATAGTTGAAAAATGTGAGAGTTAATGTAAATGCTTGCCATAATTACGTGTGAAAGTTTGGGTTGTACAAGGATGCATTTACATAATTGTCTGACACTGGCTTCTTTGTGTGTGTTTCAGAGTTGGTGACAGTGCTTTGTCAGAAGATGTTGGACATTGTTGGAGAGGAACACCGGTCGTGAAGCTGCATGTTGCCTTTACAAAATATTGACGACCTACATGGGTAGCCCCGCACACAATTCTACGTGAACCTGGAACGCTCAGATGAACTGGCTGACATCCACTTCTTCTTTCTCCTCCATTTACTTACTTTATACTCCCCCCCAACAAAATGCTGTGGTCCATACCGAAATCACTGGCTGTCCCTCTGGACTTTGTTTAGAAAACACCTTCTGAACCACTCAACCTTTTGCAGCCAAACTTGCTATGGTGGTGCATCATCAGGACCCACAGTGTCATGCAGGGAAAAAAGGGTTGCTGCGACTTCAGTTGGCCAAGACATTGTTAGTTTTGTAAACGTGTGGAACCTCATCTGAGGTGGGCCAGTGCTACAGGCTCATATTGACTGTAGAATTGTGTCCCTTGTGTAACAGGAAGTGAGAGGGTCAAGCATAGTCTCCCAGTAGTATCAAAATATCACCAAGAAGATTGGATAGCCTTGTTCAAGGTTCAATTATCCAAAAAGACTGAATTGCTGTGGTCAAGGACACAGCGGTGTTCAACACGGCTTTGAATGTTCATCGGTTGATCCGATATTTTTTGTCACACAAATATCTTTGCAACCTTACCTAACTAGGTGTGTTGATGTACTAGTGATATTATTGACAACCAGACCTAGTGCAAACAAAATGGGCTTTATATATATATATAGTATACTGATGATAACAATGACATCAGTACCTAGGCACAGTGGGGATGGGTAGGTGGGGGTATTTTGCCATGCAAAGCCACAAACCTTGTTGGAGTGTCGGGGTGTTGCCATGTGTGATCATCAACATGTGCCATATGGAAAATGACTTTTTTTTCTGTGATTTTTGTCAGGATGCTTGCTCAGGTCCACAAGCTAAAACTTTGCATTGGTTTATCTGTTTGGAAAGTGCTGGTAATTTTGGTTGCCCCCCCCCCCCCCCCCCCCCCCCACACACATAACACACATAGTGGTGGGGGCGGGGTATTGGAGATAAAATTAACAGCTTAAAACAAGCTCGCCTGTGAAGTTGAAAATGGATTTTCACTGATATGCATGCAAACATGAGGGAACCTAGGCCACTCCCAAAGAAAATTTTAATCCATCCATGTTCCTGATCCCCTCTGTGTCACATCCCACTTAATGTCTCCCTGGTTCCCTCTGTGTCACACAGCCACTTGATGTCTCCCAGGTTCCCTCTGTGTCACACAGCCACTTGATGTCTCCCTGGTTCCCTCTGTGTCACACAGCCACTTGATGTCTCCCTGGTTCCCTCTGTCACACAGCCACTTGATGTCTCCCTGGTTCCCTCTGTGTCACACAGCCACTTGATGTCTCCCGGGTTCCCTCTGTGTCCCACAGCCACTTGATGTCTCCCTGGTTCCCTCTGTCACACAGCTACTTGATGTCTCCCTGGTTCCCTCTGTGTCACACAGCCACTTGATGTCTGCCTGGTTCCCTCTGTGTCACACAGCCACTTGATGTCTCCCTGGTTCCCACTGTGTTACACAGCTACTTGATGTCTCCCTGGTTCCCTCTGTGTCACACAGCCACTTGATGTCTCCTTGTCTATCACACAGCCACTTGATGTCTCCCTGGTTCCTTCTGTGTCACACAGCCACTTGATGTCTGCCTGGTTCCCTCTGTGTCACACAGCCACTTGATGTCTGCCTGGTTCCCTCTGTGTCACACAGCCACTTGATGTCTGCCTGGTTCCCTCTGTGTCACACAGCCACTTGATGTCTGCCTGGTTCCCTCTGTGTCACACAGCCACTTGATGTCTGCCTGGTTCCCTCTGTGTCACACAGCCACTTGATGTCTGCCTGGTTCCTCTGTGTCACACAGCCACTTGATGTCTCCCTGGTTCCCTCTGTGTCACACAGCCACTTGATGTCTGCCTGGTTCCCTCTGTGTCACACAGCCACTTGATGTCTGCCTGGTTCCCTCTGTGTCACACAGCCACTTGATGTCTGCCTGGTTCCCTCTGTGTCACACAGCCACTTGATGTCTGCCTGGTTCCCTCTGTGTCACACAGCCACTTGATGTCTGCCTGAATCCCTCTGTGTCACACAGCCACTTGATGTCTGCCTGGTTCCCTCTGTGTCACACAGCCATTTAAAGCACTGAAGTGCACATACATGTATGTCTCCCTGGTTTCCTCCTGTCTACATCCAAATTGGTGAACTCCAACTTAAACTCCAAAGGTAAGCTTATTTAGAGTTGTTAATTTGCCCACATGCCCTGCATATTTGTTTGTTCAAATCTTGCCAGGCTTGGTATGCTGGAAAGCATTGGGACTAGAAGGTCACGTAAAGACCTTGGAGTTGGATTGCTGTTCTTCAAGGTCACAGTTGCAGTGAGGATTCAGATCTGATCATCAGCAAAATGATTGTCCCAGTGTGGGCTGTCATCACAGTCAAGTTCACAGTGAAGGTTGAGTCCTCCCAGTTTGGGCTGTCATCACAGTCATGTTCACAGTGAAGGTTTGGGTCCTCCCAGTTTGGGCTGTCATCACAGTCATGTTCATAGTGAAGGTTTGGGTCCTCCCAGTTTGTGCTGTCATCACAGTCATGTTCACAGTGAAGGTTTGAGTCCGCCCAGTTTGGGCTGTCATCACAGTCATGTTCACAGTGAAGGTTTGAGTCCTCCCAGTTTGAGCTGTCATCACAGTCATGTTCACAGTGAAGGTTTGGGTCCTCAGAGTTTGTCCACCCTTTCCTTGGTCCACTGAACCTCATGACTTGTTTTGACCAAACTTGATATGTTGTTGTATCAACACTAGATGGAGTGTCACAAAAACCAAAAAAGACTAAGTTGCTGTTCTTCAGTGTCAGCATCACAAGGTTTGAATCCTTGACAAAGAGATGTAAATGCTGTGCTTTGCTTCTTTTGCTCCTTTCGTCCAGAATGGAACTTCCAAGGTGATGGCTAATTTGGTGGTGGTAGATGAGGCTTGTTCTTTTCCGTACATCATGATTCCCATAATTGCATTTCTCACACTGTCATAACAGTGATGCAGGTGGTGATTGAATCGGACATCTTCCTGCAGGTTTTGTAGCTTAAGAGATCATTTCCCATAATGAAACAGTATCGCTTCACCAAAACTGCAGCTTCTGTACGAGTTCTGCGCACACCAACAGGTTCACAATTGTTTGAAGTCTCATGGCAGAACAACCAGGGGTCGTAGATGAACCCTGGGTTCTCAGACAGGGACAGGAAACTTGAGCGCCACTGAGACACATCATTCAATGGAGAAACAAAGGACTTGAAGCAACCAAGACTGGCATCGTTTAATTGAGGCAACATGAACATACAGTAGAGCTCTTGGATTCATGTGCCTGTGCAATCCGCTTCTAACCCAACAGTACGGCAATCCCAAACTTTGAGGAATTGGCACTGTCAGAAAATGTATAGTGGGAAACAAGATGGAAGCTGACAGAGCAATCTTGGTTACAGAAAACGTTATGAGAAGTGTGATTACAGGAATCGTGGTAATGGGCATTGTGACATCCTTCTCCTTTTCACTGCTGTTTATTGCTGATTTTGTACTGTTAGTCCTCACGTTGGTTCCCCTTCATCTTGTCAGTAATGCTGTGTTTCAGAGGACTGATGCACACAAAGTGTCAAAGTGATATGATTTCATTGTTTTTATTTCAAATTAAATCAGTGAACTGGATGCCCAAACTCCTGTTTAAAATGCTTGTGGGAGATGCACGCATGGACTACACGATCAGCTTCTGACTGCTTAGAATGCTCAGGTAGACAACAGAGTGCATGGGTATGTACGAGAAGTTATATTTTTGGATGAAATGATACATGTTGTGAAATATTTTATTTGCTCCAACTTTACTGGGAGAGAGTGATGTAAAGGAAATGTTTGAAGAAGGATGGAATTGTTTAATTCAAGACACTGCCCTTGTAGTGCCAATTTGTTTGGTTGCTTTAATATAATAATAAAATATGTGCACTTCTTAAAACTGATCTCTTCTGTTTTGCTGTACATTTGCTCATCATAAGACTGAAAAAAAGACATGACACAGCATCAGCATTGAATGTGCATTGACTTTATATATATGTCTTCTCTTCACCAATGCCTGTATTTCTGATGCCAAATTGTGTAGACTGTGAGATGAAAATGAATATTTGTTGATTGTATTATTTATGTGTAAAACTTGGCAATTGTATCCCCCCCCCCCTCCCAACCCCCGACGTAATGTGATAAGTGTATCCTTATACAGTGAAACATTCAGAGGCAAACTGTTTTAAACCTTGAAAGAAAAAAAAAAGAAGAACAAAACTTCCAGAAAGAAGGGGAAAAAATACCCAGGTGAGGCATTGTGCTTTTCATTTAAACTTAAAGGATTTTGTCTTAAGAAGGTTCCACTATAACTATAAGTACGAAAGTTGACAGTGTCCTCGTACCTGAAGCCAATAGAAGTGTGCCTCATGAAACTGCATACATGTACAATTTGTGTGAATGTCTTTAAAATCTTGTATGCACTCGTATACTCTTAAACTACAACTCTATGAAGAAACTCCAATAATATCTCAGATGTGATTATGTTTCTGTGTGGTTCAGTTGTTGAAAATTGATATATATTTTTTCTTCCCCATAACGTTTATGTTTCATGCTTTTTGGGGATGGGTGATTGTTTTCCTTGTTGAAACAGAATTTGTTCTTGCTCTTAATGTTTTGTATTTTTCCTTGTTGAAACGGAATTTGTTCTTGCACTTAATGTTTTGTATTGTTCCTTGTTGAAACAGGATTTGTTCTTGCACTTAATGTTTTTTTGTATTGTTCCTTGTTGAAACAGGATTTGTTCTTGCTCTGCATTGTTTTTGCTCTGCATTAGTCAAGAACTAGACAGCATAGCCACGGTGTAACCATGGTGCTTTTGTTGTTTTTAAGAGTTGCTGGGCAGCATAACCCTGGTTACACCATTAAACTTGTTTTTAAAGAGTTGCTGGGCACCATAACCCTGGTTACCCCATTAAACTTGTTTTTAAAGAGTTGCTGGACCATGGTTGTGCCATTTAATTTGTCTTTAAAAGTCGCTAGACACGTTAAAGGGGAACCAGACTGAAAAATCCAGTTGGTTGAAAATCGAAGTGAAAAATGTACTTTTTAAATTATTATTTTTTATCTGTGAGTTTGGTTTGGTTGTTCTATCAGTATTCACACAAATTCCTTTTTTGGGGGGTTGATTTTTAACAAACAGGATGAGAAATGTCCAAAACTGCCGTGTGTGTGCAGGTGTGTGTGTGTGTGTGTGTGTGTGTGTGTGTGTGTGTGTGTGTGTGTGTGTGCATGCACACGTGTGTGGAGGGGGGTGCATGTGTATGTGTGTGTGTAGGGAGGGGGGTGAGTTTATTCCATTCCTGTAGATAGGGCCCATAATACCTCTTTGGTTTGGTTCCCCTTTAACCATGGTTGTACCATAAGCAGTTGCTGGACATCATAATGATGGTTATGCCATGTGTTTCAACAGTTGCTGGACATCATAATGACGGTTATGCCATGTGTTTCAACAGTTGCTGGACATCATAATGACGGTTATGCCATGTGTTTCAACAGTTGCTGGACATCATAATGACGGTTATGCCATGTGTTTCAACAGTTGCTGGACATCATAATGACGGTTATGCCATGTGTTTCAACAGTTGCTGGACATCATAATGACGGTTATGCCATGTGTTTCAACAGTTGCTGGACATCATAATGACGGTTATGCCATGTGTTTCAACAGTTGCTGGACATCATAATGACAGTTATGCCATGTGTTTCAACAGTTGCTGGACATCATAATGACAGTTATGCCATGTGTTTCAACAGTTGCTGGACATCATAATGATGGTCCCAGCATGTTATTTTCTGTTGCTATTGTTGTTACACTGCCATGCTATGACTACAGCGACACGCTGGAGGAGAATCTGAATACCTTTTTTTAGTTTTTTTGCCGTAAGCCAACTGTCTCCCTTTCTGTCTCACTTCACCACAGCCACTCAGGAGATAACAAAAAACAACTTGCTATGATACTGCAGCTTTGTGATCATGCACAGTTTTGAGTTGTGTGTGTGGGTTGGGAGGAGGGGAGCACACAGTATAATGGAACCCTATGACAGAGGGGGTCTCAAAATAGATGGAACCCGTTAACACGATAATAATGTATTACTCACACAAGAAACTCCCCAAAAGATTACATTTCCTGGAAGCTGATACGATAACAATTAAAAAACTGAAAATCTGAGATCTCTAGCTCAAAGACTGAAGATCTGAGGACAGCTCAAAGGATACATTTATTAGAGCACATGTTCCAAATGACCGCCATTGCACCTCAGACACTCTTGAAGCTGACGAGTGAAGTTGTCAATCACCCTGACACACTCTTCCTTCCTGATGACGTGAATCTTCTGGGTGATGGCCACTTTCAGTCCAGCAATGGATTGAGGACCATTCTCATACACGTGGTCCTTCAAGAACCCCCAGAGGTAAAAATATGGTGTCTGAGGCGCAACGGCGGTCATTTGGAACATGTGCTCTAATAAATGTATCCTTTGAGCTGATTGCAAATATTCAGTTTTTGAGCTAGAGACCTCAAATCTTCAGTGTTTTAATTGTTATCATATCAGCTTCCAGGAAATGCAGTCTTTTTGGGAGTTTCTTGCCTGCGTAATAAATTATCATGTTAATGGGTTCGATCTATTTTGAGACACCCTGTAACACACTTCTTTTGTGTGAGTGAGAGTGTGTTTTGTCTGATACAGTGGCACCCTCTTTATAACAAACTCCTTTTAAGATAACATTCTTCAAATCTTAAGATGAGTTGATTCTGCAAAATAATGTCCTCACTGTACCCATTTCTATTCCTCAGTTGAGGAAGTTCTTTGCCTATGCTGGGGATTGCCACAGCATATGATGGAAGGTGCTGACATTAGTTAGCCCTACATTTTGAATGTTAAGAAAGAATCCTTTTTTGAAATGCTGAATGTAAAACGTTTGGGAGCACTTGAGAAAGAGAAGCAGCTGTGTAAGTACTAACTCAAAGTGCATGAAAGAAGAAGCAATACTTTGAAGTTTTATTTTTGCACCCAATTCTTTTAAGATGCAATACAGATGGTGTCATCTGCGTTGTTATAAAAAAGTTTCAGTGTATCCGTATTGTTGGCACTACCTTAGTACCAACCACACAATGGGCATTACTAGCATACTAGCACAACACTCGTTCATTTGAAAGGTGATTTACAGAACGATTCACGTCACAGGCTATGCCTGGGTTTTGGGTTGTGCTGCTGAGTTTTAGTGGCTGAACAGTGACTGATGTGTGTTTGGTGCCGCACAATATTTATTGCATTTGCCGTGTGTTTTCCTAAAATTATTGGTGCGCCATGAGCTCATGACAGGGAATGTTTATCCAAATTGTTGCACATACTGTGTTTCTTTGTCTTCATGAATGAGCTGGTGTTGATGTGTGTTTGTAGGACATTGGTTTTTTTCATGTGTATAGATATATAATTATACACAATTATGTGGGTGTATATGTTATTAATATACTGGCACAGCTATATTTCATATAAAATACCAGGATTGTTTTCGTGGCTGAGAAATAATGAAGTTACACAATATGACAAGCGTTTCCTGTGTCTTCCTGGAATCATTGGTATGCCGTTTTCTCATGATATTGGGTGTTCATCAGGTGTATTCCATGTAAGTGTGTCTCCTTGTTCTTCGTGAGCATCAAAACCAGTCATGACTTTTTTTGGTTGTTGTTCAAAGTGCAGCTGATGTGTGTGAGGAGTGTATTGAAACGTTTGAAGTAATACATTTTTAATATCTGCTATGAAAGTTCAAGCTGTGTAAAATCCATTTCTGTCTTTCTTATACATTTCTGTCTTGCCCTCTGCAGACATGCCTACCCCAAAATTACATTTCCAGGAACCAGACTCACCAAAATCAAGAAGAGAGCAGGATTTTCAGGAACTCTGAGTAAACTGATACTTTGGGGGGGGGGGGGGAGGGATTCGGATATCTTGTCATTCGCTTTCCTCTCAGCTTCCAAGTCTTGCTGTGTTTTGACATGATGCCCAGTCATCCCTGTCACCAGGTTTGATGAAAAAGTTGGTGCAGCAAACTTGACACAATGCATAGAAGTTGCCTTCCTTGCCAGACAATGAAAGGCCACGTCTTGCTGTATTCTTTTCTGAACATCTGAAAATGCCTTTCATGCTGGAGATGATGCTCTAGCCATAGATTTAGACATGCCTGCCTTTCACACAAAACTCTGTTGCAAATGGCGCGTATTTTCTTCTTTTCTCACTTTTTTTAATGTGGGTGCATGAAATCACAGAAAATCCAGAATTTTGAGATGGAGCCTGTATTTCCAGAATGCTCTGTTGATTTTGGCAGTTTTCTGGAACAAAATAATACGGAAGAGCCATAACGGTAGGCATGTCTGCTTTTGAAGAGAAATGTACACAAACATTTGGTTACTGGTGGTGTAGGAGGGGCATAGTAGCAATGGAAAGAAAACAACTGTGGCAGATGTCACAAAAGGAAAAACACAGTTATGTTAGTGTTCTTTTGTTTTGCTAGCCCTGTTTCTCCATTCCAAGATGTGATTATCATTCTTTGTCATTGATTACAACAACAACCAGTATGACTTTTCTGTTTGTGCATCCAGACTTTTTTCCATTCTGTGTTACATCAAGTTCTCTCATATTCATCCCGACACATTTACAAACGGGTGGATCTTTGCTAATGACAGTTAAGCTGTACCTTTTTGTCATGTTTTTAAAATACAGCTGGCCACTCTAAGAAATGTACCAACACTGTCTCAATTCAAATCGCAGCTAAAAACCTTGTTTGCCCAGGCCTTCCTGTAGAATCTGTGTCTGTGTGTGGCAGTTGAATGTAGATGGATGCATATGGATAGGGAGAGGGGGAAGGGAAGGGGGGAGGGAGAGAGCATGAGAGATCTAGGTAAGAGAAGGAGGCATGGGTTGGGTGGGTGAAAAGACAGATTCAAATTGGTGGTGTTGTTTGAGATCATTAAGTTAATATTTTGTTAATTGCTATATGAATGGACAAGTGGAGACTGGTGTGCACATGTCATTATGTGTGTGTGTGTGTGTGTCTAATGTTCGATAGGCGATAATGGTAATTTAAGCTACAATAATTAAGGTTCTGTTTGCTGAAATGTATGCTAATGTAGTTTTTGTGATAAGATGTTTGTGCAGCGCAGTGAGTTAAAGAATAGCGCTTGATAAGAATTATTTATTATTATTATTATATTAATCAAAAGGCCTGGTGTACATCCTGTTGCCAAATACCAGAATGCGCTTGAACTGCAGTCAAGACGGTCTGAACTGTGCTCAGGGAGAGACAAGTACCCAGAGGGGATGTGAAAATATGTAGATACATTATTCTGTTTTACAGCCGAAATGTCATCAGAGATAGTGCACCCCTGATAGTAGTGGACATGAATCCGTTGCCTATCAATGCTCTGGCAATCACTGACATTGCTGCCCTTTTGATGTTATTTCTAGTCACATGCTTGTTTGCAGCATCTGCCAAATGAATTACACATCTGAGTTACACTGATAGATCCCAATCAATAGCAGCAGCTGCTGTTGGCATGTAAAGATACAGGGTACTGAAATTACTGCACTTTCATTTGCATACGAGCACTGCCAGTTGATAAAATGTCATCATGTTGAACATCATCAAGTTTCCGTGATCTACATTATCACATACATTGTGCATGGTAAAAGGGCCAAACATGACTTATCATTGTAAATCACTGGTTTCCATCAACATGTGCATCTGTAGTTTGTTTGAATCACACAATGTTGCTTTCCATCATGTGGTGATGGGGTTTTTCGCTATAGAAAAATGTTTTCAATTAGCAGTTCCAGAGATCTGATTACAAACATGTGTTGGCATGAAACAGCCTCAAATCACCTGTTTGTTGTTGTTATCCTAACAGCACAATTTGAAGACCATTGTCTGAAGAATCTCATGCCTGGAGTACAGCCAGTCATGCCTGGAGTACAGCCAGTCATGCCTGGAGTACAGCCAGTCATGCCTGGAGTACAAGCCAGTCCTTGCAATATCAAAGTAAGGTGCAGTTTTACATGCACACACCCTGAAGGGAGGCCAAGGATGTCTAATGCACCCCCTGTCTGAAATCTCAGGGTTGTCATTTGATTTCCCTTTTGTATCTCCTCTCGTTTTTCTTCCTAGTCATCTTGCTCTTTCCATCTTTTCATTTTTCTGCTAATGGTCCATTCTTGAAGATGGCCTTTTTCCAGAAAACTCTAAAAAAAAAATGTTGTCAAGAGTTGTTGTTTTTGTATGGCTCTTGTTGAGCAGCTAGGAGATAATAATTGGAAGGTGGTAATACAGGTATACACAGCTTACTGCTATGCGGCACTGGTATTTGCGATTATTCATTTATATAACATTTTTTTCATTTTGTTTTTTTGTCCATTCTTTTTTATATTTTTCTTTAATCTGACATCGAAAATTTAGATGGAATGGTTGATGATGCTAGTACATCCTAACCTTATGCGCTCTTTTAACAGGGGTAACATTGAAGAGACTAACTCATTGAGAAAAAAATGTTTGATGTTCGAGTATGCATGTTTTGCTTTATGTGTATGTGTGAGGGGACTGGTTTTGTGGATTGACTTGAGAAAGGGTTTATATATGAGAAGTTTTCAAATGTGCATTTCCTTATGCCAGTTTTATTGTCCTGTTGGGACCCTGTGCAGTGGATGGTACGTTAAAATCCAATTACTAACTAGCTAACACACACATACTTGAAAGGAGTAAGTTGCACAAATGTACAGGCCTTATGGTGTGTCCTTTTATTTAAAATTGTATCTGCAGAGTTGTGTGGACTGGTTCATACTTTCACACATCTGCTGTTGCCCTGGGAAACAGAGTAAACTTTACTTTTCACATCAACCAGGCACATACCCTGAAAATCGGAATCAAACACAGAATAATTTACCAATGTTGATTCCACGTTTTACTGGGTTTGAGGTGGCGACCAACTATAAATTATGATTGGAGATCCACGACCAAGCACATGGCCTGCATGAATTATTATATGTATTCAGCATGATTAAAAGATTGATTTTGTTCATCTTGTCTGCCTGCTTGCAGCTTTGGTGGCAGAAAATAAAAATTAACGAAAAATCATCAATGTGTTGTTTTTGAAATGTTGGGAAATTTTACGTTCACCCTGTACAAACTGAATGGTTGCAAGGGTGAAAGTTCAAACATTACATTATCACTGACTGCCCAAATTGTGTGTTTTTCTGTCTGAAACAGAACAAGGCCCAGAGCGCTCATGCAGAATAATAATAATCATTAAAGGATTTATAATGTGCAAAAGCTTGTCGGTAGAGACTATTCTAAGCGTGCACACACACAAGTACCTGCACACACTAGCATACTGACTATACAAAACTTAATTTACACGCATCTTGAAACGGGCAGCAGACTTGAGACAGCTGAGGGGATGCATGAGGACAGCAGGATGGGATGGAAAATGTGGGCGTTAATTAGCACTTGAAAGAAATGCCACTGGGGGGCACCCTTCTTTGAGGATGTACTTCTGGTGGAATTTACGTTTCTTGTATTTACTCGCATGCCAGGTGAGTCACTGTAGGTGACTCAGGTCTATGTTGTATTTGCGTGATATCTTTTGAGTGCTAATTAACTCCCTTGCGTGTTGGTTCATTTAAAAAAATGTTTTTTTCTCTTTCATTGGATTAACGAAAAGTGTCCACACAACTACTGGACAAATTCCTGCCGGGACTTGAACCCACAACCTTTTGATCACGAGTCCAGTACTCCAAATAAGTACATAATTACTACACAAAATTTATCTTATTTGCTGAATAAATTCAGGAACCAGCAGTGTCTAAGACCTGGTAGGCTGTAAACTTGTCACTGGACAAAATGAAACATTTTGTGTTTGATCAATAAGCTGTAAAATGCCAGGCAGATTACACACAACTGTCACTAACCATATATTTGTCCTTTTCTTTATTTTCACTAAAGGAAGGCCTCTTGTGAGGTCCTCCTGTAAGGTCACGTGGAAAAAATGTTTGAAACAAAAACTTTCATTTTGAGCAAATACAGATGAAGAACTATAACTTGTTCTCAGCAGCCATTTAGCCTTCTCATTGCAGCACAGTCAAAAAAAGGCTCTTATTCATTTGATGTTTTCAAATTCTTCTAATGATACCTTTTGCATGAAGCCAGGAACAAAGGTGCCAGTCGAGGCTCAAGTGCCATGCTAGACTTTGCAACTAAAACAGATTTCCTGTTTGGCCATGCTCCAAAACAGAACGAGGCCCAAAGCGAACGTGTACAGGTCTTTTTTGTGTTTGTGTGACACCTTTTGAGAACTAACTCCCTTGTTTGTTGATTTTGCTTGGTAATGAACACAATATATCAGCACTGTCTGAAAAACAGCCAGTGGTATTTTCACTTTCAGAGAAAAAATCCTGAAATGACAACTCTTATTTCAATGAAATGGTTGACAACGAAGAAGAGAGGATGAACAGCTGAGAGATTTGCAGGTTCTACTAAACAACACAAGGTTTTTGACCTGACATTCAACACAAACCCACATATGCATGGCACAACTTGCAGAAGCAGTAATGCAATGATGCTTGTGAAACAGAAATTCATACAAAAAAGTGAACAAAGTAAAAACTTCATACTGTGACAATCTTTATTCTTTTCACAAGTATTTTATGAACAAAATCACCATTTGCAGATGGACTAACTGGAATGCTTTTGCTTCTTTTTATTCTTAGGCTTCTTTCTGCATATCGGGTCACTTTTTGACAGCAAAAATGTAGATGTATATCATACTAAATACAGATGCATACACTCCAAATTCAAAGCAGGAAAAATAAAAGAAAGATAGAGACTGAGAAATCCAGCCGAGTGCTGTTTACAGATATCTGATTTTACTGTTTGGTTTTAGGTGTATTGTGGTGGCAGAGTTATGTCAATGTCTTGTGCTTATGCGAAGCTCATTCTTATGGTTACCTGCACTTGAACAGCCAACAGCACAGATCGACTATTAACACAATTGTACACTTGGCAATATCTTACAATAATAACATCCATTCACATGCATGCATTCAACCAAAATCAATAACATCTGTACGTACAAAACGGCTGTACTAAATCAGCTCTTGCACCAACTTCTGAAATGACATACCATCATATCAAACCCACACGTGGTTTGTCACCAAAAAATAAAATTAATAATAATAAGTATATAAAGTAAATAATAAATATGTACAGGAATAAAAACCTGACAGGAGAATGCAACATACACAGCCTCACTCGCTCAGTTACCTTTCGCAACAATAACGTCCACAGATCACAGTAAGTCTAATTTGAATCACCAAGACATCAGTCACTACAAACCATGGTTTTCTACTGAATCATCCACATCATTTTTTTTCACTAGTTCAGCAATGAAATCCACATAAAAAGTCTACACCAACTTGTCACAGTTTCACTGAACCTCTGTATGCTACTCAACCATTAACTTGGTGTATTCACTTGCAGTTCTATTTTTGTTTGGACACATCACAGAAACGTCATTGCTACATGTCTCTGCTACCACAGGGAGGTGAGGGGGTCATAAGTCCACTGAATCTGAAGATGGGCAAGTGTGGATTTAAAACGGATATACTAGAAGCAGATGCTTCTTCTAGAAGACAGGAATGTAGCTGTCAATTTTGGCTCGGTGACGCTGTGCTACGCACTCAGCGATCCAGATGATGTTGCGAATCTCCTGCTCCTTGAGCTTGACGTAGGCGTAGAAGACGCCAAACTGGAACTGGTGCATGAAAGAGTTCTTCATCAGCTTCACCTGCACAGCATTCACAAGAAAACATTAGATGGAAGAAAGCATTTCTCTCCTCACCCTTTCTTGGTGAAATTTTAAAAAAAAACGTGTGGAAAAACAGCAACAGAAGACACTTGGATTTAAGGGACAAAATGTTTTCAAGCACAGCTGAGAAGCCAATTCACAATACACACACACACACACACACACATCAAATTTGAAACTCAGTTTTTACAGATATTTACAATTCTGCTGCCAAAAAACTGCCCTAGAACAGACTGAATACTTTTAAACATTTCTGTCTTCTGAAGAATGACCCCTGCCTCTCCTCATCTGACAGAATTTTGTCTACTGACAGACAAATCTGATGTCTGAATACAGTGCCAGGTGGGGCTGTCCCCTGTTGCATCAGGAATGAAGTATGCCACGGTGATATCACAAGGTTCAACTTTATGTGACGATTTCATTTTTATGTGATGTCAGACCAAATACTTAACAAAATGGCAAGATACTCCTCTGAATCACAGTTTTAACTAAATGAAATAGACAAGCCCTGTGTACAATTCTAAAGGCTGCATCACTTGCGAATTCACGATTTAATGTATAATTTAACATTTTTAAAAATCCACACTGACCTCGTGCTCAAAGAACTTGTCTTCCAGAGTCTTGTCTCCAGGGTTGGTGCCGGCATCATCAAACAGCTCCTTGTATTCCTGACAGACACACAAGCAATGATTGAACAAAGAGAGCTCAGTACTCCACTGACTCCCAGTCAAACTGCTGAAACAAAAGCATAATAGTTAACCATGCTAAAATTTGTTCTGTTGTTGATGGCTTTTATATGGCGCTATTCTCTGCTCTCTAGCAGACTCCCTATGGCTCTTGTTGCATGTGATTCTCATGAGTGACTGTCACCTTTTATAGCGTCTTTCGAATATCCACCAAAGTCGTGTACTTACAGCACTGTTTGGTTGTTACATGGCTGGTGCCATGTCAAACCCCTGCCATCTTGGCATGTTCTGTTTACACCATGCAACCATGCACCATGTCATGTCACTTCGTCCAAAGGCACATATGTATGGTGCATGTGTGTTTCACTTTAACCTGCACTTATGGCAGGATGGCAGAGATCTTTTAGTACATGCTACTGTGGTAATGTGGAGGTGGACGGATACCAAAGTGAGAGTCACCACAGAAAGCTGATGTTGGAGAAGAAAATTCTCCCACTGCTCCTGCCGGGACTTGAACCCACAACCTTTTGATCACGAGTCCAGCACTCTAACCGCTGAGCTATCCCCGCTCATACTTGATGTAATTTAAGAGGCTAATGAAGTCCGTCCAGAGCCATGAAAGCTCCAGAAAAAAAGATATGTGAGATTGCAGTCAGGGGAGAAAACAGAAACAGTAAACATTAGCTGAACATGGAAAGAGAGGGGACAAAATGGTAAAGAAATCTCTTTGTTTAAAAAACAAAGGGCTGGCCCCAATGCCAAATGGTCACAATCTCTCCTATTCTGCACCAGAACATTTCAAAGAACATCGAACACAGCCAAGAGGGAGAGGGGAAGATGAGTGCACTGGGAAGAGAGAGAGAGAGCCACGACATGTTCACTCACAGCGTAGTAGTCAGCGACTGCGCGGACCTGGTCATAGTCCTCGCACTGCGACAGCATGTCCAGACCGTCAGGGTAGAGGCTGCCACAGCGGGGGTACAGCTTCTCTCGGTCCTCCTTGCTCAGCTCCGTGCCAAATGAGTTGATTGTGATGATGAAAGCACGGCGGTCAGCCTCAAACTGAAAACACACAGGTTATGGACATCACACAGGGCTGCGGTGACAATCAAGACCTTGTTATGAAGCAAACTCCAAGGACTGGTTCAGGACGGTCTTCCTCCAAGCACTCCACTAACCGTTTTTTGCTGGTGTTCTAACGGCAGTAAGTTTACTGCCACACAGACAACTCAGATTATATTACTTTTATTGGGCCATGTTTCTCTAATAACTGTTCACAATGCCTGCACAAGTACAAACAATTTCAAAATCTTTCAAATCAAGATGGAAATAACTGTTTATATATACGGCAAATGTGCCCAATGTTTATGTGCATACTTTGATGCCACACTGCTTCCGCAGACATACTCTCAGTACTCAAACATTTTGCAAATTTACAGAACACACTGACAGTGTGAGAATTATTGGGATGAATCAGGCAGCGAAATGCACCCAAATAAAAAGTGCCCCTTCAAAAATGGACCTGTCCACTCTGTCAATCAAAAAGCACGGGAAACATGTCGCAGCCAATCAGCGACAGTATACAGGGTGAAGTCTGGCAACAACAAAAAAATCCCTCTTATTTGCCAGGTCTGAGGGTGGAAGTTAGGGTCAAGTGGATTGGTCTATTATGGCAGGGTTTGGAGGAAGGGTGCCAGAAGATGAGGCTTGGGGTGCGGTTATGATGCACACTATGTTTCTAACCACCCAAACTAAGCAATCACCTAAAGTGAGGCTTGGGTGTGGTTACGAAGCACACCGTGTTTCTAGTTTCAGCAGTCAAATGGCTAAGATGTGTCATAGGTGAAAGACACATTATGTATTTAAAAACATATATATGTGTATGTGTGTGTGTGTGTGTGTGTTAAAAGGCAAGCCACTGTAAAGACCAGATAACTGAAGAAAGGGCACATTTCACCTAGAATGTAGAAGTGTGTTTTGGTCCTAATTTCAGCAATAAAAAAACCCAAATGACTAAAATGTGTTATACGATGATAGGTGCAAGGCACAGACATTTGTGATGTTGAAAGACCAGCTGCAGCAAACAAGTGAAGTTTAAGAAAGCACATTTGGTCTAAGGTGCACAAGCATGTTTTGGTCCAAGTCTGAGTTTTTGCTTGTTACTCTCCCCATCCCCCGTGAATATCATTACTACAGTGTTGCTCTGCCATCTCTTCATTGTCTCCGAAATACGAGTAGTAAACCATTCTACCCAGAGCAATGAAAAACAACAGAGGCTTGAAAACAAATTACGGTCTGACCCATTTAATGGCCAGTGGTTTACAAGAGCTTGCACATGGGGCAGTTCTACAAAATCATGCCGCTGAAGTGTTGCATGGCATGTGGTGCATGGCGCGTGGAACGTGTGCGTGCTGGCTCTAACTGTCAAGGGAGCACAGACTTCTCTTACGTTACAATAAAACCCACACTTACCCCCAGGGCTTCGCACATGACCTCTGCTGTAGCACCTCCCATTTTCTTGCAGAAGTTGTAGAAATCTTCCAGGTAGGCCTGCAAAGGAAAGACACAATGATGGAGTATGTCCAGATCAGACTCTAGTCAAATGCTGAAGCCTTTCACTAAATGCTGTTAGCAGTTCTTACCCCAGTTCAGCGAGGATCATGGTCAATTAAACTGAACATGCTGATGACAAGTTGTCTTGTTGCTTACTCCTTTGCACACTATGACTGTTGACAAGGCATACACTGATACAGGAGACCACTCGCTCATGTCCAAAATTTGCACCAGAAAGTGACATTATATATAGTGTATTACACATCAGGAAGTAAAATAGTCCACTTTTCAACAGTTACAGTTTCCTTCTTTTGAGGGGGGAGTGGTGGGGGGAATTTATTATTTTCATTCTTCGTACCTTGTACAGTGTGTTTCTGATGATTTCGATATTCATTTCATCCAGATCCTGCTCCATGATGCAGTCGATGAAGTAAGGAGCTGTAAGTCAGATTCACACAACAAAATTTTAGACTTTGCATTTACAGGTATTTATTCTGACCAGAATACACCTGCTTAAGTCCATTCTGATCAGAGCATACACACACAAGTAAATGCATAACAATAACAAAAACTGATAAATTCACCCCCATCTCTTTTAAAATTAAACAGATCAGATCTGATTTCTTAAAAATAAAAAATAAATACAGTAGTCTTCCCATTTCATTGTTGCAACACACTTAACACTGCCAGTCTCCTGTTTATATATTATATATCAATGCTACCATTTCATTCATGTATGAAAAGCATCTTCTTAGGTTTCAAAACGTATTATTTCGATCTTCTTAGGATCCAAAACGTATTTATTTGGAAGAAAAAAAACCCATCAAACTTTAGACAGAAGCAACCCCTTGAGGTTCCTGTCCAAATCCCTGAGTAAAGGTGACTGGAATTTTGGACTAAAACTAACAGTAACAGTAGCAACGCAAGTAATACCTCCTCTCCTTTCCACCACCTTTTTGGCTTTTGTTTTACAATGATGTCAGTGTCACAAAATAAAACAAGGTCAAACAAAGCAAGCAAGGCACAGAGGCAGAAAACCTGTGAATCACACCACATGATCAAATAAGCATGCACAGTCATGACCCAGTCTGAAACAGAACCAGGCCCAGAGCGCCTGTGCAGAATCAACAAACAAGGGAGTTGACCCGCTATGCCCCAGACTGCCCGTCACCACCCGCTCTTTTTCTTTACCATGCAACCCCAGACCTCCCAGCAGCGGCCGGCTAGCAGACACTCCATACTAGCATCCCAGCTTATCACCCTTATGCAAATAGGAATGGGATTCTCGCAAGATTTGTAGCCTTGTTTCTGCTATTGTTGACTACTTCTGGCAAAGTCCTTTGTTCGAAGTTCGGTGGAGCTTGAGAGACGCTGTGAATTTTTAAACTTGCGAGATGGACACACGATAGATGCATAAAAATAAAGAAAAATCCTACAGTTAGCAATGGTGTTGGAGCTTTATCCTTTGAGATTTGAACTGCAAATTTGGCTCAGTCGCTTACCGTGGGCACCCTAACAAATTCACAGAGCTTCATCTTTGGAGATTCAAAGTGGAAATTTTGCAAAGTCAGTTACCCCATAGGCACCCTAAAACCTGACACTCAGATGGAGACATTTCTGACTTGGGATTATATATTTTTTATGCTTTTATTTTGGAGTGAAAAAAATCAAAACCTGTTGGATATATACAAGAACAATGTATTTGCAAACTGGGGAAAATACAAAGTGAGCTGAAACTTTTGTTTGGTGTTTATTATTGATTTTTAAAGTCGTATACCGGGATCATTCGACACAGTTACTTCCCTTCCCATGGGATTTTGTAGCAAAAGGGCAGGGGCTGGTCTAGGGCCAAATGGGTTAATTAACACTCAAAAGATATCACAAATGGCTGAAACACAGCAACAATGACCTGAGTCACCTACAGTAACTCTCACCTGGCATGCATCTACATAAACTCCATCAGAGCTGCATCCACAAATACAAGGTACATAAACTCCACCAGATGTACCTTGTATTTACTTGCATGCCAGGTGAGACTGAGCGTTACTATAGGCGACTTAGATCTTTGTGTTTGTGTGATGTCTTTCGAGCACCAGTCAACAGTCATTACCCACCAAGAGGAGTATCGACCAGGACAGCATTGTACAGCTCAGCTGGTGTTGATGCAATGTGAATTGCCTCCATCTGTTCGAAGCTGCCCAAAGGGTGACACTTGCTGATCAGCTCACTGATTGGTCGCTGATGCAGTGTCCCTGTGATCAGCAGGATGATGTTGTCTATCATGTAGCCATACCTGTCAACACAAATATCGTATGTGCATATATATACCTTTTAATATTTTAATAACATAAACATACTTTAATATATAAGCTCTTTTTGTTTCTCAGCAAAACATACTGACAAGAGCTCAAATAACTAACTCGTCTAATATTTACATAAAATACTTTGTACTGAATAATGTCCATAAAAATGCCTAATAAAACATACACACATAGTCTTTGATCAGCAGTAATAACACTTACAGTTAATGATTCTGCCTACAGCTGTCAATAAAAAGTAGATCTCTGTTCTGAGAATAGTAAACATTACATCACAGCAGAATAGTAAATATTACATCACAGCTTTTCTGACTTGTTACAGAACTATGACAGAGTAACACATACATACACACACACACACACAATGTTAATGACAAAACGTCAAAAGGTGGATCCTCCCTTCTGACAAACCAGCACATGGGTTTGGGCAGGAAAAACTACAGGTACTTGTGTAAAATTATAAAATTTATAATATTATATTATTATCATATATATTATATTTAATATGATGTTTTATATCATGCACACTTTTGGCACTTATCATATATATATAATATAAATATATATATATATATATATATATATATATATTATAATGTTCTCAAATTACAATTATAAATATATATATATGTTACTTGTCAGATGTTAGAGTACTTTATTTTTTCATTTTTGATTAAAAAATGTTTTATATAAATTATTCTAGGCATATTTTTTGTAAACATACATTATACATTCATGTACAGATGTGTGCTCTGCATGCTTTAAAAAAAAAAACACGTGAATTTTGTACTTAAACGAAAAATGAAATAGTAAATAACAATAAAACAAACACAAAAAGAAGAAGAAAACCCAAACTGACGTCATGTAATCAAGGAAGGTTGCCAATGGCTCCAAACAATGGTTGCGTAGATGTTGAAACTCAATGACAAGCTTTTCTCTCAACTTGTCATCTATCACAGACACTGACAGCGGACTTGGCTCATTGGCCAGGAAGTTGCCATAGTCCGTACTCTGGAGGTGAAGCTTCAGATCTGCAAGTTAACCGGAATTACAACAATTGACCCAGATATACCTTAGCCTGGCACTGACTATGGCTGATTAACTGCATGCTGACAATGCTGAAAACTGAAATGTACGACTGATCTCAGGACACAAGAAGGTGTGTACAAATGCAGTTTAAAAAATAAGACACTGACTGAAGGACTACATACTAATAATACTATGTATACAGTTAATAACAGATTATTTATGACATGCCATTTTGCAAGAGCTCAGGCTGCTGAAAAACACACATGGAATGATGTATACACTCCCACACACACATGAGCACACAGTGCACATAACTGCACACATATTCACACAGACCCATACACACAGATGCAGTAAATTAATAATACACAAAGCAGTCCCAGGCCACTGGAAGTTAGTGGAACCATTTTAATTTCAAGTTGACAATTCTGAAATCACACTAGACCTAGCAGAAGTCCAGGCATACATGGTCATTAGCTATTGGACTTTTGCCCCAGTATACCAAGCCTGGCTTTCCCCTAGGGACCCATGGACCTTTGGAGCCCTCAACAAACTGACGGTCATCATCAAAGCCCAGAACCCTTGAGCAGGTCCTGAAAGCAAGGTATCCCACAAATGTTTTAATTTTAGTTGTTTTGTTTTTTAACTGGTATGGGTATCCCACAAACGTTTTAATTTTAGTTGTTTTGTTTTTTAATCGGTATGCTTAACTATTAGACATGCTACCAGGAGTGACACATCTGCCTAGGTTTTTGGTGCCCCGGCTTGTTCTAGCTTTGTCAGTTTGTGTTACCACAGCACACACTTGGCATGTCAAAGATCTCATGCCCACCTTTCAATAAGATTAAGACTAAGACACAGTAAGTGCTCAGGGGCCTAATGGCAGCCATCAGTCTCAACACATTTGTGGATTACCCATAGCGAAAACACACACGCCTCAACCTGTTGTACAGTTTAATAGTGGTAAGAAGAAGAGCTGGTGGTAACTGGCATAAAAACAAAAGATAAAACTCAAAAGTAGTTAGTACTGTAGCAGAGTAAACAAAATGATAATTGTACTTTCTTGTAGCTACTCCCTGAGTCCTTATGGAAGAATACCAAGAATTTCAACAACTGAAGAAGACATAACACTGATATGTTATTATGTAATATAAACTACAGTTACAAATGGTGTCATTGTCAGACAGTGATGTCATTTTCAATAGTAACTAAAAGAGGAAATGTCATCACTGAGAAGATCCAGTTTTTGTTACTCTCAAATATTATTTTGAAAGTATTTCCCATTGGACCAATTTCAGAATCAGAGCTTCCAGTTTTCTAGTAGGATTTACTGTGGGATGGAGAGCAATAACCTTGCATTTTACCTTTGCCCAAGTTAATTCTTTGTTGTTGTTCTTCCTTTATAATTTGTATTTGGTGTGGTCTGAAAGATGTTGTTATGGCTATCACAGTATCAGTATCACATGCTTCCAGGACACCCAGAGGAGTCATGGGCTTTGATGATGACAACGATTGTCAATTTTTGCGGCTTTTGCCAGGGGCAGCTGCCCAATCACTGAAACAGTCAACCACTTGGACTACAACAGTACTTGTATAATATATCATTTAATAATATGATCATTGTAATTTGTACAGATTCACGCAACTTTCCATACTAGTCAAATATTAATCACTCATGAAAATCTATCCAAGCAGGAAAATGATGCTTCATGACGATGCCCTTCCCCCTCCCCGTTTTTTCCCCTCTTTTTTCTCACCACAATATTGAGTTTTACACTTACTACTTTGACAGGAGGACAAACAAAAGTTAGACAGTAAAAACTGACAACAATGAATGTAAAATTTAACTACTGAATAGCTGGAATGAAAACACCATTCTGTCAATGGATGCGAAACAAGTTATTCACGAGCTCCTAGTAGTGTACTTAGTGTAATTCATCAACAATGCCATCAGTGAAGAAATTTATTATCGCAGCCGGTCCACGCAATATATTGCTTACCTTCGAGTGTTTCACACTGAACGAGGTTCAGGTAATCAGCCTGTCTCAAAATCCCTGATTTGAAGCCTCGAACAAGGCCCTCGAGATATCCATGATCGATGTTAAACGACAATTCTGGAAACATTTTGTTATTTAGTGCGTACCCACCAGCAGACTCTGTAAGATGTAAGCAGAGTCACATGACATACCATTGCCATCTAGCGTCAACTAAAGAGAGATAACTCGTAGTCGATCTCTACTTTCGATTTCGCTGTTCACTGTACTGAAGCAGGAAAAAATAAATGAAAGCAAATGGTGACTAGGAACGGGTACTGGACAAAACTCTATTTTTTTGTTTTATTTCAGGTTTGGGAAAAAATGACAAAGTCTGAATCGCCAGTAATGACATTTCACCTCAAAACTAAACAAACAAATACCCCCCCCCCCCCCCTCCACCGCCCCCCGATTTAAAAAAAAAAAAAAATCAACACACAGGGGAGTTAATCAGCACTCGAAATACGTAACACAAGTGCAACAACAAAGACCTGAGTCGCCTACGGTAACTCTCGCCTTGCATGTGTGTAAATACAAGGTACACCAGTCAGTAGACTTGCACCAGAGATACATCCTCAAAACTCCACCAGAGGTACATGCTTGTATGTTGATTCTGCACGAGGCGCTCTGGCGGTCTCGTTCTGTTTCAGATTTTTCGGGGAGGGGGGGGGGGGGGAGGGAGGAATCAACAACAAAAGAAGTCTCAGGCACTGCCATTGACTTACAATTCACTCTTCACGTCAGTCTAGCCACGGTCAGTCGAGTATCATGTTGTCTCTTTTCGATGGTAGCCTGTGTCACCAGTCACTGACAGGTTTCCTTGAACTGATACAGGACTGAGAGGGAGGAGGGGAGAGAGAGGGGGTAGAGAGGCCGGAGGCCGGAGAGAGAGAGACTGGGGGGGGGGGGGGGGGGGGGGGGGGGGGGAGGGGGGGGGAGGAAGGGAGAGTTATCTCCAGTCGGAGGAGGGTTCTCCGGCGAAGGTGTGGGGGTAGAGACTTGAAGAAACTCCGAAGTAGTAAGTAAATAAGTAAGTTGGTGTTTTACGCCCAGTCAACCGGTACGGTTATATCAGGGCGATACACATCTCATATATGTGTGAGCAAGTGCTCTTTGTACGTATTTACAGTAATCCCGCCCCGGTTATCAGATCTATGCAATTTCATTACTGTACTGTTAGTAACCCGGGAACCGGAGCAGACGACGCTTCTGTTTTGAAGCGCTGCGTGTTGCGTAACGCCACTTGTGGCCTTCACACAGCCGACCGGCGATAGCGGCTGGTGCGCGCCATTTTCAAATCTGTTTTTTCCCTTAATAGTTTTGACCGCTTGTTTGTTTACCTACTCTTTGTTTACCTAGTCCTTTTTATGCACCAAGCCATGTGTAATATAATTTGGTATCTTAGAATGTTTATCCAACGTATTTAGACGCAGGATCGAGCTTAATCAGTAGCTGACGCCTCTTTCTTTCTTGGTGCTTTACGTCCACAGAGGCGAGATGGCCTATTAGGGACGGGGACAGAGTGGGAAGGGGACGACAGAGTCGAAGGCTCGACCGCGGAAACCACCCGAAAAAAGACAGGACTGACAGACCGTGGACCGCCGCCAGAACAATCGAAGTGTTAGGGCGGTGTCCCCTCGCCATTGCCCAGCGACTTGTGCACTGTGCAATTGCTGTTTCAACTGCTGTGCTTGGCCAGAGTCACAAAGACAATGTCCGTTGCACTGCTGTTGACGAACAACTTTGACAACTCAAGCAAAGCGGGAAGTCCAGCTTTCTTAGCCCAGCTCCACCTCCCTACTCATGATATCTTCTGGGCTAAGTTGAGGGTCCAGCTCCACCTCCCTCCTCTAAGATCTTTTGATCTCGCCTGGAACCCTGAGACGCCTCATCAAAATGCTGCTTCTTGCTTTTACATGGATGGTACACATATATTGGTTCTCAAGCTGCAACTAATAACTTTTGATTTGTTTAGAGATTAAAAAAGCTTCGTTTCCGGCCGTTCCCCAGCCTTGTGTTTTACCTTCGCTTGCAAGCTCGGTTGCTGGCTGGACGGCGTGGTTTTGAAGCGAAAATTCGAGCATGGATCGAACACAGTTTTACGCAATAGTAAAGCAAATAGAACCATTTCACCGGGTCGTCACGGATTAATGCATTTATTTACACACAAACACAGTGCCACAAAAGCCGGGGAGAACAAGCCGCAGACGGTTTAAAAACAGTGGAGATTGCAAAATGCAACAGGGTTTTGTTTTGTTTTTGTTTTTCCTCCGTATCAGACCCTTAGAGTGGCAGTGTAAGCAACGACCTGGCTGTGGCCACCTAAGGGATCAACTGATGAAGACGTGGCACATCTCATTTATATATATATATATATAATATATATATATATATATATATATATATATATATATATATATAGATAGATAGATAGATAGATAGATAGATAGATAGATAGATAGATAGATGGTAGCTGTCACTGCTGACAATTATCTGACTTGGTGTGCGATGCGCAGGGTAAATAAACAAAGAGAAGAAAAGGGGAAAAAAATACATGTGGTCACTGGAAGTGGACAACAGGCACTTGCAAACTCAACTTACTGATGTCTCAGGCACAGGCACATCACAATTACACACACAGCAGACAACAAAACACACCAGGTCTACTGTTGTAATAACTGTATGTAACTTATTCATTATTGAAACTTGTGTATCTGTAGAAGCAAGTTATCAGAGTTGGAACTTTGTTGCTTTTAGAAGCAAGTTAGCAACTGTCAAAATCAGGCAATAAACTATTAAAGTATTATCAATATCGCTTGAACTTGTTCAAGTTAGCCATACAGAGACTGCTGTTATATAATATACATATTATTATTTAATACAATACATATTATTATTTAAATATAGTACATATTATATGAATGCAGTTTGGTCAAGATTTTGCAGTGTGAGAGCAATATTCTTTTGCAAAAGCCCATGATAACTTGCAAGACTGTTATTTTGACATACTGTACTGTGTCCAGTAGTAGATTAATTACTAATTGTTGAATACCATGCACTCAATAATCATTAATATTAATGATTATCTTTTAAATGCGTGTAATTATTATATATATATATATATATATATATTATATATATCACTGATTCTGCATAAATGGCAAATTAAACCAGACCATTAATTATTTCACTGAGGTAGAATGTTCTGTTAACAGGCTGAACAGCTGCTGATGTGGTGTGTGTGTGTGTGTGTGTTGTTGTTGTGTGTGTGTGTGTGTGTTGTGTGGTGTGTGTGTGTGAGAGAGAGTTTATGAAAACAGTTTGTCCTTATTAAATTTGTTTGTATTAATCAGAACCATTAAATTGGTTACACAGTGTGATAGTAGCTGATACTGTGATAGACACACACACTCACACATATTATGCATGCATGCTCGCACACACACACACACACACACACACCAACCTGAATCAATTTAGACTCAGAAAAACGTGATATAAAACTGACCAAGGATGTTGATGTTTGCTTAATTGTTATTTGATGGGCCATGTTTTAACTCATGATGATTCTAGTTTTAATCTTTTGCAATGTTATGAGTGTTGTTTATTTTATAAATCTGAAACAGAATGACTGCTATCTTGCTAAAACAAGATCCAAACACAAAAAGGTTCTAACGAACGCTTATTTATTTTGACAGGGACACACAGAATGCAAATTTTCAGGGATCTTGCTTATTTCAAAGTTCTGTGAATCACACTTTAACTTCTTTCTTCTCTCTCTCTCTCTCTTTTTGAACTTGTACTTCACTGAGGTATATCTTGGCATTAATGTGTGCTCACACTCATGCATTTTTTAAGCATAAAATGCGAGTATTTGTAGCTGTGCTTGCGGAGGAGGGGTGGGGTGGTTGACTCGGCATTAATGTCAAGTTACTGATGAGAAGTTATTAAGTTTTGTTTGTATTGTGTGTGGATGTGTGTATGCACACTCATGTATGTTTTGAGATGTGTATATATATATATATGAATGGTGTGCGGGGGTGGGGATTATTATAGTTTTAATGTCCAGTCAACCATGACAGTTAGAGCAGGGCAAAACACATTCTATTAGAACATTCTGAACTTTAAAAATGTATGTGTTAATGTAACACATATCTTAAACTGTGTTTCGCTACAGATGTTCTGACTGAGAACTAGGAAGGTAAAAGATAGTCAAACCAACCTGTTGAATGTGGATTAAATTGAGCCAATTACTTGCACGTGACATTTCATGACTGCGTTAATTACTTGCACGTGGCATCTCATGACTATCAGTATCAGGAAGTGATCCAGCACACACACACACACACACACACACACACCAAATACCGAAGGCGTAGAAATGGCAAACGTTAACATCTGAAAAGTGAAATTTATAGGTCTTCATATTTGATCACGTATTGATCATGAATGAACACACCACACATACACACTGACTGGTAAAGCCGAAACACACGCATGAGACAAATTAAGCGAACAACTCTAAAGTGTGGTTCCTTCTTTGGCTTAGTTAACTTTAGTCCAGCTCTGGAACCGTGGTCGCTGGGTTTGTATATATATACAACCGGCAATGTGGTTGGTGTTGCGGCCCCCCCCCCCCCCCCCCCGGCCCTCGGCCATCCGGCCTACGGCGCCGCTGCTTGTTTCTGCTCTGGGTAATCTTTATTACTAACAAATGTCAATCATCTTAGGGGTGGGCTAGTTTAGGCTTTAACAGAGGAAATGAAGAGGCGTTAAGACGACATGGAGCTGAGCGGCCGACGGGCGGGGACTTAACTTGCAGCCTATTCATAAAAAGCGTCAGTAATAATAATAATAATAAAGAGGATTTCTAGAGCGCCATGTACCACACAAGGTGGGAGCACAGAGTGCTTATGATAACGCTAACGACAGACACTAGTGACGGACCGTCGAGTCACCGACTGACACTGAGACACCGACACACACACACGCTCACACACACACACACACTAGTGACTGACACACAGGCACGCACTGACACACACACACACACACACACACACACACACACACACACACACACGCACGCACGCACGCACGCACGCACGCGCGCGCGCGCACACGCACACACCGCAGCCTACCGGAGTCACTGGTCACGATCGATCAGACCCAAGAGTGGACAGACTGAGTTTCTGTCCGTTCTATCCGTTCTACGGTCTGAGCAAAGGCGAGCCGAACACACACGAACCGACGTCATCCAGCCGTTCAAACCCTTCACCGCCGATTGCAAAAAGTCTACGTCAGTTATGAGTAGTGACTCCGAGGCATCGGCAGGAAAGGGTTAATCAGTAACGACTTCACTTTTCTGGCCGCGCGCTTGACATGAGCTCTACCGACGTGGCAGTTTTCGAGGCCCATCCTCGACTGGCACATTCTATTTTATGTTTTTATCGTGTACAAACCAGTTTTGTATATTTTCTACACCACTATCTCAGGTCAACGTTATCATACGGAATTTTACGGAAACAAACGAATCGGTCGGAAGAGGTGTGATGAGGGTGCCTCTGTTTCCTCCTGCTGATTGGTTGACATTGCCCGGTGCCATTTATTTTTAGCAATTCAAGGTCGGAATGGGGATAAAACCGGCGTGAGCACCGCGATCGGCCTCTTGCATGCCCGCTCCTACAGGAAGAACAGAAGGCAGACGAACCGAATAGAAGCGACAGCTATCACAATGTCAAAACCTGCGTATAAAGTTGGTAAGCCTGAAACTGAATATTTAGTGCCGATTATCCACTGTCAGATTTACTGCAAGGCAGTAAAACCGGTGCTTTGCAAGATCTTCAAATGGCATGTATTCCCAATTAGTATCGTAAAAGAGAAAGCGTTAATTTTGCAAACGAGCTGTTTTAGGTGATAATTTGAACGTCGTCGCTTTTTGTTCTTGTTTTTGTTCTTGTTTTTAGCATGTGCCATGCCGTGCCGGAAAAAGCTGGGCCCAGCTCAGAAGTTTTTAAGAACTTGGTTGGCGAGCCTTCAAGACTTTGAACCAAATGAGGACACAAACGATAATAGAACTGCAGACTCTTATCATTTCAGTGGCGATTAGGCCTCCCCCCCCCTCCCCCCCAGCGACAGTGTTAGATGAGCATTACTGTTTACCCCATTGTTGTATGGTGCTTCATGTTATTGTTAAGGCTTGTTTTAGCTGACTTTCAATCATTACGTCATTTCTGCTGGGGAAAAAGAAGAAGTTTATAAATCGTTCGTTACATTAACTGATGAAATTGTGTAAGGACTAATGGGGGGGGGGGGGGGGGGGGGGGGGGATCTTCTTCCATATACAAAGTTTACAAGTTGTATAAAGCTTAACAAGATGCCAGTACAGGAAGACCGTTGCTAAATGCTAGTGTTGTTGTTTTCAACACTTTCCAGACAACCGCTAGATTGGTAGATCTATATGACTCTTTATGAGTATATGAATCAATGCGCAGTTGTACACATTTTAACATTGCTAGCAATAGTAGCCTGGCCATACTCATCATTATTTCTATAAATTCTCTTTGAAAAGAATCTTCAACTTCATTCAAATTTCAATACGTCCTGTACACAGACATGAAGCACTCAGCAACTGAGCAAGTTGACTTACCATCACTTAGACTGTCAGGCAGAGCATGTCCCTCAGCTCATTGCTCAAGCCCTCTGAGCAGTTAAATAAAATTACTTATAGAGGTTTAATTTTACTTTGGGCTGCTATGGCTGGGTAGCTGTGAAAACTGCATACTGAATAGCTATTGTTTTTTGTAGTCAGCCAGCACATGAAAAGTGGAGTGTATTACTTAGTGCCAAAACTCAGCTTTGGCCACTAGTTTGCTTTTGCCGGAGATACTGCTTCTGTAACCCATTTTGTGAAAGGCACTGTGACGGACCACATCATGGTGATGGAGCTAATGACCACACTATCTCCAGCCTGGCTAATGTTTGCTTAGCAAGATGCTGCAGCCTTGGACCTGTCCTCTTACTTGGTTTGGCTGACCTGAATTTCAGACTTTGAACTTGCATGCTTGTTCAGTTCAGATAAGATCAACTGGAAAAACAGGCTATTTAGACTAACCCCAAAGTCAGAGAGCAAATTGAATAACCCTTTAAATTTGAAGGCCCAGTTTTTGAACTTGTGTATTCCTCTGTGGGCCTGACTGCATTTGTAGGGTACTTGGCTGTTTGTGTGGAACTATGGGCCTTTAACAGTTTAAGGTTATACACATAAGGCACTGATATGCAAGCTGGTTTGGCTGGATGGTTGAGGAGGACTGTTCAGACCTCGTGTGGTTGGATCCGTCAGTCTTAAATGTACTGGCTGCCACATGACAGAGCTGAAACTGATGAGTCTAAGCAAGGGGAAGATTGAAGGTTAACCTTTTTGCTACACATGTTATCACCCCTGGTGACCTTCAGCCTTTCCTTTACTTCAATCCAAACAGCGGTTGCTCATTAGCTGGTGGATGCAGTTTGTCCATCTGGAATATAGCACGCTGTATTTTGAACAGACCACTTAAAACCGATGCTCTGAGCTGTTTTAACCATACAGTTGTGCTGACACAATCCATTTGAGATCAGATTTGGATGATCCTCCTGTACCATACAGCTGGAATGGCTTGTGTATCAGTGCCTAAACACACACTTAATTTACATGTTTTTAATCAGTAAACTCTGATGGGAGACCACCTTTCCTTTGTTTGATTTTGAGAGTGACCTGAAAGATGTCCACTGTTTATCAAAAGGCTGTGGTGCAACAAATTATAATTATGCGGTTGGATTTTGGATTGCAAGTCTGCCTTGGACCAGACTATTGTTAAATTTGAAAGGCCTATGGCTTGCTTTTAAATTAAATAGCTGATGAAACTAATCACTTGTAATTGTCTGTCAGTGCATGCTGCACTGGGTATCTGCATTAGTAGCATGAGCACTTTGTCTTGGTCAAAGTCCCTGCAGTCTGGTTGGGAGAGACTAGCATGCAATGTGACCAAAATACTCAGGTCATACACAATATGGTACCTCTCCCCCTCCATCCACCTGAAAGAAAACTTGATCAGTTGCTGTCAACTTGAAGGCCACATTGAGTGTCTGGCCAGTGTAGCAAAGTTAGAATGGCATACACGTGTGTCATTTTGTTTCTAAAGTCATGGCAAGAGGTTGTATTTGGTGTTCTACTGAATCAAAATTGCTTGCTTTGTTTGTTACTAAGGTAAAAATTTCCTCAATTTTTCAGCTGATATCAGCCAGGCAGAGATGGGCCGCAAAGCCATCGAAATTGCCCAGAATGAGATGCCAGGTCTCATGATGATGCGGAAGGTGTATGGTCCCAAAAAGCCCCTGAAGGGAGCGCGCATTGCTGGCTGTCTCCACATGACCGTACAGACTGCTGTTCTCATTGAAACACTCACAGACCTGGGTGCTGAGGTAAAGTAATGGTGTTACTGTGTATATACATTTACATTAGGGGTAGTTTTTTTGACAGTTGAAGTAATCTTCAAATTGCACTATGGCTAGCTGTTGCTAGAAAAGTCAAGAGCAAAAGGGTTTTGTGAAAACCTCAAGCAGGCTGACAGTGCATTGTTCACAACAAAACATCACATTCCCAGTGTGACTTGTGGCGATGAGCATGTTGCTTATTGTTGTTACCTGGGTGGATGGCAGTCCCAGCAGCCTTGATGCCAGACTTTGCCAGCTATGCAGATTGCTTGTCTACCATATAATTCACATTTCTGTTTGATAAGTTTTTTTAACAACAACAAAATTAATTTAAAGGAACTGCCTCTTTGTTGCCTGAAACGAGCCAGTATAAAAACGGTATTTAAAAGCGAAAAGCATTTTGAAGCATTCAGTCTTAATCTGTTGTCTGTTTTGAGAAAACATAGCCTTGAAGGTCTCATTTGAAAAGGTTTATCCTCGGTTCTCATTCACTGTTGTTGTCCAGACTGCAATGCACAGTTGTGTAGTTTGTACAGTTCTCTGTATATTTTTATATATTTATTTTAATATGCATCACTGATGTGAATTTGGATGCAGGTGCAATGGTCTAGCTGCAACATTTTCTCCACACAAGACTTTGCTGCTGCGGCCATTGCGAAGACCGGGGTGCCAGTCTATGCCTGGAAAGGAGAAACCGATGAAGAATATGTCTGGTGCATTGAGCAGGTTGGTGCAAATACAAGACTACAGCACAACTTTATTATTGCTGTGTGGAGAAATGTGCCATCTGGCTCATCATTTACATGAAGCGTTCAGTACATTTTACCATAAAATATTCAACAATTCAACAAAACATGAAGCTGGAAAAACACTCAAATGCAACGACAAAAATAGGCCCTGTTGGTAAACGTTAGATCTTTGAACTGTAGACTGTAATGCAGTATGCCCTTCATTTAACGTGACTGCATACAGTCCAGACATTTTTCAAGCAGGGAAATTGATTTATTCCTAATGAAGACATACTGCCAAAACAGATTTTTTTTTTTATCCGTGTCTTTACTTTTGATGAGTATGTCTTCCTTGTTCTTTACTGTTTGCCTTTACTGCTTGCTGTTTCTTTAAGCATCCCCCCCACCCCCACCCCCCGAAATCTGTCACTATACCATGGTGCTATTGTGAGGTACACCTGCATGCTAGGATGTAACAGTGTGTGTACTAAGTAGCAGTAGCCTTGAAGCTTCATCTGCACTAGCTTGAGTAAGACTGCCTTCAGCTAATGCAGTTTGGTGCTTTGCAAGGAAGCACTTGTACTATGGAATTTAAAAAAAAAAAAGGAAGAGTATGCCCAATTAAGGCACTTTTGTAGACTTCACTGGAGCCACCTTTTGCTTAGGTTTTTCTAAGCATTATATCATATTGGTAAATTGTTTTGGTAGAACTATGCTCTGCATGTGTATAGAATATATTTAGGTTAATATGTATCATGTGAGCGCTCAGGGCGTTGATGAGTGCATGATAAATGTACATTATTATTATTATTTAATGGTAATAAGGGTTCATTGATGTGGGGAGTAACTTGAGCTTCTGTCCTGTGCATCAGACTCTTGTGTTCCCCGACGGCAAGCCTCTCAACATGATCTTGGACGATGGTGGTGATCTCACCAACTTGGTGCACGAGAAATACCCCCAGTACCTGGACAGCATCAAAGGGTTGTCAGAGGAGACGACAACAGGTGTGCACAACTTGTACCGCATGATGGCAGCCGGCAAACTCAAGGTTCCTGCCATCAACGTCAACGACTCTGTCACAAAGGTCAGCAGGATGAAAAACCTGTCCTGGAATGGTATGGAGTTGGTTATCAGCAGATACTGAAAACCTCTTTTCAGCGGTTATTTATGTTTAGGCTGGACATTTATGTTTATGTTTTCCTATGTTTAGGCTGGACATTTATGTTTATGTTTTCCTATGTTTAGGCTGGAAATTTATGTTTATGTTTTCCTGTTTAGGCTGGAAATTTATGTTTATGTTTTCCTATGTTTAGGCTGGAAAAATAGATTTACACCAGCAGCACTTTGGGAATGTTATGTTCAACCTTAAGAAAATGGATAAACAGACATGGTTCCCAGGGACTTGGACTAGAGCCAAATAAGGACTTGTAAGGACCAATAGTAGATTTTGTAAGGACCAATAGTTGATTTTGTAAGGACCATCGCAACAGTAAGCAACACACAAAGTATCAAGCATAGTGTTTGTCCAGCTTATCTTTTATCTCCTGGTATGCAATGTCCTTAAGCCGAGCAGTCTTGGAACAAACATTTTCTTGGCATCTTTTTGCCGTTAGCTCAGGTTCTTGCACAGTTCGAATTTTGCCACCAAATGGCTGACCCAGAAGATATCATGTAATCTTGTGACCATGATTTCGGCTGCACGTGATCTAAATGAATATGGAGGAAAGCGTTGTCTGCTTCAGACATCATCTTAATCTACTGCTGCATATGATCTAAATGGAGGAAAGCGTTGTCAACTTCAGACATCATCTTAACCCATGGCTGAATACTTTCAAAATTCAGTAAATGTATGGAACCATCCAGTGTTGCTGATTTGGAAAAATGAGCGGCTTTTATAACTACCCAGGTGTATATTTAGTATTAGCTAGACTTTTAAAGACCGTGATGCAAATATAAGGACTTGTAAGGCCTTACTTGGCAAATTCAATTTGTAAGTACTTGTAAGCACCTGTAAGGACCCTGGGAACCTTGACAAGAATCAGATTACCATTTACAATGAAATCTTGAGACAGGGTAATGGTATCAGACCTGAATGGGAGGCACAGCTTAAGGAGGGTAACACTTGGTTCATCTCAGTATCAAGAGAAGATTGTAACCCCACCATCCCCACCCTCCTCTCAACCTCCAACCCCAGTGAGTGGTTATACATAATGGCAGAACATGACATGATTAACCCCCGTTTTTATTTTGTACACAGAGCAAGTTTGACAACCTGTATGGTTGCCGTGAGTCACTTGTTGATGGCATCAAGCGTGCCACAGACGTGATGCTGGCTGGCAAAGTGGCTGTGGTTGCTGGCTATGGCGATGTGGGCAAGGGCTGTGCTCAGGCTCTCAGGGCCTTTGGTGCTCGTGTCATCGTCACAGAAATTGATCCCATCAACGCTCTTCAGGCCGCCATGGAAGGTGGAGATTAGTCTTTCTTCTTTTTTACTTCTAGACACGTGCTTGTATGTTATACATACGTATATACTGTGACCATGATCATAGAGGTGTATGGAAGGTTGTAGGTAGGATGTAGCAAGTACATGTTCATAAGAGTTTTGCTGACTAAATAATCATGTTTTTAAGGGTTTTTGATCTTGTTAGAAGATAAAACGGTTGTGTTTTCATGTTTTGAAGGCAAGTTCTTCAAGTAGTTGCTCCTCTGTGTTTTTTCATGTCACAAGTTGCAGTAATGTTTTTTCTTTTTTCTTCAGGTTATGAAGTGGCCACCATTGATGACACATTGCATGAGGCGAGAATTTATGTGACTGCAACAGGATGCAAGTCCATCCTGCGACCTCATCACTTTGAGAAGATGCTGGAAGATACCATCATCTGTAACATTGGCCATTTTGACTGCGAGATTGACATTGCCTGGTTGAATGCAAACTGTGTGAAGAAAGACGTCATCAAGCCTCAGGCAAGTTTCAGTACAAACATTTGATGTAAAGATGCTTGGGGTTAATTTTATTGTATATCAGGGGTGCAACATGTCAGTTTGAAGAGCGTCGGACCAAAAAGCCAGGGTGCAATACTGATGTGGGTCTGATTCCCAGGTGTGACAAGGCAGTTTTCTCCCAGTCAACTTATAGTGCAGACTCTCGTTTGGTGTTTGTACAGCTGCTGTGTGTAGTCGCATGCATCAATGTCTGTGCGTACCTTAAAAATCCCAAACACTGGCAGCCATACCATTGTGTTGGACGCACAAAAACATCATACACATTTATAGAAATGGGTAGCATGATAAGGCGACCCATATTTCCCACAAGGGATTAATCGAATATCTCTAAAATATGTGTTCGTGATGCCTTGGTCAGAACTGGCCCTGCTTTGGTGAAGCTGCACATCAGTCCTTTTACCGATGAGCTGATACCACAGTGGCTGGTGTCTTGTGTCTAACTGATCGCTGTGTCCCAATCAGGTTGATCGCTACACTCTGAAGAATGGGCGCCACCTGATCGTGCTGGCTGAAGGTCGTCTGGTCAACCTGGGCTGCGCTCACGGTCACCCCAGCTTCGTCATGAGCAACTCGTTCACCAACCAGGTTCTGGCGCAGATTGAGCTGTGGACCAAAACTGCCCAGTACAAGTTGGGCGTTCACATGCTGCCCAAGAAGGTGAGAAAGGGAGGCTGGGAAGGTCAAGCAAAAAAAAAAAGAAAAAAAAAGGGAGTCAGTATTGTCTCTTGATTTCAATTTGTAATTTATGTAAAGTATGTTATGGGGGGGGGGGGGGGGCTCAAAATTGGTTTGCTTTCATGTGCTGGGATCATGTTCAAAACTGGTTTGCTTTCATGAGATGGGATTGTGTTCAAAATTGGTTTGCTTTCATGGGGTGGGATCATGTTCAAAACTGGTTTGCTTTCATGAGATGGGATTGTGTTCAAAATTGGTTTGCTTTAATGGGATGAGATTATGCACCAGAATGAATGTTGTGCGCTTTGCTGTGGTGCTTAAAGAATGGAAAATGGGATGCTCAAATCATCGCATTCTGTTTGCCTGTTCATTTAGAGTGTATCTGGTTTTGAATTTCATCTAGTTCTGTTTCTCACTCAGTTTGTTTATCCACTGGTTCTCGCTCAAATCAAAGGTACCAATATAAACACCTTGCATGATGCATATCCTTAGTTTCATAAAAGTAGGCCAACAGGCTGGCTACCAAGAGAATGAACTAAAACAAGCCCCACAAACCGCTGACTTGTCTGCAGCTGGACGAGGAGGTTGCAGCGTTGCACCTGTCTCACCTGGGCGTCAAGCTGACAAAACTGGAAGAGGATCAAGCCAAGTACCTTGGTGTGCCATCCAGTGGACCGTTCAAGCCTGACCACTACCGCTATTAAACCACCGACGCCGTTCCTTGTTCAGTTTGGTGACCCTTGAAAACCCAGCATCTGGTACTGCAATCAACACCTCCAGTTTGTTTTTTGCAGGGGGCGACTTTTGATACTGCCTCTGTTCCTGCTGTGAAGTGGGCCTCTTTTGTTTCTATATTCACCAATCACTTACATCTGCATCTTATGTTGTATTGCACATCATTTGTCCATTTCTAGACAAAATATGAACAGACTGTTTGTTAAACCAGGTACCTTATCCAAGGTCTTGATAAAATTGAATATACATTTATGATTTTTGCTGTATTAATGTTGACGCATTTGATGGAGAAAGAACCACCCATGTGTGACAGAGGGGTTTCATAACTAGTCAAAAATCCATTGGCTTGAATGGGCATGTACAATTTTCACGTTTTACGGGAAAATGTAATGATCCTTACCTGTGTGTGCAAGTGCATAACAGAAGAAAAATGAATGAGTGAGTCTTGCGTGGGATGAAGAAAAGGTGTTTAAAAAAAGTTCATTTGATGGCATTATGCAGTGTTTGAAAAGTGTTCAGTTGTTTGATCTCTATCTTCTTCTTTTTTTAATCAGGCAACAGCAGCTGGTGGTTTAAAATTGCATGGCACTATGTATTTGAAGTACAGGTGTATGATCTTGCTCTGTGTGAACCATGCAGCTGCAGCTTTTGATATTCAAGACACAACAAAGGCAGTAACAGCACGGGCATAAAAATGTGAAACTAAATGAGTTGTGTTTGTCTGTGTTTTGTGTTTGTGTGGTAAAGAACAAACTAGTATGTGGATCTTGGTGTCCTGTCAACCATTCAAATGCTGTCACAATGAAATGCGCCTTTCAAAACTTCATGTAAATCCTGTCGCAAGTCAAGTCTACAAAATTAATCTATACAAACATATGACAAAACGTGCATAACACCGACAAAAGCTGAACTCCAACACACATATAAGTAACAAAACATGTGCATGATAAAACATTTTTTAAACTTAAAAAAAAACACTGACCTTTTTATATATAATAATTAGAACCAGAACAGAATTGAAAACCACCCAGAACTGGATTAAAAGGAAGGAAAACATTGATTACTGTTTCTACTGAACAACAAATCATTTGCTGTTCTTGAGGTACTTATTTCTCTAGGGCCAAAATGCAGTTACTGTTCCAACCAAGCCACATGCACAGAAAAATGCATGCACACAGTATTTTGAACTAAGCTTGTCTCGCCCTAGGTCATCCTTTCTCTAATGGTAAGATCAAAACAAAGCCCTAGGTTGTCCTTTCTCTAATGGGTAAGATCAAAACAAAGCCCTAGGTCATCCTTTCTCTAATTGGTCAAATCAAAATAAATCTGAAACGGAACGAGGCCCAGAGCACCTGTGCAGAATCTACGAACAAGGGAGTTAACACTTGAAAGACATCGCACTAAGCAACAAAAACCAGAGTTGCCTATGAAAAATGCTGTTGCCTGGCATGGGAGTAAATGCAAGGTACATAAAACCACCAGAGGATGTAACTTGTGCTGTTTAGGTACCTTGTACTGACACATGCTAGGTAATAGTTACCGTAGGCAACTTGTCTGTGTGACAGCTACTGAGTTCCTATTGACTCCCTTGTTTGTCGACACCACTAGAATCCAACTGTAGGTAGTTTAGCGAGAATGAGTGGCTGCAGCAGACACAGGTAAGAGTCATAGCTGGCCTAACTTCTACTCACCGCCTCCTTGCTTGTTTCTTGGGTGATGTCAGCATGCAATTTTTGTGCCTTGTGAGACTAAAGTGGCGGTGCTGGCAACACTAGTAAGCAAGGCTATGTGTGCGGTAATATTGCACTAGCAAAAATCTAAGCAACATTTCACCCTCACTGCCTTGCCACAAACTGACTTGAAAGGCTTCAAATGTATGTGTGAATATGTAGCCGACACAGTACAACGCTTGCTCCACAGATCCAGACACACAATAACTTTCTCTCAGTTTAATCAAAACTGAACATGAAGGGTTACAAGAACATTATGTACAGCATTTACAATACATAATTATTAATCATAACAATACATCAAACTCACAAAATGCAATACTTGCCTCCAATTTTTCACCTAAATCTATTCATACAGTGCTGAAGAAATAATTATTTTCTCTCTGAAATGTAACCCCCATAAATTGTCCTTTGATTGGAATAAATCTGGAAAGTACAGAGAGCCTTGGCATTAATTTGAGTTCATTTAGCAAGTGCCGTTTGGTTCCAGAGGGAAAATATGTCATGCATAGTGACGTCATGTGCTTCAGGATTTAGCCACCACGCGCACCTCAACAATGAGTTGGCCAACCAAAACAAATCCACCTTTTCAGAGCTAAAAGTAATTTTTCCTTCCTGAGACATGGTGTCTCCACAGTTACTGTTCCCATACCTTCACAGCGAGTAAAGACAACCAACACTTTTCTTATTTCAGTTAGTGTTGTACTATCAACTACTGACTGCTCCTTCTATGCGGAAATACTGGTCAGGAAGGCAGATGGACAGTGCAAAAAAACTGCCCTGATATAAAATAAGCTAATGACAAGCACTGTGCCAAACTTAACATACTAACAGCTATCACAATAAATTAACCAATATAAGTACCCAATGAGGCAAGATAATCCGATTATGTGGGTAGAAATGCAATGCATGAGAAGTATGTGCTATCCTCCAAATTCCCAATGGAAAAAGCCTGATTTGTTCAAGACTGTCTTCCCAGCAAGTTGCTGTGTCTATCAGAAAGCACACTTACTGTGGAATACACCAAAAGCTTAAACTGAAAACGGAATCCTAATGACAAAGCTGCTGCTTCACACGTGGCATTGTGAAAGCTCTTGACTCTCCCAATGCATCCCTCTGATGTCTAATGTACCAAGCTCTCGTATCCTTCAAAACAAAGTTTTCAAAACAAACAGCATACACTCAACTCACATTTTCTCGCACTTGGGGGAGGGGAGAACAAAGAAAAAAACATAAAAAAGCTAGCAGGAGATGATGTCCTAAGAGTGCTGACATTAGCAGAGCTTACACATTTAGAATTTTACAGGGAGTGTGATTCACAGATGGAAAATCTAAGCATCCTGAGTGCCAGTTTATGAAATCATTTTAATAACAGTTACTGCGGATTTTCTTTTCTGAGACCCAGTTGATGTGGTCTGTATCTTCAAATGTATATGGTTACAATGTCAGCAGACTACAAATGTCAGTAAAATACCACTGAAACTTGTTTGGAACCAAAAAATATCAAGCACAGTGGAGATTATGAAAAATTTAAATGTATCGCTTGAAGAGTCTCCAAGGGTCACTAAAACTGGTATTTGAATGAGTACAGCTCAATACGTACTACCATCATGCAAATTTTGAAATTTATCACACTCATAGCACTTGTCCTATGCCATGGTTTAGGACATCCCCAGCTGCCTTCTAACCTCCTTCAAGGCTCAAGTAAAATAAATTCATGCTTATTCCAAAAACTGAAAATACACAAAGCACTGTTTGCATATGCATTAACTGAGCTGAGATTACTTGACTTGCATGAAAGTAGACAGCCTCTGTGCCTGTTTCGCCCTGGTGTAACCATAATGGTTGACTGGGCGGAAAAGCACAAAGTTTCAACCTGCTAAAGACAGGCACTAGTTTATGCAAGGCTATAACCACTAACCCAAACTATTAACTTGTTTAACTTCTTTTTGCCACACAAATCCCATGAATACATCTTCACGAGTTCATTTCACAATGACATCCCAGTGAAAGCAACACACTTGTCTTGCCTTCCACACTGCCTGAAGACAAGACTACGAGACAGAAGTCTACCAAAGTCTGCTATCAAACCACACAACTTTCAGCTTCCAAACTCACGTGACAGAAATACAGCACACATTAGGACCTGGACTTAGCAGACACAGAGGGTTTGCTAGACGCTGCAGGCTTTGCCTTGGCAGTGGGGTCGTAGGAGTAGGTCTTCTGGATAGGCCCCTGCCCAGCTTTTTTGAAGCGAAGCGTGTCCAGTCGTTGCCTCTCTTCCATCTGCTGGGCCAGCTTGGCATTGCTCATAGCTGCAGCAAAACCAAACCACAGAGTCAGAGAAGGGGAGATGCTGATACGAGACAGTAGTAGGCGATAGTAAAAGAAATAAGTGGAAAAGGCAGCATGATACTAGTGCAACAGCACTGATGACCGGATAGTTTTCAAATATGAAATGATGAACATCACATTTCACATGTATGAAAAATGTAACCCTTTGCGTACTGCCAGTGGAACTACTTCCTGGAAATAGTGTGGAAAAGATATTAACCAACAAAAAACATTCAGTTGAGAACTTTGCTTCACCTAATCATGAACAAAAGGCAGGAAACAGAGCAGGACGTGATCAGATGACATTTTATGGGCAACTGGAGACAAAAGACATTATGTCCCACAGACTGGGAAAAGGTTATTATGTCCCACAGACTGGGAAGACTATTATGTCCCACGGCCTGGGAAAAGACCATTATGTTCCACGGACTGGGAAAAGAGTATTATATCCCACAGACTGGGAAAAGACAGCTAAGGGGGATGGGGAGGGGAAAAAAGGGGGGGGGGGGAATTAGGACAAAAAGGGAGGGTGGAGTGAAACAGAGAGAGAGAGAGAAAGCAAGCACTGGCATGAGTCACTGAGGACAGAGAATCAGCAATCTCCATTTTTAGCTCTGTTGGTTCACAGTCCTCAAATGGGGGTGGGTGGTGGTGGTGGTGGTTGGAGGGGGGGGGTGCATGAATGTGTGCATGTGTGTGTACACACTGGCACAGTACAGAATTTACTGAAATGTGGACATGCAAACATAGTAGACACTTCAAGTTCATTCCATCCACACACACACACACGCACATACAAACATTCTCATACAATTTGAGCACCACAAACTGACAGAGATAAAGTGGATATTGCCAGAGAATCTACTCAACAAGCATTGGTAAGAGTCATTGTGAGGACAGAGAATATATGGGGTACTAAAGAAGAGAAGCCTGTTTCCTTATCCACTTACAGTCTCTGAAGCCTTCCAAAAAGCCCTTTTTCTTCGGCAAGGCTGATGGGGGATGCTGTACCATGCGCTCTATCTTGAAGAAGGTGCGCACAGCTGGTATTTTCAGGAACAGGACTTGTACCAAGGAAAAGGCATTTGATGTGAACCAGTAGCACAGCATAGCCTGGAATCAAGCACAAAACATAACAGGTCCCACAGTGCAGATGACTCAGTAAGAATAACACAGTGAATTTCCATAGTATGGTACACCAAAACTACATCAGGAGAACACACTACATTTTATAAGCTGAATAACAAAACAGATTCTTCTTCCAGTAAAAATGCATGTTGGGTTATTTTGGCGTTTCCATACTCCACTGAGTTATACAATCTTTAACATGCATATGAGATCTTTCTGCATATGTATGTGCACATGGGGGACTTCATCTGAAGGATGTTTGTTTTGTAGAGACTACACAGAATTTGATTCCAGAGAAATCTTGAGGCAGGCGCAATGCGCAGCACATAATGGTCACCCACCAATGCGCTGGCCACGCTCGATCATGTGAAAATTGGCCTTTGATAGTGAAGAGAAGCTCCCCTCAGATTCAGATGTAGTAAGTAGGACCAGCCTCTCTTTAGCGCTGGGTAACATGGTCGTCACAAGGCAAATATTGCTCATTTTCAACTTGTCGTATCTGCCTTGTTTTGTGCAGTTTGTCAATAAAAACTACTGTCAGGCAAAAAACAATCTTTTTACGACCTGTTAATGCCATTATTTTGTGCGTGAATGATGTATTGTGAGTTTGGAAGAAGTTTTAATGAACACACCAAGCGGTCAGAAACCGAGCGTGGTTCTGACGTCGAAAGTCAGATGAGCGAGGTCGGAAAACGGTTGCATTCGGAAAACTGTTGGGAACTTTTACAAGAAAAACGTACACACATGAAGTTAATATTTTTAGAAAGAGGAATTCCGTAGATTTATCCGTTATAAAAATTGTTAAAATTCTTCGTTTTCGACTGCAGCAAAAACTGAGTAAAAAAATATGTTCATTTTTACCGTAAATTTACACCAAGAAAGGTTGAATGCACCATATTCAATTTGGTATCACTGGAAAGATGAATTTTCGCTCTTTAAAACAGTATATTGTTTGATCCGGAAGCGAGTTCCCGTAAGAGTTCCCGTGCAACGGAAAGTGGAGACCCCGTAGATTTTGTCGGCTGCTCGAGTTGCGCGATCGCTAAAGTCTGCGACTATGTGAGCGGTGCAAAAGATGCTCACCCTGGAGGAATTGAAAAGAAACTGTGGTAATTTTTTTTTAATTTTAGCAATAACTAAGTGAGTTTCCAACACAACCATAACTGTATTTTCGTGCTGCTTACATCAATTTGAATACAACTGAAGCAAATTCGTTGTGGTCTGGTTGTAGTTTGAACAACATTACAGAGTTATCTCCTCATTATTTCCTCCGAAATGCAAACTGCTGTAAAAGTAGTAATTTCTTTCCCTGTAAATCTGAATTGACAAAAAACTGATGTATGACGTATGTTCTCAACAGCAAAGTTTTTTAAAGGAAATTTTGCAATTTGTTTTTCTTGTCAGGGACAATAACTCTGATTTAGCTAGCAGACGATGCAGTCACGAACGAATATGTTTTTTACAGTAGGTCTGCTCATTTAGACAAAACAAAATAAAAGCGAGTCACCGGCCAAAATTAATGGTATATTGCGAGTTTGGAATTGTATTTGCTTCTGAAGAATTAATTTCTTCTTTTTCCCCCATCTTCTTTCTCTTCCACCTTTTGTGCACATGGAAGACCTGGCACACTGGCTCAAAATTACATGATTCTTTCAATCTTTGTATATTATAATAATAATTACAAGGGGGGGGGGGGGGGGGGGGATTAAAAAAGAGAAGTAATATGACAAGTTTTTTTGTTTTTGTTTAACATTTTACAAGCATGATTGACAAAACAGACTATGGTAACAAGACAGAAGTAACTAAGTCAATAAGAAAGATTGAACAGGAAACAAAATGAAAGAAATAATCACACACACACACACATTCAAGAGCCACATCAAATGTGGGAGGGGGTGGGGGAAATAAAATAACTCACAGAGCAACATTAAATATAGTTTTGAGCATGTCAATTTTTAAATGTCATTGAAGTGGGACTCCAGTTTTTGTTAGTTTCCTTAATAATCCAGGTCTTTTATCTAAGGTAGGGAGGTTTTTTGTTTTTAAATATTGTGAAATAATGGCTAGAGCGACTCTAGTCTGGGTTTTGCTTCTGGGATTGTTTCAGTAGCTGAGAATGGTAGTAGTAGTAAAATACCTGAAAATTAGTTCTTGTCTGCTTCCTTTTGTTTGTACCTTTCTGATTTATTTATTTCTGAAGTTATTACTGCATAATTCACACAAAGTCAAGTTAAGTGTTATTTACAACTAAACTTCAGAATTTGATGATTTAATCGGTGAGTATTAAGTGTATTTAATTGGTGAGTATTAAGTGTTAGTGTGCTGTTTATGTTGAAATAAATCTTTTTTACCTGTTTGTTTATATATTTATTTGTTAATGATTTCAGAGGATGATCAGTTTCATCATCTTGAGAAGAGAATTGGTCCTAGAAAGCGAGGCAGGCCCCAACATCTACCACGAGGCCACACTTGGACTGCAGTTTTTAACTTCATTTCCTCGTTCAAACAAGTCTACATGTCTAAAATTTGCCTAAATTTCCTTATGCTGTGCATTTGCCTTCTCTGATTAATGCTGAATCTGCAGATACCAGAACCATGGCTGTATCTCTTTCCATTCCAGAGTTTGGTTTGCTTTAATGCTATTACCATCAAAGATTCAAGGGATATTTGCCCCTCATGGAAACTTGCCTCTGTAGGTAAAATTTAGCTTGCACTTCTTTAGACTTGTGAATTTGTATTGTCTAATTAATGCTGAATCAGTTGATACCAGAATTATGATTGTACCTCTTTCCATTCCCATGTTATGTTTGATCTTGTCACGGTACCGTCAAAGATTGGTGATCGGACAATGTCAAAATTAGTGATTTTTCCATTTCTGGCACTCTGCATCTCCAATATTTGAGTAAGGATGACTACTGAAAAAATTGTGTTTAGTCTATGTAGTGCAGACACTGTGTAAAACAAGTTGGGTGGATGTGTGACTAATAGTTTTTATGCTAGAGCCATACAAAAATGGCATTTTGTAAAATGCACGTAAAACGCCTAAAATGGTGACTGTTTGAAGGGTGATATCTCAAAAAATATTATAGATAAATGAATGAAATTTGGCTTGTGTACTTGCCTTGTGACCCTCTGTAATATCACATATTAATGGATTGCATTGTTTGCTTTTCAAAATTTGGCTGGACCTACCTAGATGTAGCATTCAAAATAATAAAAACATTAACATGTGAGAGTGTGTGTGTGTGTGTGTGTGTGTGTGTGTGTGTGCATGAATGTGCACACAAAGCCATGTGTGAGGAAAGGGGGTGGAGGGGTGGAAACAGCAGACACACTGACAAACAGGCTAGGAAGAGAAAGCCAATTAGCCACTTTCAACAACCGTAAACAGACACAGAAAGCACACACACACGCACACACACACACACATACACACACACAAAACAGAAAGAAAAACGGAGTGCCCACTGTACACCCACTGACTCACAGCAGGGAAGTTGGAGATGAGGGGCAGCATGATGATGGGCATGGCTCTCATGAACCATTTCATGGTGTGGTTCATTGTGCCAGCTTTCATTCCATCCACCCCAAGCTGCAACACCACCACAGCAACAGCCGTCAGGACCGAGTGGGATGGAAGCTCACCCCGGCTTTGAGGGCTTCATCTCAGCACGGCTTTGCATGCAATGACTTCAAATCCTATTGCTCAAAATTCTTCATTCTTGGGTGTCAAGATCTACCACTCACGACTGATTTGCAGCCCCTCTCCCCCCCAAAAAAAACAGCCCTATAATAACATACGCTTATATAAATTTAAGTTACTGCAATCCTAAAATATCTCTATTATTAAAGTTCCACATGAAATGAACATTAAACTGTTGTTTTTTTTCTCCAAATTCCTCCCGGACAGAAGTTCACATTATGACTGAAAATGTTTTTTTATTCTTTTTTTGGCATAGCGTGCGTGGTGAAATGTAGTTGACTATTCAACTATTCATCAGAGTTCCTTTGAGTTATTTTGTTTTCTCTGTAAGTGCCTCTGGCTCACCCAACACGGACTCAATAAATCTGCATTACTATCATTCATCTTCATTACTTCACTTCATTCACTATGTTCAGGTGGAAACAGAAACAGCCCATTGACCTCAATGGTGAGCAAAAAGGTGGCCATAGTCAGCAGAGGCATGGCATAGAACTGATCAGGAAGTGTGAGGTCATGAAACCACAAGATGCCCCCTGTCTTCATGCTTTCCACAGGCAAGTTGGCCATCTGTCGCAGTCCCACAAACACCGACACAAACACAGGCAGCTGAAAAAGAGCGGAAAGAAGAGTTACAGTATAATGCTGACAGTTAACAATCACACTATTTTGAGACATGAGGACATTTTGTCGGTACAAATCATAATCACAAAGTGCACGTCCCCAAAAGATCTTTGCCAGCAGTCAGTTTTCTGCTTGCTGTAGCTAAGGCTATGGAAATATGATCAAACCATAGGATTTCTTGCACCGTACTGCAAAATGGCAAACAGGTTTTTTAAGTAATTTAGAACCCCTTAAAGTTTTGGAATTAGTTAGTTAGCAGTTGGATTTTAATGTCCTGTCAACCGCACAGGTTCACCTAAGGATGACAAAGTGCTGGCAAAGTGTTTACAATTTTACTATGTCTACAGACTGTCCACAGTAAATCTGGATCCTGAAAACGTACAGCAATTGAGTTAGTCCACTTACTTCCTTCTGCTATTCCCCAAGCCCCACAGGAAGAAACACATGGAGCCAATAGTTATAGTATACCAATTCCCCACTGAGCCATTCCCTTTCCAAGCTTAAATACCTTAAACAATTCTTTACTGGTTTGGCTGAATTTAAGATGGGTACATTTAGCTCTCAAGTGTCTGTGTGTATGTATTTCTGTCTTTCAGCTGCAAGTGATACCTTGTGTCAGGCCACTTTTCACTTTGTGATTTTGTCAGCATAAATGATGATCCGACTTGATAATTATGACAGCGCTGAAGTTTGATATGCCACCCAAGGGCTGAAATGATGTCTTTTTTCCTCTTAAAAAAAAACAACTGTTTTAAATTCAGTTTTTAAGCATGTGAACATATATATATACACATACACCAGGCATATGCATAAGTACAGAGTTGATATGTACAAAATATGTAATGGTGTCAACAACAACAACAACAAAAAGGACAAGACAAAAACAGTAAGGACAAAAATATATAAGCAAATGAAATGATGTCTTTGAACTGATACTTACTTGTGCCAGAGGGACCAGGAAGTTTCTGAAGGGTTTGATCTCATTGCGCCTCATGAACTCCATCAATTCGTGGCCTGCCCTAGATGCTGCACATACAATGAATGACACTTAATCTCAAATGTTCCAACTGAATTTGAAACCATTCTGATTTTGGCTACAAGTAAGCAGCACTACATCAGTCAGATCTGAAATCACAGAGTAGTCTGAAATTCTGCAAAATTGTTTTCTAATGCAACCACAATGGTGCAGGATTTACAGACTCTCATCCAGTCAAAATAGATTTTGTGCCATTATCAGAAGAATGTCATGCCTGTCATTTCCTCTTCTTTCAAGTTAAGTATGCGAGGAACAATTGAAAACCAGACCATATTGTGACCAGATGAGAAGATAATGGCCAGAAGTTAGGTAGAACCAGGACTAACCATATCTCCAGTTATAACAAATTAAGTGTGTGATTCACAAAACCCAACATCAAAGCCAGCACATAATGCCACAATGGTGGCAAACCACTCTTACAACAACACTTTTTACCACAAAATAGTGATGAACAACTCTTATAACCACTCTTTTTACCTTCCACAGCATTCCCACTCTGTCTCGCCAGGGTGAACTTTTCCTGGAGTCGTGTCATGGTGGGCATGTGGTTGTGCATGTGAGCAACATTGCGCTGTGACTTGATCACCAAGGGGAACATCAGCAGTCGCACACATATGGTTCCTGGGGGAAAATGTCATGCATATAAATATATATATATATATGCATACATAACTGACATTACATGATCACAACAGTTAAACCTTTTGTCAAAATGCAAAGCAGCACTCACCCTTCAAAACTCAGGTCAGACTTGAAGAAATTAAACCGGATGTTCTCTATAGTTTCAAAACACCTGTAGGCGTTTCCTAAGCTTTCCTAAGGGGTTTTCTCATTGCATAATGCTCTGTATATGGTGTATTTTTTTCCTCACACATGTAGGCTATTTCAACTATATAACAAATTTATATATTGGGTTTTATGCTGAAAAACATTTCGCTCATCAACTGATCCTTAAGAAAAACTGCTGAGCAAAGAACAACATAGTTTCTGTAACACTGATGCCTTTGGTACTTTATCAAAATTAAGTTGCAAAGCTCTCTGAGTCACTGAAAGCATGTTATAAATTCTCTATTACTAGTATTATCACTATTTCCTGACAGAACTCCCAAACACCTGGTAAAAATTATAAACACATAGTGATATTCAACACCTATTTTATAACAGGAAAACATTATCTGTTTTAAAATGAATGTCTGACCTGTTATGATGGCCCCCCACCAGGGCAGTCCCAGAGAAACATGCAGAAAATCCAAGGCCTGCTGCACCAAACCAGGGGGCGTCAAGCCTCCGAGACCCACACTCTGAAGAGTAGGCTCCCCTAGAGCATTCAGAATCTCTGGCACCACCTCACTTGTAGTGTCTGGCACAGGTGGTGGAGGGGGAATGTAATCTGTAGGAGTTGCCTGAAAAATGTGGACATATCAAACCTGTATTATATTATGTTTCAGACTCAGCATCTCTAATTGGTCAAAAGGTTAAAATCATTAATGCTGCTGTAACTTGAAAAGTGATTAATGTCATTCTCCTTTCGTATAGTAACTTCAACATTATGAAGACTCCGAGTCCAACACTTAGTGCATGCAGGGTTATTTTGTTGTTGCCACAGTCCACCAAACTCTGACATGGACTATAGGATCTTTAATGTGCATGTGTGATCTTTTTGTGTGCATATATGCACAGGGGACCTCAGTTTACAGTCTCATCTGAAAGACTTTGTAGAGTCAACACTGAATCTGACTCGGAGAGATCTCAGAGCAGGCGCAAAGCCTAGCACATAATGGTCATCCATCCATTTGGTTAACACGTTCAATTGTGCTTAACTTTAGCTTTTTAGAGTGAGTACTCTCACTCTGCACCAAGACTCTCCAAGTCATCAAAGCTGGTATAAATAGGTACAGCTGAGGACGCACCACCAACACGTAAAGTTTGACATAAACAAATTGCAGTGTTCAATTAAACAGAATCCAGCCATGAAGGTTTCTGTTACAGCCTATTTAAAACCAGGCAACATAGTACTTTTAACAGCATTAGTACTATTGCTCACTCATTAAATGTTATAATTTACACAACTTACACACTCATTTTAAAAAACACTCATTAAATTTGTTTTAATGTTATGTCAATCAACCATTTTACCTGATCCCCAGCTGCTTCGATAACAGCAGATGTAACTCTTGTAGCTGATTCTGAGCTGTTCCATCTCACTGGTGTCACTGTAGTCAAGTGAACCCAACGATGTCTGTTGTGTGGAACATGGCGCTGTACAAAGCTTGACAAGAGTCTGTACCCTTGTTGTGTCTGTTTAACTTGACTCTGTAAAAAAAAAAAAAAAAATCATGCAAGAGCTGTTAAAAATAACTCCAACTCTGGCCAACAGTTAGTAGTTTCACCCAGTTAAGACTAAGAGAGAAGTTGTATGGTGACCACCGGGGGAAGAAGAGGACAGCAGCATTTGTGAATGTATGCCACTGGAGTGGAAGTCTGATCCCAAGGATAATTAGTTAGTAATTGGATTTTAATGTCCAGTCAACTGCACAGGGTCACCTCAGGACAAAGAGCCCAAGGAACGTGACTGGCAAAGAAAAAGACTACAATCTGATTTCTGCAGTATGTGCTGGACTTGCATTACAAACATTTCTTGGACTGCATTTTGCTATGACTCATAAGAGTCATACCAGTCCATAAAAACACAATTCACATTCTGGTTTAACACCTGCTTTGTTTTTTAAAGTAACCCCAACCCCACCCTGAAATAAGTGAGCAAACAATCAGCAAACTAACTGTCAATATTCAATGTTTCATTCTCTCAGTCATCTTCCACATAGTGCTTAACTTCAAGATTTTGAATGTGCTAGCACTTTTAAAGTTTTATGCAAGCTGGTTATTTTGGTACAGTTTTCCCATTAATCATTAAACGGCATAATCCACCAGATTCTGACATAGAGTGATAGACTACAGGATCTTAACCCACTTGGCCCCAGACCGCCCATCACCGCCCGCTCTTTTTCCTTACCGCAAAACCCCAGACCGCCCGGTAGCGGCTGGCTAGCAGACGCTCCATACTAGCATCTCAGCTTATGCAAATAGGAATGGGATTCTCGCGAGACTTGTAGCCTCGTTTCTGCTATTGTTTACTACTTCTGGTGATGTCGTTTGTTTGAAGTTCAGCAAAGTTTGAGAGACGCTGTGAATTTTCAAAGTTGCGAGGTGGACACGTGATAGATGGCCAAAAATAAACAAAAGCCTGACTTAGCAATGGCGTTGGAGCTTCATCCTTTGAGATTTGAACTGCAAATTTGGCTCAGTCGCTTACCGTGGGCACCCTAACAAACTCACGGAGCTTCATCTTTGGAGATTCAAACTGGAAATTTTGCAAAGTCGGTTACCCCGTAGGCCCCCCAAAACCCGACATTCAGATGCGGACATTTCTGACTTGGGATTTTTTTTTTTATGCTTTTATTTTTTAGTGAAGAAAATCAAAACCTGTTGGATATACAAGAACACTGTATTAACAAACTGGGAAAAATACGAAGTGAGCTGAAACTTTTGTTGGTGTTTATTATTGATTTTTAAAGTTGTCTACCGGGATCATTTGACACAGTTACTTCCCTTTGCATGGGATTTCGTAGTGAAATGGCAGCGACTGGTCTGGAGCCAAGTGGGTTAAACACACGAATTATGTGACCTTTCTGCATGCATATGTACACATGGGTGATTTTGGTTAAACAATAACATCCAAAGGGCATTGGAGTATAGAGTCTGCATAGTTTTGACTCTGGAGAAATCTCAGGGCAGGTGCAGAGCCTTGAGCTAGCATGCACTGGTCCATGTGACCATACTTGATGATGCTCAACTTGCTTTCGAGAATAAATGCTCTCACTCTGGAGTCTCTGCCACTGGCTGAGAACTTTTATCTTTTTTAAACATAGCCTTCCAAACACTGAAACAGTTTAGGAACAACATTGGAATGGCTAAACCTGCACTTTTGCAAACTAGCAAACACAAACGCTAGAAGAAATGAAGAACAAAACGTTTTTAGTTTTGTTAGAAATACACCACAATATCTGAAGAGAACATTTTCAGCTAGAATTGTACAAACGAGCAGAAAAGGAAAAAGGCAGGAAAAACAAGATGTTTTCCACTTTTTTCACAGATTTATTCTTACCAAGTTTATCAGCACTTTTAGTTTACTCTGCACTGATTTCCATTTGGCCAGGGGATTTCTTTCAAACTGCTGCCCTTTGCTACTGATACTGGTAGTCTGGTACTACTAACTATAGCAAATGATAGACTTTGCCACTTGAAAACAAATACTGGACAAGAAATAACGGAACAATAATCACATAATTATACAGTGTTTAATTCATAAAATTGCCATGGCCCAGTGTGCCCCATGCCCAGGCTACCCTACCTTTCAAAGCTGAGTAGAAATGCTAATAAAATAAAGAATCTGCAAAAAGGTGGAAAATGTCATGCTTTTCCTGCCTTTTCTGTTCTTTTCTTGCTGTTACTTTATATCTTAAATAAAACATCATTCTTTGATTATGTGGTGTACTTCTAACAAAACGAAGAAATTGTGTTTGCTACTGCTAGTTTGCTAAAGTGCTGGTTTACCTGGAAGTCAAATGAGGCAATAATTTTACATGTATACTAAAGCAAAACAGGAAGTTACCCGACCCGTCCTTTCAATAAAGTTTATCCCATTCCACTCTCAAGGCCGAAAACAGGAAATTACCCGACCCGTCCTTTCAGTAAAATTTATCCCATTCCACTTTCAAGACCGAAATGCCGACGGCTGCGGCAGAATTGCAGACGACAGACAAAAACTTGTATGTCCTTCACCAAACTCGGCCTCTGTTAACTTAGTTACATCAGCTTGATAAAACCAATGCTTAAAAAGAGTCAGGAAAAGTTACGACTTCCTAACGATCGACTGTATATTGCATTATGTTTTGATATACATATGTCACCTGATACTGAAGGAAGAGACAAGACTTGTACCGAAATCCTGCGAAAGACCTCGCATGTTTCAAGCAGGCTGCCATGATTGCTATTTACAAACCAAAACGTGTTTTGTATTTTTGTCTCAAAACCAGCATTGTAGATTAAAATAGTCACTGCTAAAATTAAGAAAAGCATATTACTTTATTTTAAATGTTCATGTGATTAGGATTTTAGTTTTTTTCCCCAAATTTAAAAAGTAATTTTAATATATGTATTTATTTTCGTATTAAATAATGCAATCGCTTTCCACTTCTCCCTAGACTGCTAAAATGCTGTTTTAAAAATGAGAGGAAAAATGCCTTGATTTCTTGCTGATTAGTATATTTTTGCATGTGTACGTAAAAAATGAGTATAGCTCAGTTTGGGAAATGAAAGTATCGTTTCTTTTTTCGCTTGCGTGATTTCGTAGCGAGACAGCTTGGGAAAAAAATGGCAGCCATCATCAGAGTGAAGAGAAGACTGGACGAAGATCCTGCTGAAGGTCTCATCGTTCAGTATAAACGATGCAGAACAGACAGTTTTCAAGCGGATGAAACTAAAATGTTTTGTTTAAGTTTGGTTACGACAGTAAAATCCAAGGTATGTAGACAGATTATTACAAGCTTGTGTAATTTTGACACTGTGACAGCATGTGGTCCTCGTTCAAAATCCCTATAATTATAAATATAATATGAATGAATGCTCCACAGTTTATCCTTTTTGAGAGAAACAAAACAAACAAACTAAACTAAATTCTGTTCTAAGAGTCACAGAGTCCTGCAGAGCTCTTTGGTCACTTGCTGCCATAGGTGATGAGGCTGCCTGTGCTTACCTACTACCTACTACCTAGTGAATAGACACTGAAGCGACCCAGGATAGATGCATGCATTGTTTTGTTTTGTACAATGCAGTGTTTGTTGTCGTTGTCTAGAAGTAGAAAGAAGAAGAAAAATAATCCACCCGTTGCTGGTTTTCGTTTATATCAGATCAGAGAAGTCAGTCTTGTGTTTTTGTTTTTTTCCGGGGGGGGGGGGGGGGGGGGGGTACTTGGGGCAGCAGCAGTATACATGTCAGTTGTCATGTTTCACCTCATTCTCACACTTCTCAGGCGATTACCACTCATCCTTCATGGAAGTGTGGGCAACTTCCTGTCCAAACACAACCTGCCACTCCAGCAACAATGCAAGTAGATGCACCTGACCCTTTTTCGCAAAGACAAAGTGGTTGAAGGATTAACTTCACTAAGGACTGGTATCGACAAAGCCTCATGAGGACTTCTTCCAGCACCAGAAGCCTGGCAAACACATTGCTTGGGCGGGGGGGAGGGGGAACCAGTAGGTTTCCTGGTTGTCCTTAGATTGTTAGATTTGCCTGAACTTTGATATAATTATATGGTTGTACAATATGTTTTCATGGTTGGACTTGGAGGTTGACAAAGTTCATTTTAGCATCATCATGAACAGAGGTGCAGACAATTTCTCTCTCTTGGGTGGTACTCTTTAGTGTTTCCTTTTGGGGTTTTTACAGTTTAGGTTTGGTTTGAACCTGTCAAAAAATGTGAATTATGTTTATCCATTATGGAATTAGCATTACTGTTCCTGTGTTGCTGATGTGTTCTTCAGAGAGTCTTGCTTGTTTCAGGATGCCCACATTTCCAGACACATTCAGAAGGCTTTACGACGGCAGCAGCTGCAGACAAGCTACAAGGCCCATGACCCCAACTTGGCCAAGCGCATGTCTCAGACACGAGCAGAGAAGAAAGCAGCAGTAAAGGCCAACAGGTACAGAATTGTGAACAGCAAGAGAGCTCTTCCTGAGGACAGCGCTGACAGTCTTTCAGACTCTGAAGGAGAAAACAGTACTGACAAGTCAGTTAGGTTAAAAGAACATTTGCATGAGACATCCAGGTCAGTGAAAAGTGAAAGTGGTGCTTTGGACAGAGTGTCCGGTTCTGATTCAGAAGCGGTTACTAGCAGCGAAGCCAGCCCGTTGAGCAGCCATGACAGTGTAGAGACATCCAGCAGAGCAGCCTCTGACAGCGGTGGCGCTGTTATCCAGGTCTATGACGTAGAGCAGGACAGCGCTGCAGCCAGGGGGTCAGACAGTCAACCTCTTTCACAGACTTCTGGCACAGGTTCAGGAATTACGTTAAATGGTGAGAGCTTGGTAAGTCATCGAGTCCCTGAAGCTGCAGAAAGCAACTACGTCTATGACCTGTACTACATCAACAGCAATGGTCAGCAGTATGACTTCCGAGACCTGGAGAACATACTGTCCATTGAAGCCTTACACGATGAGCTGGTGTATGAGAACGACCGTCAGGAAGAGTGTAATGATGTCTATGATGATGATGATGACAGCAATGATGAGGACAACTGGAGAAACGACTACCCAGATGAAGATCCAGACCGGTCTGATAGGGAGCAAGTGGACTTTGGTTTTGGTTATGGTGAGTTTTGTTTACTACATGTATGTTTTGTAATTTACAGCGGGATGCTGTGTAACAAAGACTGGCTAGCAACTTTAGAGTAAATTAAATTTAAACATGCAGAAATATTACTTTATATTAAATTATGATCAGCAGAATATGATCCCAGATCTTATTTCTTTTGTTACAAGTTCAGTGTTCAATGGGTGGTGGTTGCAAGAGGTATTTTGTTAGAATTGATTTTGAGCTTGATTAATAATAATATCATTATCGCTGTTGATAACCTTATCCTTTTTTTTATGACTTTTAAATTCTGTGTCACACTCACAGTTCTACTTTTACTTCTAGGCATCAACGGTTTGAAATAGTTTAGTTTGTTTGTATTTGTTTTGCTTTTCAGGTATTTTTGTTACCCAGGTGAATTCAAACTGTATATCTTTATTATTCAGGGGTCACGCTGCCTTTTACTAGTTTTAGAGATTTGCATCAACCAATGCAAAACATTACATATTTTGCATCGATGGCACGAAAAATGCGTCCAGCAGAACCTAAAATTAGCGCACATACAAAGCCAAAACTGATGATGGAGTAACCTGATTGTAGCTCACAGGCTATAAAGTGAGCAGATGAAAATAATAAAAAGGTCTATTCGTGTACAAAAAAAAAGTGGAAACATTTAGTAAATTTGCTGTTCGCAAAAAGTTTGCATAGCTTGGAAAATCGTACGCGGCAGCATTTTCTGAGGATGAACTGCAGCAGACGATGTCAGCAAACCCAGTTTTCATCTACCGCGGAATTTAGTAACGAGATGAAGTTGAGGCTGCCACCATTTTCTCTCACTTATATTCAGGTGTCGACGCGTGATTTGTTTTCGGTTTCGTAGTCTTCTACCTTTGAGTAAATTTTGATAATGTTGTACACTGACAAACTAGGCATACTAGGTTGTTCCAAATTCAATGTCTGGGATCGTATCCTCTGTCGACTAACTGGAAAATATTACTGATCAGTTTGGCAAAATACATGATTTGTGGCCAGTCTGATACGGAGGCCGATCTTCTTCCAGATCTATACGGGTTCGGTTGGATTCGGTTTCAAATTAATCATTTTTGTTTTTCGGAAAAGTATGCAGATTTTTTTCACAGACAGGCTTGGATCAGATTTTAGGAGGGACAGGTATTATCAGCGCCTTATGTAGACCAAAACGTGTGGTAGCCTACGCGTTTATTTCGTCTAGATTCTGCCCTTCATTCACTGGACTTGCACGGCTGAGATGGCACTGATTTTGCGGGTAGATCTAGTGTTGAGTGATGCAGCGGACACCAATGAGTCATAACTTGTTTAATCTGTGTTGTCATTTTGCGTACTGTGACATAACAATGTGGCTAAAATGCAAATGGCACTCGAAAAATGCAAACTTTACGCAAAATTTTGCTATGAGCTGATTATTATATGATTATAATAACATGGTATTACCTATGCACGTATGATGATGTGTACCTTTCACTCAGACCCATGTTAAAAAAGATAAGATATTTGTTGCCTCATGACAAATGATCAGATTCTGTATATTATGTGTTGAATGTGCTTAGTTATTTACAAAGATGCATTTTATTTTTAGTATTTTACAGATCAGTGTAGTTGTAAACATAAAGCCTGAATAAAAACATGCTTAAAAATGAAGCTGTAGAGGGAGCAGTTTAATGTGTATGGTTCTGGTAATAAAAATTTTAGTTTTTATAAAATTTATGAAGCAGCTGATAACTTGTTCACAACCTAAGTTTACAGCATGCTTTTGTCATTAGTTACCGGAATGAAGTAGTCAGCAGTCACATTAGACTGTCAGAGCCAGTTCTTCCTTAATATTATAATAACCTAATATAATGGACAAGCTCACCAACAATGGCAGTTTGGTCTGGCAATACTTGCTTTAAGTTTAATAACATTTTCAGTGCCCTTGTAATGTTGGGAGAGAAAGGGATACAGTTGTTTGTAATGATTCTCCATAGTGAAGATGTTCTACTTCTCATAGTCATACTGGTTTTATACTTTCTCATTTCAGATGGATTTCAGATAGAGCAACCACAGTCCTATCACTGCAGAGATGATGACTTTTTGGCAGATGCCATGGGAACCAGACTGCATCTTTTTGGTGAATCTTCCAGTGAGGAAGATGAGGAAGATGACTCCGGCAACCGTGAGGGTCGTGGCTCATACTATAGTGCCTACATGCGACGTGCCACGCAGGACTTGCAAGCAGATGACAGTGATTAGCTTCTTGGGGGAGACTTTTACAATTACATGCACTGTGATAATGTCTCTACGCTGTGTTCATTTTTTTTTTTATTGAATCAATTCAATTTTTAATTCTGTATGATCTGAAAAGCTTCCTGTGTATTTTTTGCTCAGTTCACCAGACAGTTTGAGCACCTCCAGAACTAACCTTTTTTGAAAGTGGCCAGAAAGTGGAGATGTCTATTGAAAGGAGTGGAATGTTAAAAAAAAAAAATTAACTCATTTTTTTTTTGCAGTAGATTTCTGATGTTAAAAGGCTGTGTTTGAGAGTTGCAAAAACACAGATATGTGTGTGTGTCTGACACTGTGAGCAAGGCAGGCATGTTTGACAAAAGCGTATTCAGCTGTGTCCCAAGCCAGTTTTTTTTCTGCTCTCCATTGGTAAAGTCTAAAAGAGGGACCCAACACAGCTGCATCCTGAGGAGCTGAAGCTGGTGGCAGGTGAAGTACTTCTGTGGCCTCAATATTGATAGAACAACCACATGAAGGAGCTGTGTGAAAGTCAAGGTAGCCATCCTGGGCTCCCTATCCCTAATAGTCCTTATGGGCTCTGTGGATGTAAAGAAACATTTGAAGCCTGCAAAGGAAATAATTGCTCATTTTCTTGGCACTTGGGTCAACACGCATCTTTGTTTAAACTAATAAATGTGTCGTGTAATTTTTGAAACTGTCCCCCAGTAAATTTGGTGAAAGTGCTCATTAAAAATTGGTCCTAAGAGAATTTCAGTTGGTCCAAAATATATAGATGATCATTATTAGTATCAGAGTATCAGCACAGGCTGAATATGAACAAGGAACCACATCATTATGAATTGCACTGTGTTTTGAAGTTGTCTTGATAACACTGACAGGCTAGCACATAGTTTTTGGAAAAATGCTGAGCTTCTTTGCATTTCCTTACTTTCAATTTCATATGTAATAGCTGATGACAGTTTCTCAGCCCACTGTCCTCTTGTTAGTGAATGCTGTGCACAAATTTCCACTATCATCTCACGAAGAGAGATTTCTGATCTGTCACTTTTGACATTTCATCAAACAGAAGCTTTCTGTTTCTGAAAATCAGTGATATTATTGATATTTGGTACAAGGTTAAAAACAAAACAAAAACTTCAGCGTGTGTCTTGCATTATATTTATAATGTATTATGTAATAAATTATGAACTGGTTGTGTGCCGACAATGTGCTGCTGTTTTCATGGGAGCGGTTTGCTGGTTGTAATTACTAACAGGGTATGTGATGTTTCTGATGCAGTTTGCATAAATTCAAAACAAAGGGTTTAAATAATATTTGCTTTTGGTGTGGATGCTTGCTTTTATGCACACTGAAATTTGGAAACCTGATGAATAAGGTATAAAAAAAATCACAGAAGACACCATCTTAATTCTTAACATTTTCACCTAAATCCATTGATACAGTTGATGCTCACTGTCTTATATTCAACCATGCATTGCTTTAAAAAAAATCTGTTTCACTTTCAGCTGTGTGTAATTTGCATTCTGCTTGCATGAACCATTCAAGAGGGACCTCCCCTCTACAGTTATAAAGAAGATGTTCAGTATTTTCTCCTGTTGTTTTGGAGGAAGCTGTCATTTGCAAAAAATGGAAGGCTTTTTTTATTTATTGTAGTATTGTAGGGCAGAAATGGGCAAAGCTTCAACACTGCTACTGGTAAATATTGCTCTGGGTGCCTTTTTTGTGACTTTTGAATGGTGCTTGCCGTGTGCACGTATTGAAACTTTCGGCTGATTCTAATCACCAGAACACACAGAAGGTTCAAAAGAACGCTGATTTTGATGAGACAACTTAAATGTGCACAAATTTTCAGGGTAAAATCCTTCTGCTAGTTCTAGCAACAGACAGACAATAGATTTAATACATTAACATTGTAACAAATGATGATAATGACAGTTGCCTAATGTACTTAGTTTCATTTAGTGCTGGAGTGTATTGAAGAATCTTCAACACACCTGAAACTTGTTGCCTGAAAAAGAGATTTTCTAAGAAAATTTATGCATGTTTTATGTTGTCTGTTTAAAACTGGCATTCTTTGTAACTGTTTGTGTGTTTTGATCTTATTTCAAAACACTGGCACTGTAGTACTAGGAGTCAATGTTGTTTCAGATTTAAAAAAGATTCACATTTGTTCAAAACCCTTAAAACCCTTATCCTTGGCTTTATTCTAAAGCCATGTTGAAGCCGTATCACTGTAACTTTGTAAGGGTTGATGCTCTGCTCGTCCCACTTGTCCAAAGTCACTCCTTCCATACAGCTACTATACATACATTTTGCTTTAAAAAAATGACCAACATAAATAGAGAGTGCGTTTTAACATATTATAAATCAGTATGTCTGTAACAGATGTTCGACTCCCCCATTGCAGTACAAGGGTTAGCTTGCTCAAAATGGTGCATAATGGCAGATGGGGGGGGGGGAGGGGGGGGTTAATATTGTGAACAGAAAATTGTTCTATTGTTTTATTGCTAGGTTTAGCGTTTCATCATAGCACTGACATCCGATTACGAATACAAGAGACAATTTGCTCAGACTTTGGCTCTTTCAGATTACATGTGTATTGAATCTGATAATCCTGAACCTGTTAGTAAACTGTTTGAAAAAGTGCCACTAAGTGAGAACAGGAATGTAATCAGCAGAAAATGTCTCAAAGGAATAGAAAATAAAGAGAGAACAAGGAAATTGGTATTCTGATGGTTTGCCTTGATACATGTTTTTTCACAGAATTTTTAAAAATATAACTTTGACACCACTGATCACATTTGTTATCTTGAGCATGCTTGTTGAAGTATTGTGAATGATGTGACTTGCAATAACAATTGTGTGAAGTAATAACATACAGCAGTTAGTTTCTTTGTTGTCTGCATGTGGAAGGTTATGATAACAAATTCTAGCATCAGGCAATGCAACTTGATTCATGTGAAGAGACAGCAGACAGGCACTTTTTTATGGATGCTTTGTCATTTGTGGCAACCTGACCAGTTCTTGGGGATAAAATGAATGCTTTTTTGACATATACCCCCCGACCCTCTTTTTTTAAGACTACTTTATCTGAACCTTTTTTTAAATTTGCATACTAAATGAACAAACACCCAATCCAGGACTCCCCTCATTTAACAAGTTTTGCTTCATTTTTAGGGTGGTCTTAAAAAAAGGGGGGGGGGGGGGGGGGGGGGGGGCATTGTGTTCATCTTCATCAGCACAGAGAAACTGCAGCAGCACATTTGTCACATTTTATTTGTTGTCAAATTATACATCAGATTTGAACAGAAGCCCATTTGCCAGCAAGCACACCACCTGATCCAACAAAGCATATATGAATAACTGAATGTGCAGCTATTCCGCTTTCCACCACAAAGCCATGCACTGAAATTGGGAAGATCAACCACAGTCATTCTCATAGAGGTCCAAAGTCACCAATAGCAGGTGTTCTGTGGCATGGCTGCAATTGAATGGCTAGTCATTCTATCACCGTACGGTCATCTGGCACACAAAATTTCAAAAAGAAGGCATATATCATATATACATAACTGTCACTGCACCAGCTTGTAAGTCATTCCAGTCCTTAGTGGTGAATGGGACAAAGGTTGGCTGGGATGATGTAACAGTATGTTGCAACACTGGATTTGTCAAATCTGTTGGGAATGGGCTGAGGTGGTATCAACATTGCCCCCCCCCCCCCCCCCCCCCCCCGCCCATCTTGAATCTGCTGCACATTACGATTGGAATGTCCAGAATCTGGTTATATAATTTGGGCACCATTATATAACAGGCCAATAAATAAAATAAAAATGTTCTCTTCACCCACACCATGTTTCTAGACATGATTCAAGACTTCAGATTATGACAAGACATTCTTCAAAGGAAAAGTTCATTTTCTCATATAAGCAAGCTCTCTCTCACACACACACATGCATGCATAAACACATGCTGAGTATCAAGTCATCAGTGACCAGTGGCAGCCTTCTGGGCTAAGTTCTCAAGCATGCTTAGAGCTGCTCAAGACAGCTGTACTCTCCCAAGTTACACATTTCACAAGACAGCTGTACTCTCCCAAGTTACACATTTTACAAGACAGCTGTACTCTCCCAAGTTACACATTTCACAAGGCAACTGTACGCTCCCAAGTTACACAATTCACAAGACAGCTGTACTCTCCCAAGTTACACATTTCACAAGGCAGCTGTACTCTCTCATGTTGTACAATTCTGTCTTTTGATGAAGACTAAGACTCCTCTTTTGACAGTTGTATGTCCACAGCAGGCAGGAGTTCTCTCAGCTTGTCCAAAGCACAGGAATCATCACAGAGAGGATTGCCAGACAAGTTCAGTTTTGTCAGCTGCTTGCAAGATTGGAGAGGCCGAACACTGTCCACTGTTGAGATGACTGGTTATGGTCAAGGATCAGTCTCAGCACAGAATCTTTCAAGTCTGATGGAGTCAAACAGGGGACATGAATAAGTTGAAAGCAACAACAAAAGAAGAGAGGGAACAAAGATAAGCAGAATGACGACAACCAGAATCAGTAAATCTACAATCGTTAGTGTTACCTTTTCCTGTTCTGCCCTTTGCAGATAATATAAAATTTACACTGATAGGAAAACACACGATACACCAGATACCACACATAAATGCATTAACCATCCATAACCTATCCTAAACCCTACCCCTTCCCCACACACCCCACCCTGGAGAAAGAGCAACAACAACAAAAAGCTCAAGCAAAATAAATAAAATATTTCAGATGCACAGGAAATAAGTATATTTTCATGAACTCTTTTTAGACCATGGCACATGGTGATCCTCTCAGTTCAAGACACCCAGCTTCTTTCTGCTAACAGTTAACTACCATGGGCCAAAGCTGGACATGCCATTTAGTTTTTTCATGGTTGAAAACGTGCCCAAGTATGTCATACTGTCAATACATATATGACCCTCTCCCGTGAAACCAGGAAGTTCACTGGCGCTTGAAAGACGTCACACAAGCACAAGAACAAAGACCTGAGTCGCCTGTGGTAACTCACCTGGCATGTGCGTAAATACAAGGTACGTAAACTCCACCAGAGGTAACATAAACTCCACCAGAGGTGCATGCATGTGTAAATATAAGGTACATAAACTCCACCAGAGGTACATGCATGTGTGTAAATACAAGGTACATAATCTCCACCAGAGGTATATGCATGTGTGTAAATACAAGGTACATAATCTCCACCAGAGGTACATGCATGTGTGTAAATACAAGGTACATAATCTCCACCAGAGGTACATGCATGTGTGTAAATACAAGGTACATAAACTCCACCAGAGGTACATGCATGTGTGTAAATACAAGGTACATAGACTCCACCAGAGGCACATGTATGTGTGTAAATACAAAGTACATAAACACCACCAGAGGTACATAATGTGTGTAAATACAAGGTCCACAAACTCCACCAGAGGTACATCCACAATATCAATACTGCCAGTAGCCAAAGGATACGATTTTTGCTGAGGTCAAGGCTGATGAGGCAGGGAAGTCGGCCCAGCCCTCGGCAGCTGTTCAGCTTGTTGCCTGCCAGGTTCAGACACTGCAGGCACTGAAAGAAACTGAAGTCGTGCAGTTGTCTTAGGTAGTTGTCAGACAGGTCCAACTCCTGCAGCAGGGGCAGTAACTGCGTACGGAACATTGTGGTGAGGTTTTGTCCCTTCAGGCTCAAGGTTGTCTGGCTCCCTGACGTCTCTATAGCTGTTTCCACAGTAAAGCGGCTACCTGTAAGACAAGAATGTCAAATGGAAATCGAAAAACTAACAGCAGTAATACTGGTTCCAGAATATGTACAAAATTAAAGAGGCATTGACACAAAAGGGAGTTAACACTCAAAAGCCATCACACAAACAACAATAATGACCTGAGTTGCCTTCAGTAACTCTCACCTGGCATGCGTGTAAATACATGGTACATAAACTCCACTAGAGGTACATCCTCAAAAAAGGATGCTGCTCAGTGGCATATATGCCCCAAATTTCAGGCAAACTTGGTGACACAGGTGTGTACAGGCAAAAAAACGTTTTTCATGAGACAAGAGAAAAATACTACCACAGTAAGCATTTATATTACTTGAGGGAGTTTACCAAGGTAACAGATCAAAAGTGAGGTCGGGTTCTGTACCAACTTGGGGTCGTTCTCAATGCAGCCAGTCATGAGATCAAAAGTGAGGTTGGGCGAGACTGAAGGCAAGGTTGGCAATCCAATCTCACTCTCAATCTCATGGCCCACCATGACCTAGCTCATCAGTGAAAAACTATCATTACAGAACCTAACTTGGTTTTCGTTCTTGTGACCTGCTGACCCCTGTTTCATTCAGACTGGTCCACACACTGGTAACATGACCAGATCCCCTGTACGTTCATGACTAAAGGTGTATGAGCACTACAGAAGGAGAACTTGCTGTACATCTCACTGTAAGTAAACGCTGTTGTCTTTACTGTTTACTGGACAACAATCCACTCACACAGATCACGGTAGTAACTGTCCCGCGGAGTGTCCAGTGACTGCAGCTGATGCAGAAGAGTCAAGATGCGGTCCTGATAACTCACAGGATCTACTGCCTTCATCAGCAACACCATGGTCAGCTTTGCCCCTGTAAATGCCAAGAGGCCTGATCAGTCCTGATAATTTACAGGATCACAACTTCATCAGCAACATCATGGTTAGCTACATTCCTGTAAACAAGACTAATGATCCATCCTCACAACTCAGGATCCACCAACTTCATCAGTAACACACCATGGTCAACTTTGCCCCTGTAAACAAGAGTCTTGATCCATCCTGAGAACTCACTGGATCCATCACCTCCATCAGTAACACACCATGGTCAACTTGGCCCCTGTAAACAAGAGTCTTGATCCATCCTGAGAGCTCACAGGATCCATCACCTCCACAGTAACACACCATGGTCAACTTGGCCCCTGTAAACAAGAGTTTTATCCATCCTGAGAGCTCACAGGATCCATCACCTCCATAGTAACACACCATGGTCAACTTGGCCCCTGTAAACAAGAGTCTTGATCCATCCTGAGAGCTCACAGGATCCATCACCTCCATAGTAACACACCATGGTCAACTTGGCCCCTGTAAACAAAGTCTTGATCCATCCTGTTAACTCACTGGATCCATCACCTCCATCAGTAACACACCATGGTCAACTTTGCCCCTGTAAACAAGAGTCTTGATCCATCCTTGCAACTCACTGGAGTCACCACCATCATAAGTAACACCATGGTAATTTTTTTCACCGGGAAATGAGTAGACCCGGTGTGATCCTGTTAACTTGCAGGACCCATCACCCTCACCAGTATCGGTTGGCTATGCCTCTGTAATTGTGTAACTTGCAACAAATATCGACATGAACTTCAAACAGTGCACAGAAGAGACGAAGCATTAACACATGTATCAGCAGCATCAACAAATATCAACATGAACTTCAAACAATGCACAGAAGAGACGAAGCATTAACACATGTATCCGCAGCACCAACGAGCGAGGGCGTAAATTCGTGCTCAAAAGACGTCACACAAGTAAACAATGAAGATCTGAGTCGCCTACGCTAACTCTCACCCAGCATGTGTGTAAATACAAGGTACATAAACTCCACCAGAGATACATCCTCCATTTATATCCATTCATCATACATCCACAGGATGTCTCTCTGGTGGAGTTTATGTACCTTGTATTTACATGTGTGCCAGGTGAAAGTTACCGTAGGTGACTCAGGTCTTTGTTGTATTTGTGTGACACCTTTCAAAACGCTAACGAACTCCCTTGTGTGTTGATTCTGCATGAGCGCTCTGGGCCTCATTCTGTTTCAGATCTATAAGTAACAGCCTGAAAAGTTGGGAAAACAACTGCCTCCAACCCAATGCCATCTTCCTCTGTGTATCTTTCTCATTGGTTGTGTACAAGACTTCAGTGTACAGAACTCATCCCCATCCAACAAACTCAGCACCTACTGCTGACTTCATCAGGAGGCTAAAAAATTCTGTCTTTGAAATTGCCCAGCACTCAGGAGCTGTGTAAAAACTGAGGTGGCCATCCTGGGCTCCCGTCCCTAATAAGCCTACGGTTTCTGTGGACGTAAAGCAACACTTCAACCTGAAACTGCAGCCTCTGTGGACGTTAAGCAAAATTATTACATTCATTCCTGAAATTGCAGATTAAGCCTATCCATGAGTCTGATTAACAGTGCTATCTTCCCACTTTTACTTACCCAAGTTACCATGCTTTTATCATTTTATTTTATTTTTAATTAATCTGCATTACTTTTAATATTGCTTTTAATGTGCTAAAAAAGAAATATTCACTATCCCACACAAGACAAGGCATTAAAAAAAAAAGAGAGGAGTTTTTAATGGAGTTTTTGTTATCTTACATTTATTGTTGGTCTCCACCTCATGCAGTTCACCGACAGTGTCCAGCTCTCTGCGTAGCGTCACCTCATCAACACCACTCAGGTCCTGGCTGAACGCAACACACACCAACATCACTGTACGCCATACTGCACCGGCAAAAAACACTGACACAAAAATCAGTGTATGACAAAAACACAAAACAAATACATTATCACCATCATGCATTGATGCAATGTCAACAATCACAATTATACAGTCTCTGAGAAAAAGCCAACAGCAGTTTTTGTCTTCTTCTTTTGTTTACGAGTTGGGCCTTGGGCGTAATTGGCTCTGGTGGTGGTGGTCTTTGCTGTGGCTTGGGTGCCACTTAAAAAAGAAACAAATGGTTAAAACGGTAACAAATATTTACAGGGAGCTGGGTTCGTGGGCATGAGGCTGTGGGACAAATACTCACAGCAAAGACTCCTAACTCAAAGAATTCAAACTGCTCCAAAAGGTGCTAGAGTACTAACCGGAAATAGGCACTGATGTCCGATGCAGGCCACTGGAAAGAAGCTTCATCCTTGCCTGGGGGTAGCACAAGTGAGTGTTGACATGCCTGCTGTTCACCTTGTCTCACCTGGATTTCCACCAGTGCGTTCTGGTCCCCCTGCCCCAGGGAGTCTGCACCCACTCCCTCTAGCTCTCCTATGTTCATACGTTAAGGAAAGCAGGAGAACAGTCCTACATAATATAATGCTATGTCAGCTTTACTCTGCACATATCAAACATCACACACTTCAGTCCTCAAGCCGAAAGCTTCTGAGAAATCTTTTGGTGAGGGCTCTTTTAGTTTCATTGCTCCATCTGTCTCAAATTTGCTGCCTGCCAGTCTGTGAAATCTTCCCACTCTGTCTGAACTCAAAACCCAGCTCAAGGTTTTCCTGTCTAGACAGACCTTTTTACAAACCTATGTCAACTGTTCCTGTGACCATTGATTGTATATGTCTACTAGTAACTATGTATGTGAATGGTATGTGCTAGCACACTGAATTTTTGTTTTGCAAATAGATTTATGCTCTATAAGAGCTATCCAGAATAATAATAGACGCATTTCTAATCGCTCAGTAATACATGTGTCAGGTTTAAAGTGCTATTACATACAATTTTACAAAAGTACACAAGGTTTAAAGTGCTATTACATACAATTTTACAAAAGTACACAAGGTTTAAAGTGCTATTACATAAAATGTTACAAAAAGTACACAATCTAATTTGCATTACCCAGCTTTCTGTCCTTCACTCTTTTGCACGCGTACACACACACACACACACACACACATACACACACTTACTCTCTACTCCTTGCCTCCCCCCCCCCCCCCCCCCCCCCCCCCAACTTCATGCACTATTTTTGCATTTAACAGATGGGTTCCTGGTGTAAGCATGCCCTAAAGAATTATGCTTACGATTATGCATGATGTGATTCCAGGATGATACAGAGGGGGCACATGGGTCAAAACAAAAGTTAGAAACCATTACCAATACATCGAAAGCTACTTCAATCCTGCTATTGGTGAGCCTGATAAACAGAAGTGATATATGTCATTGAACTAGCAAAGGATGAGCTGAAGAAACAAAAAAGGTATGCATTGTTGTCAAAAAGCTGCAAGTAAAACGGACAGGTATCAGAATTTATGCACATGTGAATACACACAGATACATACAAATTAATACAGCCCCATAAGGATATCCACAGTGAAGAGAAGGCTGAAGTTCCATTCTGATTGGTCCACCTGACATCCACTTTGGAGTTGTTCAACAATAAATGACAGCTATCAACACCAATCTGCAATAAGCACCCAATTTTAAAAACCAGTTATTCATCATTTCTGACTGAAACAGCCTAACTTGCTTTAACAACAGTGAAAGTCCCTGCTTGGCAGCTGGACCAAAATCTGGTTGCTATGGAAACCCAGTCCTGCACATTCACTTACCAGCCCCATTGGGCATTAACAACCCCCCTCCCCCCAAATGCATAACTACCACCTGCTGTAAAACAGCAATGCTGACTTAACCAACAGAGTAGCTTCATGCTGATTTCAAATGGTAATAAATATAATCATTTAAATTTATAAGAGCTCACACCCAGCACTTTAGAATTATTAACGCTGACACAATATTATAAACTTACAACTAATACAAAATATACATGTGCCACAGACACATTCGGTCAAGCATCTATAACCTGCTCAACACACACACACACACACACACACACACACACACACACACACACACACACACACACACACACACACACACTCACACTCTGCAATATGAAGCACAGTAGATCATACAAACTGTTTCACCTCCATAATTGTGAAATCAAACTTATCAGTACTTATACATTTGAATCTCCCAAAAACTTACACAGACATACTGACAGATTTAAGAAGTGATGTTGAATGGAGACAAGGAAGAGATCATTGCATGTACTGACGTACCTTTATAGGCTTTGTCAGTGACAGTAGTATTTGCCGCCGCTCACGAGATATGTAGACACAGTTTATTCTTTGTTTTTGTTCTCCTGAAAGTAAAAAGTGTTATTACTCACTGATACACTAATACGTATGATTTTGTAGTTTTATTTATTTGTCTTTTGTTATCAGTTTCTAAGCATATGATTATGAACAAACACACATAGAGTAAATATACATAGTGTACAAAAATCTTACCACCCAGCTGGCCTGTATAACCTGCCACTATTTATTGTACAACAGAAACATATGCAAATATAATCCGTTAACACCACGTAAAACACAAATATAGACCTTCTCCAACAACTAGAGAATTTTTTGTTACAATATGCAATGCACTAAATGTGCAAACTGACAATTCATTAAGTCATTCAGAATCAAAGTACATGTAAAGACAAATGCTGAAAAGATTCAGCTTACAATTCCAGACAGTTTTGTAAAATAACACAGGAGTAAAAGTGTCACCTTTCCACTTAACTGGTGCATATGCTTACCTCTGCCAAGCAGCCATTTGTGGTAGAACCAGTTACTTTGATCATCCGGATCTGTGTAGAGCCCATTCTGAACCAGCTCAAACTCTGGAAGTGGCAAAAGGAAGAGTCCATGTTAACCTCTGCACTGGACACGAAGCTGGGCAATATTCATCATTACTTTCTGACAATGAATGAATAAAAAATTAAACATGGTGCATAAAAACTGCCACGCTAAACCTTGCATGTTCACAGCGCCAGACACACAGTGTATACATGTAGGCTCTCACGAGCTAAAATTACATAATTATACCAAAAGACATTCATATCAATAAAGTACAAACAGCCCCTACCAATCCACCCCCTCCTGAAAGGACAACTATACATAGTGGAGTGCAACCATACATAGTGGTTAAATGTAGAAATATATACAGACAAACAACAACTGTAACAAAAACTCAAAATATGAAACTACAAAACCTTACTGAAACTAGTGAAAGTCCAACGTGAAACTGACCTGACTGCATGACGTCCTTTGCAATGCCCAAAGGTTGTGCAGGATCAGGGTGAATCACCGGGAGCAGTTTGCTGCGATAATGCCAGGAGGAAAAGTTGGAGAAGTTGCTGCTGATTTTGGATGTTGTGAAATCAAACTCTTCCGTGGCTGGCACTTGAGCTCTCTTTACCACAAATCTACGGTAGTCCCAGCAGTGAACTTAAAACAAAAACAAGAATTTGCACAATGTGCTGGATGAAATATGTTCATTCACATTCATTTGCACACATTTTATTTCCAACAGTAAACTGAAGACACACAGATGAGAATTAGTACAACTACAATACATTACACAACATATATATATATGTGTGTGTCAGGTTACAAATCAAAATCCAGTGGATTTGAAATCCTACTGGTAAAAATCAAAATTGGGATTTCTCCAGGGAGAAATCAAAGTTGCCATCTCTGCCGGTAGGATTTTAAATCTTGCCAGTACAGATTGCAATTCTGATTTGTACTGGGAGAAATCCTAATCTGGATCATCACTGAAATGGATTCTAAGTTTTATGGTAAAAGTTTTAATCTGACCAATTGAAATTGGTACTAGAAAAGAGAAAAGAGAGAACAAATGAATGCATGTTTTATTGAACTAGGTCATATGTCTGTGTCAAACTGGGAGGTGCTGAATGATGGTAGTGTAGGGATACACATAATCCATATTATCTATTTATATACATATTTATTATTAATAATCACCCAGCACACCCATACGCTCTTTCCTTTTCTCTTCTCTTGCGCAGATTTCAGCCGGTCAGATTTTAAATTTTATCAGTAAAAATTAGAATCTATTTTAATGATGATCCAAGTTGGGATTTCTCCTGGTAAAAAGTTGGGATTTCTCCTGGTGAAATTGTGCTCTGTACTGGCAAGATTTAAAATCCTACTGGCAGAGATCGCAATTCTGACTTCTCCTGGGAGAAATCACAATTTAAATTTTTACCAGTAGGATTTGAAATCCTACCAGATTTTGATTTGTACCCTGACATGCATGTGTACAGATGCATAGTCACATTATTTTAATACATTTATTTATTTTGCAAAATTTCAAATTAAGAACAGAGCTTTTTTTCATCAGCAATGCAGTAATTATAATGTCTTTGCAAAAATACACACTGATAATATATCTGTTTAATTAAACAAACAAACAAAAAGTGCTATATTTAAAACAAAATCCAGCTATACTAATTCAGATATAAGATTAAGAAATGGGCAAATACCTTCCAGCTGACATTAATGTTATATCGATCACTCTCATAAATGAAAGGAGTGTTGAATTATGATTTCCCATTGATCTGAATTAAGGTTTTAACACTTACAGTTGCGTTCATCATACTCGAGAAACAGATTGCAGAGCTCCAGTTCCCGTGCCCAGTCAGGTTGTGGCATATGATCCATGACGAAGCAGCGATGATGCCAAGTGCCATATGACTTAGGGTTGACCTTGAGGCACATCTGCAGGAACTCCAGCTCAGCACGGTACTGCTTCTGCAGCTCCTCGGACTCCCTGTAAACAATCCGTCTGTTACCCTCAACCACACAATACAGATACCTGAGTTGTCACCTCAACAACAGAATATAGGTACCAGAGTAGTAACCTCAACAAAAGAATACAAATACCCCAGTTGTCACCTAAATAACAGAACACAGATATAGTAGTAACTACAGTAGTAACCTCAGTGACAGGGTACAGGTACTTGAGTTGTCACCTCAACAACGGAACACAGGAACCTGAATAATACGAGCTTGAAACCTTGAAAAAGACAGGAATTGGTCAAACCCGGCTCTAGAGAGAAAATATCATTCTATACTCAAGCTGAAGTTCATGAGTAAATGCTTGTTTTATTATTTTATTCATATTAAATGTTATGACTTTTACATGTCATGTTCAGTAAGACTAAGAGTAAGTAAGTAAGTAAGTTGGTGTTTTACGCCAAGTCAACCGGTACAGTTACATCAGGCCCTGATTCAGGGCGATGTTCAGTAAGAGAGATCTTTGAACATGATTCCCATCCATGAACAACATCAAAAAATATTAAAATGTCTGCACCAATCGACTTCTCTCTACACCACTCTCAAAAAATTACTTGTAATTACATGGATTCATGGAGATGAAGAAATGTTTCCTTGCGCATGTTCCAGAAGGTGTAGAAGTCTGGGTTGGCCTGAAGAACCTGACCTGTTATCTCCAGCAACTCTCCATCCAGCTCTCCAGCCTTTCTCTAAAACACAAGTGAAAAAAGACATCAGCTCCTTATCCATTATTAAAAAATACAGGTCCCTGATTACTTTAATTTAGGTCATGATGCAATGGACTAGTAGTACTAGTACAACCCTTTATGATTAAATGCATCATTAATTATTTAAATAAATGCACTCAGTGCAACACCTGTACATTTTATCCACTTGCCAGCATTACAAAGTAATTTACAAATTATACAAACATTACTTCTTCTTTTTTATGCAAACCACAAAAATCATAACTGGTGCCACTTTAATTTCTGATGAAAGTCTTCCATCATTTTCTTGCATTTTGTTACTGTACAGTGAGGTCATCCACAAAACTTTGTGGTCAGTCCATCAATATCTTTGCTGCAATTGACTCTCCCTCCATAAAGTGGAATGGAACTATAAAAAAAAAAAGGGGGAAAAAAGGGTGTGTGTGACAGTGTGTGTGTGTGTGCGTGCGTGTGTGTGTGTGTGTGTGTGTGCATGCATGTATACATTTAGAATAGTCTCTATGGACAAGATTTTGCACTTTATAAATATTTTAATTATGAATTCTTCTTATTATTATTAAAAAGCATGAAGGATAAAAATAGATGCACTACAGTGTTCAATTTGACTTCTCATCTTGTGTGTTAAAACAAATGTTTGAAAGTTACAAAAACATGACTGTGAGTGCTGCCATTTTGCACTATGACTAAACACTCTGCATCACTTATCACTGATGTCACAAACAAGGCCAGTATGTGTGGCAAAAATAAGAGCTAGGTCACCTGCCAAAATTTTCTGTTCTTCATTGGTAATGAGTGAAACAACATGTTTACACCCTAATTAGCCTGAATTTGAAGCTAGAAACATACTTATTTTGGAACATACACATAAAAACATTTTCTATATTTTGAAACCAGCCTGCATCTTTGGCTTTGTTCCCCTAAACAGATATTTATTTTTATAACCAATGTCCACCTCTGTATTTTGTTTTATACTATGTGAGCTAAGTTTATTCTGTAACTAAAAAAAAAAACATGCTCAAGAGAGGGAGGGTGGGGGAGGGATGAAGGAAGGAGAGGGAGAGATTTGGAGGGGGTGGGGGGGGGGGGTAGTCTTTGTTTTATGTGGTAATTCAGCAGACCAGTAACAAAATGATAGCAAAAATAACTAAGATTACAAACAAACAAAACAACAACAACAAGATCCGAACTGGTATCCAACCTTTTGGAAAGCTCTTGATGTGGCTGCATTGTAAAGCTTGAGTTTCTTGGCTCTCTCTTCTTGCTTTGCTTTCTGCTGCTCCTCTGTTGTCTTGACCTTCAGTCTCCCATGCTGTGGGCAAGCCAGCCATGCACATTTCATGAGCAAGACAAATTATCTCAACTGATCATATGAAAACATAAACCCAGTCGACTCAAGTACGTGTACTCCTATTAAGCAGTGATGACTCATTATGGTAACACTACAAGCATGATTTATAATGATGAATCTAACGCTGTACGCGGCCATCAAACAAGTATTATCATTTTATGAGGAAATAAGCATCAATAACCCCAAGCCTGACTATCCATGCTCTCTCTCACGTTCATAATCACTTACCATTGTGAAAGAATGCCCCTAAAACTATATTTTTCATGAACAACCTGCTTGTAAAGCAGACAACCTCACGCCTCTCCGAACAAAGTTTTTGTTTCTACCACAGAAGAGCGACTGGCATTGTTTCGGTGTGCCTTCATGTCTGGGAGAACGCGATTTATCAAAATTGAAAAAGCCCATTTCTGTTGACAGCGGGAGTGAGGAATACAACTGTGTCCATAATCCTACAGGGCTATGTTAAGAATTAAGCAGTGACTGTTCACAGTACTACTTCCATACTTGGATATCGGTTTATGAACCCCTTTGCCGGGGGAAGGATGCCGGAAAGCAAAAGACAGCTTCTTCTGCGTGTAAAAAACACACACGCCACAGTGTGGTTCGTGCACAAATTCCTTTAAAAATGTGCTTGAATAATGGTAATCTTTAGTTTGAAACATCACATAGTTATGTATATATTTTGAGGTGGCGCATATACCGCTAGACCGTGACCAAACTGGCTCGCCATACCAACCAATCAAGTTGACCCGCTGTCGTTTGTGTTTACCAAGACAGAAAGCATGGCCGACGCAGACGACATATCAGCTAGACACAAGGCTGAAAAGAAAGATTTACTGGGTATGATTTCCCCGCTTTAGTTTATATTATTATGATACATTTAAATTAAGTCACGAACGGCTTGTAACGGTTTTATGGAAAGTGTTTAAGGCTAGGTAAACTGAAATGTCAACTTACATGTTGGCTGAATAATTGAAATGAAAAGTAAAACTTGGAAATCGTAGGCTTCCTAACTTATCTAAGTCCTTTGCCTCATTGACAGTTTAGACCACCAGTTCGGCAATATCTACTTTTAGCCCCGTCGGTTTGCTGTCCTCATAATTATGGTTTGAGGATGCGCGTGTGTGTGTGTGTGCTTGTGTGTACAAGTACTACTAGTAGTAGTACTACTGACATCGCACGGAATGAACAAGTATGTGGATATGCCAACCGTAGTGCATACTTCAAGTTCATTCCGTCCACACACACACACATACACACACACACACACATACACACACACACATACACACACACACACACACACACACACACACACACACACACACACACACACACACATTTTCATACCATTCGAGGACTGCAAACCGACAGGGCTAAAAGTGGACATTGCCACCAGTTCTGTTTTATTTTTAAGGCAGGTTATTTGATGTGCGTTTTAAAATTTGCATATATATGAGCTTGCATACATGTATACATTTACGAGTTTAAACAGCAGTTATTGTTCTTGCAATGTTGCAGTTTGAAAAAAAATAAAAAAATCCACGTTTACGTTGATTGTGCCAAGTGTAAACAAATATTTTGGGGGGTTAAAATATTGATGCAGACGAAATATATATATATATATATATATATATATATATATATATATATATATATATATATATATTTCGGTAAAATAAAGTTATACTTGATGTTTTGAATATTGGGTTGAGTCATCTTAAACTAGTTAAAGTTTGAAAATTGTAGTCATTTAAACTTTTAAAACATACAGAATAACAGATAAATGTAAACTTTGTGCAACAGTAGCCGTGAATGAATCAGTCATACTGACACAGTGACAGTGACACTGTCACAGGGACATCACTGCATGTAATTAAGAGCCACCAGTAACTGCCTAAATCTGAGGATGTAGGCTGGGGTCAGTAGCTTTGTTTTGTCTTCCAGGATATGTGTTGGGACAGAACATTCAGTCTTCAGACATAATTCAGCTTTGATTTGATTTTTATTTGATTTATTTGATTTTATTATCCATTGGGAGTACTTTGAACATAATCATCATTCTGATTATTCTGGTAGTGCTACAATTGTGTGGTATAGTAATTAGTATGTTTTCCAAACCACTGACTGTTAGGTCTTCAGTTCTGACATGTAATTTTTTATTTATTACCCTCTGGGACTGGGAGTTGGTACTTCTGCCAGTCATTTGACTTTTGGGGTCATTGTCCTGATTATTCTACTAGTGTTACTATTGTGTCATAGGGGTCTGTTATAAATGTGTGTTATGTGTAGTGCATGCTGTACATACAAAATTACAAAGGTTAGACAAGCAGTGAAGCACTGTTGAATCTGCACAGGTCCTCAGGGGACTTTGATTAGAAAATAGAAGAACCGAAGAAGCTCCTGTCCCTGTCAAACAAACAATATTTGCTTTCACTAGATTACCAACACGGCATGCTATTGTTAAGGATTGAGCCATGGATACTGTCTCTCATTTGTGTGTGTGTGTGTATGTGTGTGCGCGCGCGCGTGCAACAGTGAGTGTGTATGTATTACAAACCAGTCTAGTGATAAGACAGCAGGCAGGAGTGTTAAATTACATTTGCATTATTGCAACTAAGAATGTTTACATTTGCTTGTAATAAATCATAAAAGATCTGACAATTAACCAGATAATACTGGACTTGTTTGCTGAAAGTGTGTTCCTTTTTTCCCCTCCTCTTTGTCAAGCGGAATGTCAGAAGCTGAAACATGGAGTGCCCAAGGGAGACAAGAAGCGCAAGAAGGAGGTGGCGGAACAGATAGCTCAACTTGAGGCCGAGCTTGATGCTCGTCACAAACAGGAACTGCAAGATCTAGAAGCTGGAAAAGACACAGAGGTGACTGGCTTGAAATTAGTGATAGTAAGATACTAAGAGTAAGATATAGTTCTTTGAATGAAATGCCTTTTAGAATTGTATGTAAGACCTCTGCAGTTGCTAGTAATGTGTTGTTGAAACCTGGGCATTCAAGGCCAAAAAAAAAAATCAGTTTAATGAGTAAATAATACAAAAAGCATTAACAATAACAGGCTGCATAAAGTATATAATGGAATGCCTTTGACAAATTTTGTGTGGATTCTCCAAAAGGCCTTTGGATGAGTCTCTGAACTGTGTGTACATATACACATGCAAAAATATCCCATTTATAAAAATGCAGGTTAAACTTGAAGATCCTGCAGTTCATGTCAGAAATGTTTGAGGATGTACCTCTGGTGGAGTTGATGTATCTTGTATACTTACATGCATGCCAGGTGAGACTTACCATGGGCGACGTAGGTCTTTGTTATTGTACTTGTGTTACATATTTTGAGCGCAAATTAACTCCTTTATGTGTTGATTCAGTCCGTGTTAGAGTTTGATGGATCATGAAAACACCAAAATAACTGGGCATCATGTACTAAAACTAGTAAAAGTGTCTCAGCAGTGTTGAAGTTGGACACTACACAGACTGCCAGAGGAAGAAGACTGTACACAGAATACAGAATCTTTATTATCTATGAATAACAGAAATTTGCATTTTGACTGTGTATAGTTATAAAATTACAAGATGTAAATATTTACATATATATATAGTAAGGCAAAGCTTCCTTTTTGTTTTAGCTTTAAAATACAAGTATATGGGGCACACACACACCAAAATCTGCCAGCCCTAATACTGTAAAAGTTACATGCACAGAACATGCACACATATCTCCATAATCCATGCTGAAGCTAAGAAATATATATACAGCACATTTGGCCCAACAGACACTCACTCAGTCATTCATAATATGCACCAGCAGCTCATTCAGGCCAACTCTATCAAATAAACACACATCATGCGCTCACATTAATAGATAATACACTAAAGTTTCCTCTCTTTTTTCTTCTCTTTAATTTTTTTTTTTTTTTTTTTTTGTGTGTGTGTGTGTGTGTGTGTGTGTGTGTGTGTGTGTGTGTGTGTTTAACTGTGTTTTAGACTTTTTTGCTCCAGTTGTTTTTTTACTGCTATTTTTTTCATTTCCATTGCAATCGCTGTCTGGTTTTATATGTGTTGTTGTTATTATTATTATTTTATTAATGTTGTTTTTATTTTTACTGATGCTGTATTTGTCTATAGCCTTCTGTAATAATATTTAACTGTGAATGTCTTGGTTATTAGTAGTACTGTAGCAACGGCAGATACGTGAGTCGGCCTTTGTGCTAATATCTTCACCGTTGAGAAATAAAGTTCAATCAATCAATCAATCAATCTTTTCACTTGATTTGCAGGTGGATGGAGCGGCGGAAGCCATATCCGGCCTGTCCACTGCAGGGGAAGGAGGTGAACCTGAGGAAGCTGCAGTGGACGGTGCCACATCTCAACAGCAGCAACCCAAAAAACCTAGTAGGGCACAAAAGCGAAGGGTGGGTGCTTTTTCTACATTTGGATTTCTTATTCAATTTGTGGTTTTGTTGTTGTTTGTTTTGTTGTTGTTGTTTGTTTTGTTATCAGGGCCAGCTTCAGTGGTGTTGCGCTTATACTGCTTATATTATAGCAGTCATTTCTATAGTGCTGTATCTCAAGGACAAGGGTGAGCACACTGCTCTTTACCTGATGAAGAAAATGTATCATGCATTATATATATATAATATATACACACATAAACTTCAAAAATCATGTATAAACATAATATTGTTTTCCTTGCACCCCCCCCCCCACACACACACACACATGCACACACACACACACACCACACACACACACACACACACACAAATGCATGCACACACAGAAGGAATGCAATGAGGATGAGAGAAGAGGGACAGGGGGCAAAAGAAAAGACAAAATTGGAATCAGTTGTTGTGGTATTGTTTGTAGGGGTGAGTCTTTAAGTTTAAAGCAGCTTTGAATGCGTTGGAGGATGAGTCTTTAAGTTTAAAGCAGCTTTGAATGCATTGGAGGACTGATGCATGCGTTGGAGGACTGAATTGTGTGACTGATGTCAGTAGAGAGAGAAGTCCTTTGCTGTGGACTTGGAGCACTGTAAGTGAAGGAACACATGCCAAAGGTTTCACTTTTGGGGGAAGGGGGGCAGGGTGTACATACATGTGTACATGCATGGATGTGTGTGTTGTTGACAACTGATCTTGTTGGGTGTGCTGTAAGCAACCAAAAGTTCTGCATTGCTACATCTTTACATGTGTGCAGCAGCTGCCCTTATGCCATCGTGACATACATATACCAATCTTTTTGTGCTCTTCATCACTAAACAGCTAACCAGCATGGCTGCACTCTGCGGAGCTCAAACTGAAAGCAGTAAACTGTAAAGTTCATTCTGTGGCATAAATATTTCATAGACCTGAGAAAGCCTGCAAATGGAACTGTTTGCACATAGTCTGCGTTTTCAGGCCAACTTGTGTCCTCGCTTTGGGCCAGCTTGAAACTTGAAACTACACCACTGTTATACAGCTTTTCTTTCCTTGTATTAAACTTTCCTTTGTGCAGGCCTGCAGAAGTTGAACATTTGCTACTAGCCCACCAGGCTAGTGAATATGAAAATCCACTGGCCAGATGAAATACTAGCCTGAGACTTTTTCGCTGAATCCATTTTGTACTTGGCCTCATTTTTGCCGTTTTCCAAGTTAAATTGATGACAGCATTGCATTGCAGATGACACTGCTCTGATTTTCTCAGCGGTGATCAGACATTTTGATTTAGAAAAAACATGGCAGAAGGCAGAATTAAGACTCAACTGATGGGCTTGAGGTTTCTGGTCTTGACATGCCCGTAGGCTTTTCCGCCTGTCTCAGGTGACCGGGCAAGTGCATTTCGGTAGCCCTGCTGTACATCTTAACTCATTCAAAGCACAAAAAAATTACATGCAGAAATTGCGCAATCACAGCATTTTCACCCAGAACACTAATAAGTCTAATTATCACCTCGTCAGTTGATACTCTCTGCCATCAACTGCACACTGGAGTGACATGCCACTTGATGCAGAAAGGTCCCATTGAGTTAATTGTTTGATTAGTTTCTGAGTCTGCTTTGGCTCTTATGTCCTGTTTAATGATGAATTCCTGAGCAGAACCTTCTTAGACTTCTTATACATCATATATTCAGTTGTTTTCATTGTTTTCATTGTTCTTGTGTACATAATGATAATTTGCTGCCTGGTTGAAAATGCCTATAGATGCGAAACATTTCTACCTTCTTTTTTATATTGAAAAGCTGCTTTTTTAAACCTTTTGTGTGAGCGCTTAACAGGGTGTTAAAATCCAGTTGCTAACTAACCTTCTTTGTGTTTTGAGTTGTTACCTGTGCCTTAAAAAAACCCACAAAAACTGGTGTATAAATATAATTCTGCTGCATCAAACCTGTCACTGTCTTTGAGTTTGAGTGTGTTATTTTGATTTTGGTTGGTTGCATGAGCAGAATAGAATGGTTAGGGTTAATGTGCTGTTGTCATGATGCTGTACATTGCATATTGTGATTGGACTTTTTACCACTTGTCTCTTAGGAATGAAGTGTCTTTGAACTTGATTGCCCAGGGCAGATATAACCGTCATGGTTGAATGGGTGGCAAAAATCAATTATCTTTTTCTCTTTGAACTTAAAGCCAGTACTTCCTTGAATACTTTGAATGGTGCAATGGGGACTGAATCAGGATTTCTTTACAACAGGTCGCCTGACCAGGTCAGCTAGGAAGCAGTCCTTTTGAAAGTCAGTAGATCCTAAACTTTGCACCCTCTGTGTGCCAATCTCTAAACTTAATTAATAGGCACACAAAAAACATGTACACACATGTCTGCTCACACGCACGCATGCACACACACACACACACATATTTTTTTAAATTTGATATATATATATTAGATTTAGAAACTGAAGTATATATTTACTTATTTAATACAGCAGGAATCCATGTACGGCATTTCTCCATGTGTTGTTCTTAAAGGATCTATCCCACAAGGCACACAAACACATCAACAGCAAACCACATGAAGATAATGAGATATGTTTCAGTTCTAACTCTAAGACTGATTCTTTTTAACTCTTCCTGGCAGTGATGGACATTTCCGTTCGTCCCTGCTCACACTGATCGAATCCCCAAAGATCTGATCATAATGATTCCTATCAGGACATTTGATAAAAAGTGCAGTGCAAGTGGCATTGTGCCCTGTTCTTTTTGCCATGCCATGGGCATCTTAAATATCCTGTATATATGCCTGCACCTTATCCTGAAAACACATCTTTTTAAAGAATGCTTCTCTCTTGGTTTGTAAACCACCTTTTCTGCACAGTTTGACTATTGAGTGGATGTGTGGATGTAGAGGGGTGGTGTTAATATGATTACTGATGTCCTGTACAGTGTAAATTTATACATACTTTTTTGTGTAAAGTGCTTTGAGCTAAGTCACGTTATGGACATTGTGCTATAGAAGTGCTATATATAGGGGGCGGGGATAGCTCAGTGGTTAGAGCGCCGGACTTGTGATTGAAAGGTCACAGGTTCAAATCCCTGCAGGAGTGGCGGGAGAATTTTCTTCTCCGGGGTCAACTTTCTGTGCTGACTCTAATTTCGGTATCCGTTCCACCCCGTGTTACCGCAGTAGCACGTAAAAGATCCCGGTTATTCTGCCAAAGGTGCAGGTGGCAGGTTACAGCTAAACACGCATACACCTTACGTATGTGGCTTTGCATGAAGTGACATAGTGCATGGTTGTATGGTGTACACAGAACTTGCGCCGAGATGGCAGCAGTTTCATGTGGCACCAGCCGGACCAGCGCTGTAAGTACACTTCGGTGGATATTCAAAAAACGCACTATAAAAAGCTTGTCACTCATGTAGAACCACATGCAAGCACAGTGAGTCTGCTCAAGAGAGCGGAGAATAGCGCTATATAAGTGATCATCAATCAATCAATATATTATTATTTATTTATCCATTTTATTTGTGAACTTTACCATACCCTGCAGATGATCAAAAAGCAGGTGTGCATCTCTTTTTCAAAAGATGCATGTGTACATGATTGCATACTGGTTATGTCCAACAGTACGGTGGCTGTACAAAACAACCTCCAGTGTTCTAGGTCACACGTCTTATGTTAAACATCAAGGATCGATCACACGATAGTTATCTATAGCAGCAAAAGGCAAACAAAGAAGCTCAATCAGTCAATGCAGAATGATCTTCTACAGTAATTAATAGACTGGATCTATAGTACAGGACTGTTTGCTTTGTGCTGTTGTTGACGGATGCCAGGTTGCCTGGGAGTACAAAGCAGGGAATGGATCTGTGTCCAACAATAGCACTGTGGTTATGACTCGGGTTACATGGGTCTAGGGCAGTGCAACGTGATCCGCTCCATTACTGGGATTGCTCGGGCTTGCTTGGCTTGCTTGGCCCAGCTTTTGTGAGAACGTTCTGCCTAAGCACAAAAGAACACAGGACTTGTGTGAGTCTTTGAGATCTTGCAGGTGTTTTTCAGAGAGAACACGGGCTTCAAGGCATAGTGCTTCTTTGTCACTGTGTGTGTGTGATCATCATACTTGGTGTGCATATTGAGGCAGTCTTGTTGCCATTTTCAGTGTGGGTGTGTGGGTGTGTGTGGGTGTGTTTTAATGATTATTTTATGCAAAAAACAGAAGGGGGGGGGGGGGTAGTATAAAAGAAAAACCAGAAAAGGGTGATGCATTCAGGGAGATAGGTAGACTGTTCTTTACAGTAAGACTTCCAATGGTTCATTAAAGCAGTTTTGCAAAGCAAAAGACAACATGTCAAAGAGTCTGCAGTGCAGAACAGTTAGTTTTTCTCAGTGATGCAGCAATGAAGAGTTCACCAACAGCTGACCTCTGTGACCTGTGCTACTGCAACCCCCCCCCCCCCTTCCCAAACCAAAAAACAAAACCCCAATACTAACTTCTGTCATGTTTTCCCCAAACAATGGGCCTATTTCTGGAGGTATTGCATCACAAATTGTCATGATGAAAAGCTAAACTGGGCAGTTGGTTGTTGTTAAGACTGAAAAACACAACAGTTTTTCCTGCAGTTTTTGGTCCTGCTTATTAAAATTTGATGTTTGAAAGTTAGAAAACATGAGTGTGAGTGCTGCCATTTTTTGCCCCACAGTCTGAGTACATATATATATATATATATATGTTCATTATCGGTGATGTCAGGAACAAGGCACGACTGTGTGGCTGAAGTGTCAAATACGTCACAGCCAACCATTTTTTGCTCTTCATTGGTAAAGAGTGAATCAGCATGGCTGAGATCCAACACATAAACGGTTTAAAAAATTAAAAAAAGCTAATTTAATGACAATCCAAACATGTGAATTTGGGGGGTAAGCCACCTTTTCAAAGCCACAAAACAACAGTTAAATGGTGATAAATAAAAAGATTGTACATTTACGGTTGTGGTGTGTTGAATACCTGGAACATCTGAAAGGGCCTTGCTGAGCCACGAGGAGCTCAAATTCAAAGCAAAGTAGTAGTTCTCCTGTATCGATATTGATGGAACAACCACAGCAAAGTAGTAGTTCTCCTGTATTGATATTGATGGAATGACCACAGCAAAGTAGTAGTCCTCGAGTATCGATATTGATGGAACGACCACAGCAAAGTAGTAGTCCTCGAGTATCGATATTGATGGAACGACCACAGCAAAGTAGTAGTTCTGTATCAATATTGATGGAACAACCACAGCAAAGTAGTAGTCCTCGAGTATCGATATTGATGGAACGACCACAGCAAAGTAGTAGTTCTCCTGTATCGATATTGATGGAACAACCACAGCAAAGTAGTAGTTCTCCTGTATCGATATTGATGGAATGACCACAGCAAAGTAGTAGTCCTCGAGTATCGATATTGATGGAATGACCACAGCAAAGTAGTAGTCCTCGAGTATCGATGTTGATGGAACAACCACAGCAAAGTAGTAGTCCTGTATCAGTATTGATGGAACAACCAAACGAAACCAGCTTGTGAAACCTTTTTGCACATTTTGTGTGTTTTCAGAGCAGCTTGTGCCTTCACTTCTGTTCCCATTTAACTTGGCAAACAAGAAAAAAGGGACAGTTCTGTTTCAATTTTCAAATAATAACATTTTGATCATACAATTTCATTTGAACTTTGTCTAAAACTAGTAAAAGTAGTAAAACCAAAGGTTTGATTAATTTTTCTGTTGCAGATTTAGTGATTGATTTTTTTGTTGCAGATTTAGTGATTGATTTTTCTGTTGCAGATTTAGTGATTAATTTTTCTGTTGCAGATTTAGTGATTGTTCTACAGCAATGTTTGGGTAAGCTCTGTGCAGGCTGGCTTTAATCTTTAAATGCCTTATTCAATTTATTGATCGCTGGAAATATTCTGGCAAAGCTTTATTGATCGCTGGACATATTCTGGCAGAGTCTATGGAATTTGACTGCATGCTGTGCATGTAGTAAGTTATGATTGGAACAAAATTGTTTCCTGACCTCATTTCACATTCTCAAGATCAGGATAGTGTGTGTGTGTGTGTGCGCGCGCATGCGCGCGCGCGCGCGTGTGTGTGTGTGTGTGTGTGTGTGGTGTGTGTGTTCTTTGCGCAGAATGAAAGAAAACATGTTAACATGATTAGATTTCGATCGCTATGCAGCTTTGTGACCAAGGTTGATCAATGTTGCAGATCAATATAGCTTAAATCAGGAAGATTATATTGCTGTTGTGTGCAGTTAAGTCATAAATATAAATTAAATGCATTTGATGAGAATGTTATTTGCAACCATGCAACAGATTCAGATGGATAGCTATAGGCATTGTACAGAAGAATTGTGTGTGTGTGTGGTGTGAGAGAGAGAGAGAGAGAGAGAGAGAGAGAGAAAGAGAGAGAGAGAAAGAAAGAAAGAGAGAGAGAAAGAAAGAAAATGCGTTAACATGATTAGATTGCTATGCAGCTTTGTGACCAAGGTTGATCAATACAGATTAATATAGCTTAAATCAGAAAGATTATATTGCCGTTGTGTGCAGTTAAGTCATAAATATAAATTAAATGCATTTGATGAGAATGTTATTTGCAACCATGCAACAGATTCAGATGGATAGCTATAGGCATTGTACAGAAGAATTGTGTGTGTGTGTGTGTGTGTGTGTGTGTGTGTGTGTGTGTGTGTGTGTGTGTGTGTGTGTGTTTGCTCAGGAGAGAGAGAAAGAAAGAAAGAGAGAGAGAAAGAAAGAAAATGCGTTAACATGATTAGATTGCTATGCAGCTTTGTGACCAAGGTTGATCAATGATACAGATTAATATAGCTTAAATCAGAAAGATTATATTGCCGTTGTGTGCAGATAAGTCATAAATATAAACTAAATGCATTTGATGAGAATGTTATTTGCAACCATGCAACAGATTCAGATGGATAGCTATAGGCATTGTACAGAAGAATGTGTGTGTGTGTGTGTGTGTGTGTGTGTGTGTGTGTGTGTGTGTGTGTGTGTGTGTGTGTGTGTGTGTGTTGTGTGTGTGTGTGTGTGTTTGCTGAGGAGGGAGAGAGAGAGATTTATTCAGACAGAGAGAGAGAGAGAGGGGGGAGACAGAGACAAAGAGAGATTTATTCAGACTCGGAGAGAGAGAGAGAGGGGGGAGACAGAGACAAAGAGAGATTTGTTCACTCGGAGAGAGAGAGAGAGAGGGGGGGGAGACAGAGACAAAGAGAGATTTATTCACTCGGAGAGAGAGAGAGAGAGAGGGAGACAGAGACAAGAGAGAGATTTATTCACTCGGAGAGAGAGAGAGAGGGGAGACAGAGACAAAGAGAGATTTATTCACTCGGAGAGAGAGAGAGAGGGGAGACAGAGACAAAGAGAGATTTATTCAGACTCGAGAGAGGGGGGGGGGGGGGGGAGACAGAGACAAAGAGAGATTAGCTCAGATTCAGAGACTCAAGAGTCAGAGAGAGATGGAGAAATTTGCTGAGACACAGTGTGTGTGTGTGTGTGTAGGTATGTGTGCATGCGTGTGTGTGTGTGTGTGTAAGAAAGAGAGAGAGAGAGACTTGCTCAGACTCACAGAGAGAGAGAGAGAGAGAGAGAGAGAGAGAGAGAGAGAGAGAGAGAGAGAGAGAGAGAGAGAGATTGTTCAGACTCAGAGAGAAGGGGTGGGGTGGGGGTGGGGGGGTACTCAGTTTCCCTGTCAAACTTTTAGTGAGGGAGGTAACACTGGTCAGTAAACGCAAGCCTTGCTTACCAGCCAGCACAATAGCAGCTGTTTGCAGACAAGCTGGCTAATGCCTGGTAATGGCTGTGGGGATAAAGTGCTGTGTGACGGTGTGAAAGCTTGTTCAGTGAGGCTGTTAAACCCTTCCCATCACCGGCCTCTATCACCGCATGCTGACAGGTCCAATTCAGATCACATTAGACTTGTGAGTGCCGCCAGGTTTACCCTTTCACAGTTCCAGATCGCTATGGATTTGCGGAGATTAGAAGCTTTTTAATCATTTATCCAGGGTCGTTTAGACGTGGGCAGCTTCCCATATCTCTGCCTGTCGAAGTGCTCTGGAATTGGAAGTGGCTGACTTCATGGTTTTGTGTGTGTGTGTGTGTGTGTGTGTGTGTGTGTGAAAGCTCAATAATGCAGAGATCAACACTAACCCAAGTGTACACTAATAGTAATGCAAAAACCGTTGAGCAGTTGAAATTAGTTTTGCAAGTAGTGTTGGCTTTCCTGTATAAACAAATGTGGTGAGGGCCAATCACAGGATCAGGTTGCCTCCCCCCTCCTCTCCCCAAAACAAATGGAATAAAAAGGATCAGAAAAACTCACTACCACAACTCTGATGCACACACACACACACACACACACACACACACACACACACACACACACACACACACACACACACACACACACACACACACACACACACACACACACACACAAACACAAACAAACAAACAACACACACACACACACACACACACACACACACACACACACACACACACACACACACACCAAAAATTGGTACACAACACACACACACACACACACACACACACACACACACAGAGGCAACAGGTATAACTGTACTTCTTGCTTCAATAGGTCCTCATTGTTTGAGCCCATTTGATTCCCCCCAAGACTGTGTGTACCGCCAGTTGATACAAATACAGGCACAAGTGTCTTACCTGTTCCACGGCCTTCTGCCACTTGAGGAACGGCTGGTCCAGCTGACGAGAGATTTGACACAGGATGTAACGTATGTCCGTGAACTCAAACGCAGCCTCTCGGCGGTGGCCATTTAGAGGCGTGGCAGGTGGGGGTTTGGGGGTCGAGTCCATGCTCCACTTGCTGTGGCTGTGCCTGTCCACTGTTTGGCAGCGTGCAGGGAGAGGGTGCAGTGCCTCCGTGGTCAGTTCTGTGATGTGACTGCCGGCTCGACTGTGCCGTGCCGTGCGTGGCTTTGGCTTGAGGGTGGTGGGAATCAATGTTGGAGACTTTCTGTGCCTGTGATTGTGCACTGTGTGTGTGACTGTGTATGTGTGTGGGGTGTGAGGGAGGGGTCAGGGGTGGGAGTGCAGGTGTGTGTGTGTGTGTGTGTTAGTGTGTGTGTGTGTGCACACACGTGCAAAGTTGTGTGTGTTGAAATTAGTTGTGTGGGTGTGGGGGTGTGTGTGCGTGGGCATCTGTTTGCATGTGTGTGTGTGGGGTGTGTGAGGGAGGGGTCAGGAGTGGGAGTGCAGGTGTGTGTGTGTGTGTGTGTTTGTGTGAGAGAGAGAGTTAGTGTGTGTGCACACGTGCAAAGTTATTTGTGTGTGTTTGCATGAGTGTGTGTGTGTGTGTGTGCGTGCGCACATACACACGTGCAAAGTTATTTGTGTGTGTGTTTGTGTGAGAGAGACAGACAGAGGGGGGGGGGGGGGGGGGGGGGGGGAGAAGAGTAGGCACAGAGAGACAGGAGAAAGAGAGACAGAAGTGGAAAGAGACAGACAGAGGGAAGGGGGGGGGGGGTGAGGAGAGAGGGGAGAGAGAGAGAGAGAGAGAGAGTTCTAACCGTAATACCTGATCGTAAGCTATGCATTGTGTGGCATGGCTGAAGCATCGACCTTGCCTGCTGTTGCTACTGATGGCAGCCCATCAGGCAGATCCTTCCTGTAATCCCCATGCCATGGACACCCAAGTCTGTTGGGAGTCGGCAGTGTCAGCACCAACAGAAAAATCGCTTGATTTCAAGACAAGATTGATCAAATGTCTAGATCCATTTCAAGCCAGAAATAACCTCAGGTCTGAGTTCGACCTAAGCTGTAATACTTTGAAGAGTTCTGGCCACTCCCCTGTCCTAGTCAGTGTGCTCAGTGGAACACCCTCTCTTAAGACAAACTCCTTTAAAGATAAATCTCTGCTTGAGACAAAGAACAAGAACAGTTATTTGCCATAAAACCCATGGGGTTATATAAGACACACAAATATATAGTAATTAATCAATTATAGCATTCCATGCAAATGTTTAAATACTGTACCTAGTTAATAATTAGAATTTAACATTTTAAAAGTGATTGAACATCCATGCTTCTTAATTTCCATGTAGCTTCTGGATGATTTAAGACAGTTTCCATTAAAGGGGACATCAAAAAGAGACGCCAGCTGTCCTGAAAACAAAAAAACATGCAAATATTTCCATTTGCAGGATTGGTAAGGTGGCTTTGCCAATATTTATGCAACAGAGGTACTTTTCTTTTTTCAAAATGTATCAAGAAGTGAAGGAAGAATGACTTGTTATGGTACTTATAAAGAGTAATAGATGAAACAAAACATATATGCATGCATTCACACATGTACAGACATATGTACATATGCACTCATGCAAACACAGACACACACTACACACACACACACACACACACACACACACACACACACACACACACACACACAGCACGACACACACACACCACACCACACACACACACACACACACACACACACACACACCACCCCCCCCCCCCCCCCCCCCCCCCACACGCACACACACACACATGCAAACACAACCCCCAACATGTTTACACACACACACACAGGCATTGTGTGTTTGGTGAGTGCTTGTCTCTATAGAAAGGTGAGTGGACATGCTCCAAAAGTGCTGGATGTTCTTGCCGTTTTGACATTGTATTTCTCAGCACGTTCAACGGTCATCTTTTATGTTTTTCACAGGAGCATATTGAAGTTGTTTACCAATCAATACTGCAACAGCTAGTGATGAACAACAGTCCCTTGTGTTTAAAGGGACTAGCCTTCTCAGTTCCAGAAGAAAAAGAAAGCAATATGATTTTATGTTATTTTAGTCATTGTTTTTCTGTCCTGTTACAAAAAAAGAATAATTAATTGCTGGCTAATTTTACACCAAAATGACAAATTTCATGAGTTAAAATCACCTTGGGTTAGTCCAATAGATCATTTCATTTTAAAAACCCTCCAGTATGTTCTCTGAAGTTCACTCCAAGAGATAAACACTGCAGAATTTTAAAAAGAAAAATGAGAACTGTTATGTATTTTCCTCTTTGACCTGTAAACAAAAAAATTGTGATGTCAGAGATGCTTTGGTGATATCAAACTGAAATGTGGGAAGGAGCACTGTGTGAAAAAAGAAAGTGATGCTGAGAACTTGTGAAATTTATCTTAACTCAAAAGTGCTTTCAATGGCAATTAAGAAAGAAAGAAAAAAATTAACTGAGGATCATGTTCTTTTCACCTGTTCCAAGCACTCACAGAGTTATTTTTGATTTGAATCTGAGAGTGCTAGTTCCTTTAACAAATGCAACACAATGAAAGAGTTGATGGCAGGGAAATTGTGTCTATCAAAGGTGAGAGAGTAATGCTCCATCTTTCTTTTCCTTTCTGCGCTGAGAGTTTATAGTTTAAGCCTATTGACAGGGGACGTCAGTCGCCATGATGACGGTGTCATGACTCACAATCCAGTCTGTTTATGCTCTGAAACCCTCAGACCCCCCCCCCCCTCCACCCCCACCTCTTCCTGTGTCTTGGTTTGTTCCCATAGTCTGTGTGCCTGTGAATTTGGTAAAGTCTAGGAGACAGGAGACTGCACTGCACAGCTTCAGGCTGTGGTTGCCAAGAGACACATCTGCTCCTTGTGTGCAGGTGGCATAGCTTGGGGGGAAAGGGAGTCCCGTCTCTGGCAGCTGCTGGGGAGGGGTCCTCTTCTTCCCAGTAGTGTCCTGCAGTTTCAGTGTTTTGAAGACTCTGATGCTTTTTAGTGCATGCCAGGTTATCCTGGTATTCCCCTCATCCACCAATTTCTGGCGTGGACTGCAGGATCTTTAAGGTGTGTGTGTGTGTGATCTTTTTGCATGCGTACACACATGGGGGACCTTGGTGAACGTGAAGAAATTTTTGAACACAATGGCCACCCATCCTTGTGGTGACTGAGCTCAGTCATCATGCTTAGACTTGGCTTTCCACAGTGAAGGCTCTTGCTCTGTGCCACTGACACTCTCCAAACCGCAGTCCTGCTTCTGGTGGCTATGGTGTCAGTCTCGGAGGTGCACTGACCCCTGTGGTGTTGTGTCCTGTGCTCAGTGGATGACTCCCATGGAGGGACTGGACAGCTGGGTTGCTATGGTGGTTCCAGGCTGTTCTTTTAATAATACAGCGCAAAATCTGGTCCAGAGAGACTATTCTAAGTGTATACATGCACACACAGGCACATGCACACACAATTATACACTATGCACAGTTTATGACCAACGAAAATAATAAACAGGGACTTGCTGTTAAGAAATTTAGCAGCGTAAAGTAAAAAACATGGCAGGTCTATTGTTTTGGAAATGAAATGTCTGGAGGTTAGGTTTGAACGAGTCCAGAGAGGGTTTCTGTCGGGGAGGAAGGGGGAGGTCATTCCATGTAGAGGGGCTGAAGGCAGAAAAGGTGCATTAACCAACAGTGGAAAGTCTGGTACAAGGAATCTGGAGACTGAGAGTGCCAGGAGCAGAGTGGCGAGTACGGGAAGGTGTGTAAAGTTGAAGACAGTCACAGAGATAGGATGGAGCAGTGCACTGATACGTTCATAGCAAAGAGTGTTTCTGTTGTACTGAATTCCTAGTGGGATTGGGAGCCACTGGCACTGAAGAGACTGAAGCAAGGGAGTGATAAGGTCAGTTTAACGTTATTGCTTTCCTAACAAAGGAAGAGTTCAGTACAAGATAAACATTCGTTGGTATAAATGTATCCATTGAATTGGTCTGTGTGACAGGTTGGAACTGTGAAACGTCTATATTTGCTGCGTACATACAAACTTGTTGATAAGGTTGGTTGCGTTGTAGTTGCCATCTCCGCGGGGGATTGGGGTGGAGAGGTAGACCCGGATGGCAGCTACTGGGGTCACTCTCAGTCTTGTAATGAACCCAGTGGTGTTCTGCCCCGCGCTTTGCGGGCAAGTGTGGGTTTATTAGCATTGTTGTTCAACATGCCCAGAGACCACAGATTGACCATTGTTTGCTATGGGTCGGAGCGCCGCCAGTTGTGTTTGCCTTTGTGATTGTTGTTTCTCCACCCATATTGACACCCAGATACTTGTTGGAATTAGACCCTTACCTCCCAAACATGTGTATGAATTACTCTTACCCCTTCCACACACCCCCCCCACCCCCCCCCACCCACACCAACCCCCTATTCCAGTTTCTCTGTTATGACAGGACCTCCTGGCTTCAGAAAAGTGTTGAATTTTCATGCATGTGTTTGTGATCACTTAACAACATTTTATGTGATAATTTGTGTTTGTAGGTGTTTTTTCCCCTTCTTTTCTCTTGTTCATAAGCCACATCATTGTGGACCATTCATTCAGTTGTTGACAGTGATGCTCAGCATCTGTACTCACACAAAACAAACCATTTTCCAGAAAGGAAAAGCATACAAAAATGGCCAAGCATCACAGCAACAACATGGAAAACAGAGTAAAATACAAACAGTTCACTGCTGTGATACTGAAAAAAACACAGCCATCCCAAGAATCAAAGTAAATATACATCACATATGTAACAGTAGTAGGTGTGTGTGTGTGTGTGTGTGTGTGTGTGTGTGTGTGTGTGTGTGTGTGTGTGTGTGTGTGTGTGTGTTGCTTTTCAGTTGGTAGTTCTATGTGAATGCATGTTAATTTTTAGGTAGTAAGAATAGAAATGTGTGTGTGTGCTCACGTGCATGCATGTGGTGTGTGTGTGTGTGTGTGTGTGTGTGTGAAAAAGAGAGAGAGAGAGAGAGAGAGAGAGAGAGAGAGAGAGAGAGAGAGAGAGAGAGAGAGAGAGAGAGTCTGAACTTCTCTCACACCCAGTGTGAGAGGAGGGGGGGGAGGGAGAGGAGAGAGATTTGCTGCATTGTCTTGTTTGCTGCTGGTCAGTTCTTATGTCCCCCTGTCTCTGTTGGGTTCAAAGGCCCCTCTCAGAACCTTTGTGCCACCACATTCATAGTCACAGGTGATCTGTGTGGCATTGTTCCCTACGGCCTGCTGACATTCATAGTCACAGGTGATCTTTGTAGCATTGTTCTCTACAGCCTTGTTCTCCCGTTCTCAGGGGGGCGGGATAGCTCAATGGTTAGAGCGCCGGACTCATGATTGAAAGGTTGCAGGTTTGAATCCCTGCTGGAGCGGCGGGAGAATTTTCTTCTCCAGGGTCGACTTTTTGTGCTGACTCTTTATTTCGGTATCCGTTCCAGCCCCATGTTACTGCAGTAGCACGTAAAAGATCCTGATCATTCTGCCAAAAGTGCAGGTGGCAGGTTACAGCTAAACACGCATACACCTTACGTATGTGGCTTTGCATGAAGTGTGCATGGTGCATGGTTGTATGTACACAGGACTTGCGCCAAGACGGCTGCAGTTTCGTGTGGCACCAGCCATGCCAGCACTGTAAGTACACCACTTCGGTGAATATTCAACAACAACAAAATGCGCTATAAAGCTAGTCACTCACGTAAAACCACATGCGAGCGCGGTGAGTCTGCTCAAGAGAGTGGAGAATAGCGCTATATAAGCGATCATCAGAAAAAACATCCTGCTGACATTTGTAGTCTCAGGTGATCTGTGTAGCATTGTTCCCTACAGGGTACTGACATTTGTAGTCTCAGGTGATCTGTGTAGCGTTGTTCCCTACAGCCTGCTGACATTCGTAGTCACACATGATGTGTGTAGCGTTGTTCCCTACAGGGTACTGACATTCGTAGTCACACATGATGTGTGTAGCATTGTTCCCTACTAGGTACTGACATTCGTAGTCACACATGATGTGTGTAGCGTTGTTCCCTACAGGGTACTGACATTCGTAGTCACACATGATGTGTGTAGCGTTGTTCCCTACAGGTACTGACATTCGTAGTCACACATGATGTGTGTAGCATTGTTCCCTACAGGTACTGACATTCGTAGTCACACATGATTGTGTAGCGTTGTTCCCTACAGGGTACTGACATTCGTAGTCACACATGATGTGTGTAGCGTTGTTCCCTACAGGTACTGACATTCGTAGTCACACATGATGTGTGTAGCGTTGTTCCCTACAGCCTCTGACATTCGTAGTCACACATGATGTGTGTAGCGTTGTTCCCTACAGGGTACTGACATTCGTAGTCACACATGATGTGTGTAGCGTTGTTCCCTACAGGGTACTGACATTCGTAGTCACACATGATGTGTGTAGCGTTGTTCCCTACAGGCTACTGACATTCGTAGTCACACATGATGTGTGTAGCGTTGTTCCCTACAGGCTGCTGACATTCGTAGTCACACATGATGTGTGTAGCGTTGTTCCCTACAGGGTACTGACATTCGTAGTCACACGTGATCTGTGTAGCATTGTTCCCTACTAGGTACTGACATTCGTAGTCACACGTGATCTGTGTGGCGTTGTTCCCTACAGGGTGCAGAAAGGGCTCGTGTATCAGCACCTTAAGTTAGGCTGCACATACCTCCTTTAGTGCCTGTTCACATTGTCAGGTTCCTAAGGGCCAATTTATCTGATTTATTTTTTAATTATTTCCAGCAACAGGCAGGAACAGACAACCCTCAGGTTTTTGCATAATTTGAGAAGTGTTCAAAGAATGCCCGTTTGTAGTCGCTGTACTAGGGTGCCTCTGTGAGAATGTGTGTAGGGGTGTGCTTAGCATTAATTTGTTCTTCTGCTTCCCTCTCTCTCTCTCTCTGTCTCTCCCTCTCTCTCTGTCTGTCTGTCTTTGTCTGTTTGTCTCTGTCTCTGTCTGTCTTTCTCTGCAGCAGCTGCTGGTTCTGGCCTCTACATGAATTAAGCGGTATAGCTAAAACCCTGTGTGTAAGAGTTGACTGCTGAGGGTAATGGTGAGCAATAAAATGAAAAAGAATAGGGGGGAAAAAAATCAAGTGTTTATTTTAATTTTAATTTTAATCATTCCTTTACAGGGGTGGTTGGGGGGAAAAGGAGCAGTGTGCCGTGCATTTGTTGACATTGGTGTACTTGCAGCTCATATTAAGATGTTAGTGTCACATTGTGCTGCACTGCTCTTACCACAGAGCTGTCTCTGCTATACTGAACACAGGAAGTCTTGAGGATATGCATGCCTTCCACTGGCTGCTGTGCCCCCCCCCCCCCACCCCCACATGCATATGCATATAGGTATGCATGCACACTCTCTCATGCACACACACACATGCAAACACACACACACACACACACACACACACACACACACACACACACACACACACAAGTACACAGACATTTATATACATGTGGCTGTGCACACGTGCGCATACAGGCAGAGAGAGAGAGGGGGAGAGAGAAAATGCGTACAGAGTGGAGAGAGAGAGAGAGAGAGAGAGAGAGAGAGAGAGAGAGAGAGAGAGAGAGAGGAATCATATGTTACTATACTGAATTCTGCCAAATCATTATACTGGTCAAAAATAAGAAAAGGGGGAGGGGGGGGGGGGGGCAGAGATTCCATGTACTGAGTGTTGGCCTGTCACTTGTGGAGTTTGACCGTATGCAGCACATGAGAGATGGTGTCCCCCTGTCGGGTGTTGCGTCCCCCCAAGGTGGCCCTGCCGGTCAAGCCAACACTTGGTCATGGTGTGAAGTGCAGCGGTCATCACGCAGTGTTGACCTGTTCAGTGGTAACAGTTCTTGTAGCTACTCCCTGAAGTCACTCTCCTTTGTTTGAACAGCTCTTGTCTTGTGAGAATCCTGTTATCTCCGCTACATGCTGAATGAGGTGTGCATGTGAAGTGATGGCCATACAGCCGTTAGTACCAGCCTTAGGCTTCCACTTAGCCCCCAATACAACTGCAACATGTCCACTTGTTTGGGGGGGGGGGGTAGTACAGGTTGAAGGCCTGACTGTGTCCATACTGTGGAGTTGATGAGTTGCCTGTAGTGGTCAGTGTAGCTGTTACACTTCCACGTGCTGGTCAGTACAACTGAGAGGACACATGCTTGTTGTATGTGTGGTAAGGTGGTTTGTGTGTGTGTGGTGGAGGGGGGGAGGAAGTGCGAGTTGATTGACTGCGTGCATACAGTGTGTTTAATGAGCTGCCTCAGATGATCGGTAGAGTGGTTGTGTTTCCTTGATTGTGCTGGTCAAGACAACTCAAAGACATAGTTACTTCTTTTTCTTTTTCTGAAGGTATGGGAGAAATAGGAAGTACAAATTTAACGACTGTTGGCGTACAGTGGAGTTGATGAGCTGCCTCTGATTGTCGATGTAGTAATGTTTCCTTGATTGTGCTGGTCAATACAACTCAGACATATATGTACTCTTTTTTTTTCTCTCCCCCTTTTTGGGGGGTGGGGTGGGGTGGAAAAATAGGAAGTACAGATTAAGCAACTGTTCGCATACAGTAGAGTTGATGAGCTGCTTGTGATAATCAATATAGCCGTGACAATTCCACATGCTGGTCAATAATGTTTATTTCAGAGGTGGGGCGGGGGGGGGGGGGTGCTAACAGGTACAGGCTGAATGATTGTATGCATCTAGCAGTGGGGTTGATGAGCTGTCTACGAGTGTTATCTGGGACACCTGCTTTAAATGGGACACCAGAGATGAATCATTTATGGTCCCTATTGATTGCTTCTGTTCTGTTGATAGGAATGGGATGAAAATGAATTACTCACAGCAGTTTTTCAGTTGATTTGTGGTGTAGCTTGTTAAAGGCCGGTGCTCGAAAGCCCCAAACATACTGCATTAGGCCAGCTGCAAAAGTGGTCTCACTAGGAGAGACTCTGCAGAGAGATACTCAATGCCAGCACCATCTGCAACCAGACTGCCCCCCCCCCCCCACACGTGCACTCCACCCCATAGTCTTTCTTTTTCCACTCATCTTTTTTCCACCTTTTGTACATCTGTATCTCATTTCCATCCATTCTTCATTTGTGACTCACAGAAAAAAAATGTCTGTAGCAATCAGTGTTTCATTTTTTTTCTGTCTCTTTCAGTACCCACCAGGCCCAGTCGGGTTAAGTAAGAGCTATTGATTTTCTCCTCTCCTCTCCAAATTGGATATAAATATACATTTACACAATCAAAGGCAAAGTAGCTGGATGGGTTTGAGCCTGTTCCGTGTCCCAGACCCTTACTTCAGGACCATACCGGCTGCTGATGTACATCATTTAACTCTTTCACTGCCATGATGTCACTTGAAAACAACCAATCAAAGTGCAAAATCTGATACCCTTAAACCTTTTTGTCTTCTTTTTTCACACTGGCACGTGAAAGGTCTTTCATCAAAACACATAGCATTGAAAGTAGATGTGTTATAGGACCAGAAAATATACTGTTTGCAGGTGCATCCGTGCGGTTTTCAACCCGGAAATATTACAGGCTGGGCAGTGAAGGGGTTAAAGGTGCACACCATGTTGTTTTTGTAGTTTACTGCTGGTGTTGACAGCAGTAGGTGTTGTTTGTGTACATTTGAGGATGTACTTTTGTTTGAGTCTGTGTACCTTATATAATTTACTGGCTTACCAGGTGAGAGTTACTGTTGGCTGTTCAGATCTTTGCTGTTGTGTTTGTGTGATGTCTTTCTAGTGCTGATTAGCTCTGTTTGTTGGTTGGTTCTCTTTATTCATAATCAACGCACAAGGGAGTTAATTAGCACTCATAAGACGTCACACAAACACAACAACAAAGACCTGAGTTGCCTGCAGTAACTCTCACCTGGCATGCGAGTAAATACAAGATACATAAACTCCATCGGAGGTACATCCTCTCTTCTTCTTCTTGCCCGTAGCTTTATTCACTTGAACAAGCTGTGCCTGTCTCAGTTAGCCAGCACTTGTGATGGCAGGAGAAGAAGAGCGCCAAGGAGAGGGAGCGAGAGGTTCGGGTAAAGGAAGCAGCCGTCAGCAACCTGCAGGGCCCCCGGCACCAGGAGAACCTCAAGCTGCAGTCCCTGCTGGCACAGAGAGGGCTCAAAGTGCACCAGGTAAACTGGGGCGCACCTCACAGCTTTGTATACCTGTATCACGTGCACTTCAGTTCTCTTCTGTCCGTCCAGTCTTCCTGCATGACTCACTTCTCTAAGTCACGAAACTCCTCTGTCACGGTGTTGATGGTTTTGACGATTAGTGTTGATGGGATGTGTGAGAACGAGAGTGAGTGTGCGTGCATGCGTGTGTGAGTGTGCATGCTTGTGAGTGTGTTGTGCGTGTGTGCGTGGTCTGTAAAACTAGGAATTCTTCCACCATCCTCGTGTGTTTAGTCACTCTGTGCGATTACGTCTCCAGTCGGGGGTTTTGCAGCAGCATTTCTGCAGGTAATTGCATTGTTTGTAATTGCATTGCAAGTTTTTGTTTGAAAATTTTAAACTGGCAAGAGCATCTGTGTGCACCTGGCACTGTGAACATGCATTATTTTGTGTGCATTTTTGTATGCGCTGGGTATACATTTGTATTATTTATTATTCATTTGTGCACTGGCGCTTCCTTCTGCAACTCTTAAGTGTTCTGACTCAGTGGGCAGCTTCTGTTTGCTGGGACTCAGTTCATATTCATCATTAATGATCTTTATCAGGGTTGTGAGCTGATCTCCAGTTGAAAACTTTTATTGTCTTCTCTCTCTCTCTCTCTTTCTCTTTGTCTTTCTCTCTGTCTTTCTCTCTCTCTCTGTCTTTCTCTCTCTCTCTCTCTGTCTTTCTCTCTCTCTCTCTCTTTCTCTCTCTCACTTTAATATTAGGAGGGTTTGTTCCACAGCACCTGTATTTTCACTTGACCAAAAATAAACGTAATAGTTTATTCTTATCACTTTTATGCATTCAGTTATAAAGTTTTTTTCCTTGACATTTTAGCAAGAAGTTAGCTTTCAAACTATTTTGGTTGCATTAAAAAAAAAAAAAATGTACATGCATGGTACCTTGAAAATGGAGTTTATGCTTTGTTTTCCATTCTGTCTTTCTGTGCTTACGTGCTTGCATACTAATGTACTCTCTAGTGTATTTTTCTGATACACTTTTGTTTTATTTCTTTAGATTCCATCTGATGGAAATTGGTGAGTAACATGAGCCCAGTACAGCACTTCATATTATATTTCCTGATAGCTGTACATAAATGTATTTTGTCTTTTGTCACACTGAATATGATGTTGATGGTTTGAAAATAGTCCAAGCATTTACACTATAATGGACAGTCATTCAACTGACTATGTGTGTAAAAGAACACTTGTGTGTGTGTGTGTGTGTGTGTGTGTGTGTGTGTGTGTGTGTGTGTGTGTGTGTGTGTGTGTGTGTGTGTGTCTCTGTGTGTTCAAATTAAATGTGAGTTTTCCTGGACTGGTTGCTTCATACCAAAGATAAAAGTAATCAAACTCAAAGGTTTATTTTGTTATATAAATGAGAACAGATTTGAAAGTTGTATTTGATTTTGACATAGGCTGATTGTCCTGAAATTAATCCAGTTACTAACTTTGTCCTCTGTAACCCTACCGCAAAGAATTTGTTTATTTACTGAAGGCCAGAGAATTTCTTGTGAGCTAGTTTGTGTCTGGGGGATACTTTGGTTACAATTTTTTACTGCCATCTGTCCAACTGCAAACTGCCTGGTAGTCTTTTACAGCTCAGTTGTTCTACGGAAAGTAGAGTATGATTCATTGATTGATCTCATTAGCTTGATCTTGTTTTGTTTTTTTCCAGCATGTACAATGCAGTCAAACACCAGCTCAGTCAGAGGGGAATTGAGGTTAGTGGTGTAACACATTTGTGACTTGTTCACACAAGAATCAGACCCTGTCCATTTCCGTATGGAAGAAAATGTTTCTTGAAAATTAGGATTTTTCAGCTTCACCCACCACAGTGGAACCTCTGTATAAAGACCACCCTTAAAACCAAGTGAAACTGGTCTTCAGTGAGGGTGGCCCTTGGTCAGCAGTTGATTTACGTGGAAAGTTGAAGCAAAAGGATTTCACAAAAAGTTCACTGCAAAGGTATGTAAGCAGATAGACGCTCATCAGCATGAAGATTTGAGATATTACCTGCCCCTGCTTTCTCACATTATTTGTGTGAGATATAAGAACATGGTTTGATGCCAGCATTATTTTCATAGAGAGCCGGTTTGGCCTAGCGGTAAGGCGGTAGGCCGGTAAGCAGAAGGACCTCGGTTCGATACCGCTTCGGCTCTCCTTTCTCTTCAAAAGTTGTGGTTTGTGGACACTGTCTTGTGACTTTGTCCCTCACAATTAATGAAACATTAAAATGGCTCTCATCGCTGCCCATCTTAATGCAGGTCGTTCTGGTGGTGACAGTGTAGCGATAGGTATATACTCTCCCCCTTCCCCCCATCCCTAATAAGCCTTATGGTTTCTGTGGACGTTAAGCACTTTGTTTACTTACTTACAGCATTATTTGTCTTCAGTTTGTGTTCTTCTTGGTAATATTTTATGCAGAAAATGTATTGTCTTCATATGCATTGATGCAGTCACTAATTATGGTAAAAGAATGGCATATCCTCATGAGATTTTGATGAGTGTGAAAATTGTGACCTACATCTTTGTGCACACGTATGTGACTCATACTTCTTTACTGATTTTTAAAATGCGTACATGTGCAAATGCATGCGTACAGGTGTGTGTAAATTTTACTTCTGGGTATTTTTTACAGGTTACTGGTTCTGTTGTGACTACTACAACTACCTGTTGTTGTTTATCTCATGGATATGTTTCAAACTTACTGTATGTTAATGTGATAATATTTGCACTCTTCAAGCTGGTCATCTTCTGTGTGCCCTTTACCATTGCCAGAGAGCTTCATCATAAAAAAACACTACCTGTTATCATGTGAGCTTATTCCAGAGAAATGATTTGTCCACATGCCACAAAAACATACATGTAAAGTATAAATCATTATGACCATGCAAAAATTGTGCAATGTTGCTTATAAGAAAATGTCAGCATCAACATGTTTACCCAGATCTTGTGGAAAATCTATTCTGGCAATTTCAGTTGTTTTTCTTTCTTTCTTTCAATATAGGAGTCAAACCATTGCTGCATTTACCTTTGGTAAAAGGACAGCATTTATCAATTTAGTCATTTGTTTGGAAATAGTGAAACATAAAGGAAGCCAGGATGGTGGTTCATGTACACATTTGTAAACTTTGCTTTGTTGTGACTCAGGAGACGAATGACAGTTTGCGGCAGAAGACTGCACAGGTGATGCGCTCCAAGCAAGATGATTTTTTGCCGTTCCTCACCCACCCAGAAACAGGCGATTCTTACACACCAGGTAGAGAGAGCACCAGGAGTCAGGCAGAGGTTGGGCTGTCTGATTCTTTTGGAACAATATGTACTTCCTTGTCCTGCCTGAAGATGTTCACTTCAACGTTTAGTTCAGGCAGAATATTCAAGTGTCAATATGACAACTGCAGCAGATATTTGAAGTAGTTGTAGATTTAAATCAGGGCACAAAACAGTAATACTATAATCATGTCCTTTGTGAAATGATGCAAGTTATGTTTTGTTTGGCTAACCATCAAAACTTAGTGGGGTAAGGCTATGAAGGGGTGAACATTAAGACGCAGTCTCCTCAAAGATCTATACATCTTGCATGTACTCAGATTGATTTGAATTCATGTGCCCGAGTATTTAAGCTGATTTTTCACTTACTTTCAACATGCAGGCAGGCATGCATGCATGGGTGCAAATACAAATACACCCAAGTACTCAGATACAAACGTAGGCAGGTGTGGGCACAAATACAAATACATCCAAGTACTTAGATACAGACACATGTAGGCAGGTGTGGGCACAAATACTAATACCCCCAAGTACCGGGATACAGAAACATGTGGGCACAAATACAAATACCCAAAGTACTTGGATACAGAAATATGTGGGCACAAATACTGATGCCCCCAAGCGCACAGATACAGAAACATGTGGGCACAAATACTGATACCCCCAAGTACTCAGATAGAGATACATGCGGGCACAAATACAAATACCCAAAGTACTCAGATACAGAAACATGTGGGCACAAATACAAATACCCAAAGTACTCAGATACAGAAACATGTGGGCACAAATACAAATACCCCCAAGTACTCAGATAGAGATACATGCAAAACACACACACACACAAAATAGATACAAACACACACACATACAGACAGAACAAAAACGGGCGCAAACACACACACACACACGCATCCAACACTGCATGCGCTGAGACTGTGCTGTGGTTCGGGACTTGGATGTTGGGTCTGCTATGTGTCCTTGTGCGCTGCAGAGAAGTTTGAGCGGTACTGCGAGGAGCTGGTGACAACGGCCGCCTGGGGAGGACATCTGGAGGTAAGACTGGCCCGAGGAAAAGTAAAAAGAGCGTCAGCATTTGTTACAAGCTGGCAGCCCTGCACATCTTGTCCACTGGTGACCAAAGGGGAAGAGCTGGGGCAGTGGTAGTGGATGGAATACTGGTCTTGTCCCTCTCTCTGCCACTCCCTCTCTCTCCCTGCGTCTGTTTGCCTGTCTGTTTGTCCCTCTCTGTCTGTTTGCCTGTCTGTCCCTCTCTGTCTTTTTGCCTATTTGTCCTCTGTTTGTCAGTTTGCCTGTCTGTTTGCCTGTCCATTTGTCCTTCTCTGTCAGTTTGCCTGTTTGTCCCTCTCAGTCCCTCTTTGTCTCTCTTTCCACCTCTGTTTGTTTGTCCCTCTCAGTCAGTTTGCCCATTTGTCCCTCTCAATCTGTGTTTGTCCCGCTCTGTCTTTCCCCCTCTGTCTGTTTGGCCCTCTCTGTCTCTCCTCTCCATCCCAGCATTGTTCATCCATCCTCACAAGTTGTGATTCAATGTTTTATACCATATTCACCTTACTGACAATAAAAACACTAGTGTATAATTATGTGTAAAATTGTCCACTTATGATCTGGGACACTTTCCCAATAACAGCAAAGAGCTAGATGTGAAAGGTAAGCTACCCATCCCTAATCCCTAATGTTGCTACCCATCCCTAATCCCTAATGTTGCTACCCATCCCTAATCCTGCTACCCATCCCTAATCCCGATACCCATCCATAATCCCTAATGTTGCTACCTGTCCATAATCCCAAATGTTGCTACCCATCCCTAATCCCTAATGTTGCTACCCATCCATAATCCCTAATGTTGCTACCTGTCATAATCCCTAATGTTGCTACCTGTCCATAATCCCTAATGTTGCTACCTGTCCATAATCCCAAATGTTGCTACCCATCCCTAATGTTGCTACCCATCCATAATCCCTAATGTTGCTACCCATCCCTAATGTTGCTACCCATCCCTAATCCCTAATGTTGCTACCTGTCCATAATCCCTAATGTTGCTACCCATCCCTAATGTTGCTACCCGTCCATAATCCCTAATGTTGCTACCCATCCATAATCCCTAATGTTGCTACCCATCCATAATCCCTAATGTTGCTACCCATCCCTAATGTTGCTACCCATCCATAATCCCTAATGTTGCTGAAATGGGTTCAGAATTTTGCCAGGACATCTTTCTGCTGCTGTGCGAAGGATTGGGCAAGAGGTGGAAACCTGTTCATGCCGAATCACCTTTCATGCACGCAGCTTGCTGTTGTTGCTGGGGGTGTCCCAAAGCATAAGCAGAAAACAGTGTAAGTGGTTCATGCAGAGGGGCCTTGCTGTTGCTCTGTATGTCACCTTTATTTTATTTTTATTTTTTAAAGGGGCTTTTATGACAGAGTGGCCGTTTTCATCATTATTTTTCACATGTTTGCAGTTACGGGCCATGTCAGAAGCACTGTCTATACCAATGGAGGTGGTTCAGGCGGAGGGGCCAAACGTGACAGTTGGAGATGAGTACTCCAGCACTCCCATCACTCTTGTGTAAGTATTACTTGAGTACTCTCATCATTATTGTGTATTACTTGAGTACTCCTGACACTCTTGTGTAAGTATTACTTGAGTACTCTCATCATTATTGTGTATTACTTGAGTACTCCTGACACTCTTGTGTACCTATTATTTGAGTACCCCCATCACTCTTGTGTACCTATTGAGGACTCCCAGCACTCTTGTGTAAGTATTACTTGAGTACCCCCAACACTCTTGTGTACCTATTACTTGAGGACTCCCAGCACTCTTGTGTACCTATTACTTGAGTACTCCTGCCACTCTTGTGTAAGTATTACTTGAGTACCACCAACACTCTTGTGTATTGAGTACTCCCATCACTCTTGTGTATTACTGGAGTACTCCCATCATTCTTGTGTATTACTGGAGTACTCCCATCACTCTTGTGTATTTATTACTGGAGTACTCCCATCACTCTTGTGTATTTATTACTGGAGTACTCCCATCACTCTTGTGTATTTATTACTGGAGTACTCCCATCACTCTTGTGTATTTATTACTGGAGTACTCCCATCACTCTTGTGTATTTATTACTGGAGTACTCCCATCACTCTTGTGTATTTATTACTGGAGTACTCCCATCACTCTTGTGTATATTATTACTGGAGTACTCCCATCACTCTTGTGTATTTATTACTGGAGTACTCCCATCACTCTTGTGTATTTATTACTGGAGTACTCCCATCACTCTTGTGTATTTATTACTGGAGTACTCCCATCACTCTTGGGCAAGTATTCTCCTCACTGGTCACTGCACAGGGCTCCTGTGGTCTTTGACAGTTTGATTGACTGCTTTTATATACCGCTCTTCTCTGCACAGAGGCTCACTTGACTGGGTGTGAAACGCCAAACTACTTACTTACTCCTAGGCCGACTCACGGCACTGTCACATGTGACTCAGAATGGGTGACTGTAGATTGACATTGCATGCACAAAGTGGTGCAGCCTACTTACAGTGCTAATTCGTATGGCTGGTACCAAACAAAACTGCTGCCATTTCAGTGCATGTTCTGCGTTCACCATAGAAACATGCACCAGTTTATAGTGTTACTCAAAACCACCTATGTTCATCTCGTCGTTTAGCGCATGCTGGGTTATTTCAGTTTTCCATAATCCATCAAACTCTGACGTACTATGGCAGCTTGAATGTATGTCATCTTTTTGCACGTGTTCACATTGGGGACCCTGGTTCGGTCCCGTCTGAAGGACCTTTGTAGAGCATGTAGCAGCCGTAGAGCCTACAGATAGCTACGCGGCTGCTGTGGAGCCTGCAGCTGCTGGGACTCGGATACAAGAACCTGCACACTGCCAGATCCAAACTGGTTGCTGATTGGCTGCTTTCAGGATTATTTTGACATGTAACACATAGTCTGCTGGATCTGCAGTAGCGCATGTTCGGAAGCAAATGGGAACTGTTTGGACAAGTGACACAGCCTGCTGGATTTGCAGTGGCACATATTAAGAAGTGAATGTGAACTGTCTGTGCATGCAGTGCAACTGCATCAACACTGAATAACTGGCTTTAACTTCTTGAAAATATGCGTATTTGGCACCCTTCCCGAGCCCAGTAGTCACCATTGAGCTGTATCGCATCCTTTTGCACATAATCCAGATTGGTGTGTGCAACACGGGCAAAAAATGTACCGATTTTCACTAGCTTGTGTATGAAAACATGCTAATGGTAAGTTCACGCAGCTAATGAGATTTAACAGTAATGCTGACCAATTTGTTTCCTAGGTGGGTTTTTTAGTTTAAAAGTAAATGGGCTTGCCTGGTGACCATAATTAGGGGTTTGCCTACAGGCAAGCTGACCATAGTTTGGGGTTGCCTCCACAGGCTGACCATAGTTTGGGGTTGCCTCACAACAGGCAGGCTGACCATAGTTTGGGGTTGCCTCACAGGCTGACCATAGTTTGGGGTTGCCTCACAGGCTGACCATAGTTTAGGGTTGCCTCACAACAGGCAAGCTGACCAGTTTGGGGTTGCCTCACAGGCTGACCATAGTTTGGGGTTGCCTCACAGGCTGACCATAGTTTGGGGTTGCCTCACAGGCTGACCATAGTCTGGGGTTGCCTCACAACGGGCAAGCTGATGGTAATTTTGGGTTGCCTCACCAGGTATCACCGCCATGCACTAGGACTGGGGGAACACTACAACTCGGTGGTGGAGCGCAACCCTGATGAGGAGGAGGAGGAAGAAGGGAAAAGATGACAAGCCTCAACATAGTACTGCCCTGTAGGAATTGTGTTGATTTTAAAATTGCCTGACCGTTTATGTATAGTTATATGTGTGTATGAACATTTCTGTTCTTCACAAGTTAAAGATAAAAAAGCTTCTTCTTTTTTAAAAGCATGGCTCAAAGAGCAAGTGTTGGAAATATGTTTGGCTACTCGTAACTGTTAGAAGTTACGCTAGATGTTGATTGTGTGTTCACATCAGTGAAACTGAGAAAATTGTCAGTTACAAGTTACGGTTCGTTGTATTGGTCCAGTTGTTGTCAGTTACTGGACAGAGTAACCACCTTTTCCATTTTAAGGACATGCAAATGTTGAGAAGTAATGGGTAGCCATTTTGAAAGTAGTTGGCTTCATTTTACAGTGTATGTGTGCATGCATGTTTGCTTAACACTAAATTGATTTAAGAGTGAAAACATGCAAATCCTGTTACAGCTATGTGTCTGAAAAGGATTAAGGATTTTAGAGTGTTTATTGCCTTGAGAATATTGTGTATAGAACGACATGGAAATGTGTTTTCCTACTTTTTAACTCTTTCATCCCTGAAAACTGCTACAGCAGTTGAGAGAATCTTTCCCTTCATTCCTGAGAACCGCTAGAGAGGGGCAGGCATGAACACTTCCTTCCTTCCGGCCGGCCGCTGCAGCGGTTCTGCCTTTGAAATCCGTGCCTATCTGTCACATGGTCAGCAGGTCAGTTCCCCCTGGCCAGTGTAACGGGACCTGAGGAATGTTTTGATAAGCTGCACAATGCTTTGATTAGCCGTGCCTGGCCACTGCCAGAGTGTGGGAAAGTGTCCAGTGCACAAAATTTGTCCATTTCTAGGGATGGGGTTAGGTTATTCTGTACAGTTGGAAAAATGGCGGCAGATGAGTACAACGACAGTGATCAGTTCTCTGACGATGATGTTTATGACAATCTGGGCGAAAATGATTTTGATCTGTTTGAACTGACAGGAGAGGAGAGAGCAGAGCTTGCAAATGCATTTAAAGATGATAGTGAGGGTGGTGATGAACTGGATGATGAAAACCTGCCATTCAGTTTTTTACCGGCTCAGCCACGTTTTGAGTGGACAGGTGGGGACACTGCTGTGACACGAGACATACCTCTGATGTCCAGTGCAGATGTGTACATAGACATAGTAAATATAGTTGTCCAGAGTTACAGAGCAAACATTGTGTATATATATGATAGAGACGGCACATGGATTACACTAAAATGAAACAATCATATTGTGAACTCATACTTCCTACTCTTGTGCAAACCATCAACTTTTCATCGCCATTTCAAGGACACAGACAATGTGACAAACGGAATTTATGGAGACAGTTTCTATGTGGATGTTATCTGGGACATCAGACTGTAAGTAGGGAGCATGTTCCATTTCTCTTGGCATGTTCTGTGGGCCTGCAAAACGTTGGTTTCGTCTGTTTGTCTTAAAAAAGGTATGTGTCACCTTTATTTGCACCTGTGTGTCACCCTCCTGGTGACAGTGACTCTGAAAGTGTGACCACTGCCTTCTGACTTCATTTACCTACACAGCAATAAATAGGTTGCCATGGTTTTAGTAAGAGCTTGCAGACACAGATGACTCAAACCCACATACCTTCTTTCATACATTTTTTCCTTATGAAAACCCAGGAATGAAAGGACTGTTATGTACATAGGAACAAGGGGAAGTAATGCCAAATATGAAATAGGGATGAAAGAGTTAAACATCTTTCAGCATTGATGTACTTGTTTATGATAGTGACAGTGTTCTCCTGCTATTCGTGACCATTTTAACTGTCATGTTACTGGAGTGCATGTAAAACTGTGTGCATGCTGGTGTGAGAGAAGAAAAAACAACAAAGACAAATGGGCTGTTTCACGAGTTGCATTTATTACATGTCACCCTGTCACAAAGTATAACTTTCACAGGCATACTCACAGACTCTGTACATGTTGTTGCTCCGTGCTGTTCTGGAATCAATTCCAACCATGTACATGTTACCATGAGCAGAATTCTAGGGAACCAAAGACATTTTGCCAACTACCTTTCAACTGCACTACTATGTCATAGCTATCGTGGGCTTCTTCTTAACTAAAACAGATAATACAACAAACAGCAAATACTGCACTAGTCTTGCACATACTGATGATGTGACAGTACTGATACTGATCTGACAATCAGAGTCCTACAAGCAGCTGCTCCAAGCTGAGGATAAAACAAAAAGAAATGAAGGGCAAAAACTACAACAACAAAAAACACACACACTAAAATCTGTTTCACTGAGGAAGAGCAATCTTGAATGTAATTTTCCAGCTCTAGATGCAACAAAAAGAAATGAATCTTAACTAAGTTAAATGTGATCTATTTCACAGTATAAGATGCATAATCCCATCTAATGGTAATTTAAAAGTGACATCTATTACGAACATCCTTCAAAACAAATAGATTAGTGACAGTTATATAACTGTCAAAAACAGAGAGAACAGTGAGCAGAAAAACTACATATGGTTTGGTAAAAAGGTCAAAGTTGTGACGTCAACTCCATTCCAATCCTGCCTAACAAATGTCTTCACACATGCACAAAAAGGAAAGGAAAACTACACAAGTTGAAAGGTCAAGCATAGGTTTGAGAGAATGCAAACAACAGTTTTTGTGAATAAAAACAGAAGTTTACTTTCTTCCTTTTTCTTAAAAGTAGCAGCCTGAAGAATCACTGATCAGGAACAAACTACTTTTTTTCTTCCATAAAGAAGCTTATGTTTAATTACCAGTGCAAGTTGAGTTTGCCCTGACCTAGAAGTATTTAATCATATACCAGCAGCTTGCCGGTTTTTAATCTACATACACATTTGTTTTTACATAATAACAATCATTATTTGTTTGTGAACAAACCAGTGCACTTTAGCAAAGATATGGCTGGAAAAACAAAACAAAACGCCTGTTACATGCAAGGCATGGTTGATGAAATAGTAAAACACTACATACATGACTGAGGTGAACTTGGGGGAAATGAAATAATTATCGATCAAAAGTATTTCAGCTAAACCAAGTTTTACCACAGATAATTAAAATCAACCCCCAAACTCCCCACACTACATACCTGATTGAGGCACGCCAGAAATATATTAAAATTAACCCCCAAAACAAAAACTGTTAGGCAGGCTGTCCTTAAGCAACAATTTATCAATTAAAAACAACAACATCTATTTGCAAAAACTGTTGTGTACATCAGCTCAAACAACATACACATTTCATTTCACTGTCACAGTTGGATTTTACAGTCTTTTACAGTGGTCCTTTTACCACACTTAACAAGCAAGCACACAAGGTCCAGGAGTGCAGCTGAGCTGCCGAGACTGAGAGATGCACCAGGAGAAAGCGTGACACTGTGCGAGGCAGCAACAAGTGTGCCACACCTGGTCATGCAGCTGCAGAGTGTTTTCACAGAAAACCAGCCCTGGTCAGCGGCCAGGAGCACTAGGAGGAAGTGTCAGCGCCTGGCTCAGCATCGCTGCTCTTGTCCGCCAGACGCTGCTCATCTGGCTTCATGGCTGGGAACAGCAGCACCTCCTGGAGACAGAGCAATTGACATGTACACCCTGTGTGTGTGCAGCATGTGTGCAGGGTGAGTGCGCATGCAGTGTATGCAGGTGTGCGTGTGTTACTGTGCATGTGTGTATGCAGCTTGTGTGCAGTGTGTGTGTGTGTGCATGCATGTGTGCGTGCAGTATGAGTGTGTGTGTATGCAGCATGTAATGTGTGTGTGTGTGTGTGTGTGCAGTATATGTGTGTGTGTACAGTAGCTGATCATAACTGGTGAAATACCAGAAATAACCAGTTAATATGAACCCTGGTTTAATCCACCCTAGCAAACATGAAACAGACATGAACGCTGCATCACCTTGATGTTGTTGTTGTCTGTGAGGAACATGGTGAGCCGATCGATGCCGAGCCCAAAACCACCAGTAGGGGGCAGGCCGTACTCCAAAGCAGTGCAGAAATTTTCATCCACATACATGGCTTCATCGTCACCAGCTGCCTTGTCCTGAAGTAGGAGAAAAAAATCTGGAGCTTTATTTACACGTGGCAATGAAGAAAAACCATACAAAGTTACAGAATACAACATTACTGTGCATTGGGGCAGGGCAAGGCGGCAAGGAATATTTCATCTGAATACAGAACTGTACCCAGTTTCACTCAGACCTGTAACTCTAGACTGGGAACTCCATCAAAATGGTCTCTTGCATGTTTATTATCACGGGCAAATAATGTGCTGTGATACACAAACATCATGGTTGGGATTCTTCTGAAAGAAAATATATTAGAGGCTTTTCACCACAACAGTTGGTTACATCTACTTTACATGTGCATTATTGTAAGTGTGAATCACTGTGGGTGTACATCACTAGTAAGCTGTGCACTGCTGTAGGTATACATCCCTATGTGTCCATGATGAGGTGTACATCACTGGAGGTGCATATCACTAGATGTACATCACTGGAGGTGTACACCACTGGGTTTTTAACAGTGGAGGTGTATACTGCCAGGTGTACATCAATGGGGGGTGCATATCACCAGTTGTACATCACTGGAGGACTACATCACTGGAAGCACACAGTAATAGGCGTACATCACTATAGACGTATTGCTAGGTGTACATCATTGGAGGACTACATCACCAGGTGTACAGCACTGGAGGCGCATACAGTATTAGGTGTACATCGCTGGAAACGCACACAGTAATAGGTGTACATCACTATAGGCATATCACTAGGTGTATATCACTGTAGGTGTACATCACTGGCACAGCATATTGCTAGATCATTTACCTGTGCATATCACAAGGGGTACATCACTGGAGATGTATATCACTAGAAGTGTACAGTTCAGTAGATGTATATCACTAGATGTACATATGAGGCATACATGACTGTGTACATCACCAGAGGGGCAGATCATTAAGGGGGCGTCACTGTATATGTACATCACTCGCTGTGCATGGCTGTGCATGTACATCACTAGATGTGCGTGTTTGTAGGTGTACATCACAAGGTGTGCATCATTATAGGTGGAAGGTAAGTATAAATTATCAGTGAAATGTAACAGGCAATACCCACATTATAGGTATTCCAACAATGACTAGTCAGGACCCCTGACAGAATGACTGACCTTAGCCTGCTGCAGGAACCGCTCTTTCTGCACCACGGGGTCGTTCAACTCCGTGTAAGCATTGCAGATTTCCTTCTTCATGACGAAACACTCAAACCGTTCTGTCAGGCCAGGTATCGAGCGATGCCTGAAGAACAAAAAAGACATGTGAGTCATTTCCAAGTGTCCGTAATGATCAGGCATTCTTAAGCAAAATGGCTGTAATGTGACAGTACAGTAGAACTCACCACTTGGGTTTCACTTATAAATTTTAGACTGTCAAGCTAATGTGAAAAGGTTAGTGCCACAATAGGTAGGCCCTGCTGGTAAATGACTTGAAACAAAAGTGATCACTGTTGGTTCAACAATGCGAAAGTGGCTATACCGTTGCTGGTTACATTCAAACTGACATTTTGAAACCATAATGAATAAAGTTATCTAGACTAACATTTCTATCTTGCACAGAGCTTTACTTGTTTGTTTACATTTCTTTTTAGGAAACAGATATGAAATGTTATTTAAACTAAAAAGAGCAGTTTTCACACACGAAGAACACTGTGATGGTGAGGAGTGAACACAAAGCAACACAATACTTCTCTCTAACACTTGTGACCCACTAGTCAGCATATCCTAGCACTTTAGACTAACGTGCAAGGTACACCAACAAGCTGGGGCACCAGCGGTATAGTCATCAGCACATTCACTGACATGCAGCTGGCTCCAACTGGACTCTGGCTCAAGATGCACACATGTGAGAGGTGTTGTTGGGATATTGCTAAAAAATATCTCTGGCCTGCCTTAACCCAAAGGTGAGTGCCTGACCATTGCAGCAGGAAGGTTTGCATGCAATACACTGGCACCGTGTCCAGAGGGCGCATAACCCTGATCAACTCTCACCTGCTTGTGTCACACGAAACTAGGTTTAAACCAGACTTGTGAACCATTGTGCTTCATGAAGATACTTGTCAGTTCTGAGATTCTGAACATCCTGTCAACCACACAGGGTCCCCTCAGGATGACTGGCTCAGGAAAAACGTTTTCATATACTAACAAGTAATCAGCACATATCAGACATACTATTTTGTTGCACTGAACGGTCACCTCCACAGTGACAGCTGCAGGCAGAGGCCCCAACCACACGACCTCTCCGACTTACCACTTGGCCAGTGGACTCATGATCTGGGGGTGATCAATGATGAAGGTTGGGTTGATGATCTCCTCCTCCAAATATTCTCCCACCAACTGTTGAAGAAGACAACAACTTAGAACTACCCATTGATAGGCACAGCACTTATCCCAATATGCTCAACAGGCTGCTCATGCTCAAAGCGCCCTACTACACAAAGCTTTAAAGTCTCTCCCACTACTGGTTAAGTCTGTTGTTAACCACATTCAGATACTGTTGAGAAGAACTTCCATGCTGACTTTCTGCACTGTGCCAGAACAGTGTTCCCGTTTCCTGAGCTGTCCAGAATCGTTTCACAGAAAACGAAAAGCAAGGAAAACCACTCAGTAAAACCCACTAATGGTTGGCTTCTTTGTTTTGTTTGTTAGTGTTCCTCAGCCAAACTCCAAGGTTCACCCAACGCCGAGTGAAAAGGAGGTAGTATGTGAAACTGTCCCCACATCTGTACAGTTAGCTTGGAAACATGGTATTGTATACTACAGGTCAAATTGGCTCTACCAAACATGATTTTAACTTCCTTACAATAGGCAACCAGCTGAATTTAAATAAACTGTTAACCCTTTTACTGCCAACTATTTTACAGTTTTGATATTGTCTCCTACCAAGAATAATACCCTGAAGAAAAGGTAAAGCTGACCAAGAATGCTGGTTTTGAGAACTCTATTTCACCTAACAGTTTGTGAGAAGCTAGAATGCAAGCAGGAATGTCTCCAGTATCTAAACAATGCTGGATATGTTCCTGCTTGAATTTTAGCAGATGGAAAGCACTCTGTCAGTGACACCATACAACATCCTGAGGGATGGGAAAGAGACAACACTAGGCAACAGGCTGCTCATGTGAAGAACTCCTACCAGGGCTACCAAGAACAAACACAGAAACAAACTTATCTGCTGATATGTACACCACTTCAGTGGATATTAATTTTTGAATTTTTTAAATGCACTATTAACCCCTTCACTATGTCAGCCTGTAAAATATCTGGACTGAAAATTGCATGAAAATGGTATATTTCATGGTCCTATAACAACTCTACTTTCAGTACTGCGCATTTTAATAAAAGTCCTTTCACGGGTTCATGCAAAAGCCTTAATGATTTCAAGTTTGGCACTGCTGTTGGTCATTTTCCGAGTGACACGCTGGCAAGCACGGCAGTTAAAGGGTTAAAAAGAAAAGAAGGCTATTCATTCATGCAGAATCCCACGCGAGCGCAGTGAGTCAGCTCAAGAGCGGAGAATAGTGCTATATAAAAGTGATCAACAATATGATCACACTATTTCACTTGCTGGTTTCTCTAGAGAAATTAATTCTAATTCTCCAGTACATTAGTAACTGGACATTAACGTCCTGTCAGCCACACAGCGTCACCTCAGGATGATAAAACTGTCCAGAGAGCAGATCACAGACCACCCCATACCTCTGAACATTCTTCAGTATATCTGCGGTGACTGAACAAGAAGACATGTGATGCAATCTGACTGCCCTGAAGGATCTCACAGACAAGACTACTCAATCTGATTGAGCGGCACATCCCTGAAGGAGACAACAGACATGACACAGCCCTGAAGGAGGCAACAGACAAGACAATCTGACCGACTGACAGCCCTGAAGGAGACAAAAGACAAGACACAGCCCTGAAGGAGACAACAGACATGACACAGCAGCCCTGAAGGAGACAACAGACATGACACAGCAGCCCTGAAGGAGACAACAGACATGACACGGCAGCCCTGAAGGAGACAACAGACATGACACAGAAGCCCTGAAGGAGACAACAGACAAGACACAGGAGCCCTGAAGGAGACAACAGACAAGACAGCCCTGAAGCAGACAACAGACACAACACAGCAACCCTGATGGAGACAACAGACAAGACACAGCAGCCCTGACGGAGACAACAGACATGACACAGCAGCCCTGAAGGAGACAACAGCCATGACACAGCAGCCCTGAAGGAGACAACAGCCATGACACAGGAGCCCTGAAGGAGCCAACAGACAAGACACAGCAGCCCTGAAGGAGACAACGGACAAGACACAGCAGCCCTGAAGGAGACAACAGACATGACACAGACCTGAAAGAGACAACAGACAAGACAACTCAATCTGACCGACTGACAGCCCTGAAGGAGACAACAGACAAGACACAGCCCTGAAGGAGACAACAGACAAGACACAGCCCTGAGGGAGACAACAGACATGACACAGCCCTGAGGGAGACAACAGACAAGACACAGCCCTGAAGGAGACAACAGACAAGACACAGCCCTGAAGGAGACAACAGACAAGACACAGGAGCCCTGAAGGAGACAACAGACAAGACACAGCCCTGAAGCAGACAACAGACACGACACAGCAACCCTGAAGGAGACAACAGACAAGACCACTCGCCTTGTCCAGCAGACGAGCCACCGTGCGAGGGGGTGAACACTCCACGTTGTGCTCTGTGCACAAACTGTCAAAGAACCTCCGTGTTTCTGAAACAAAACATGAACAGTCTTAAGGTCCGTGAAGACATGCTTCCTTAATCCACAAATCTCTGATATGGACTACAGGGTCTTTAATGTGCACCTGATCCTTTTGCATGCACACAGATATGCAGACCTCAGTGTATAGTCTCATCTGATCTTTTTGCATGCACACAGATATGAAAACCTCAGTGCAGTCTCATCTGATCCTTTTGCATGCGTACAGATATGCAGACCTCAGTGTATTATTACAGTTTGCAGTCTGCACACAGAATCTGGACTTGGGAGAAATCTTGGGGTGGGTGCAAGGCCCAGCACTTAACAGTCACCCATCCATGCGGTGACAAGGCTCGATTGTGCTTATTTTAGTCTTCTGCAGTGCACTACCGACTCTCCTTTTTTACCCTTTAACCCTGATATAACCATACTGGTTGACTGGGCATAAAACATCAAGTTTCACCCTTCAACCCCGATATAACCTTTAACCCTGATATAACCATACTAACTGACTGGGCAAAAAACATAGTTTTACCCTTTAACCCTTATATAACCATACTGGCCGACTGGGCATAAAACATCAAGTTTCACCCTTCAACCCTGATATAACCTTTAACCCTGATATAACCATACTGGTTGACTGGGCATAAAACATCAAGTTTCACCCTTTAACCCTGATATAACCATACTAGTTGATTGGGCGTAAAACTTCAAGTTTCACCCTTTAACCCTGATATACCCATACTGGTTGACTGAGTGTAAAACATGTCACGTTGCATCCTTTAACCCTGATATAACCATACTGGTTGACTGAGCGTAAAACATCAAGTTACATCCTTTAACCATGATATGACCATACTGGTTGACTGGGCGTAAAACATCAAGTTTCACCCTTTAACCCTGATATAACCTTTAACACTGATATAACCATACTGGTTGACTGGGCGTAAAACATCAAGTTTCACCCTTTAACCCTGATATAACCTTTAACCCTGATATAACCATACTGGTTGACTGAGCGTAAAACATGTCAAGTTTCACCCTTTAACCCTGATATAACCATACTGGTTGACTGAACGTAAAACATGTCAAGTTTCATCCTTTAACTCTGATATAATCATACTGGTTGACTGGGTGTAAAACATCAAGTTTCACCCTTTAACCCTGATATAACCATACTGGTTGACTGAGCGTAAAACATGTCAAGTTTTGCCCTTTCACCTTGATATAACCATACTGGCTGACTGAGCATAAAACATTGTTTTACCCTTTAACCCTGATATAACCACACTGGTTGACAGGGCATAAAACATCAAGTTTTACCCTTTAACCCTGATATAACCATACTGGTTGACTGGGTGTAAAACATCAAGTTTTACCCTTTAACCTTGATATAACCATACTGGTTGACTGGGCGTAATACATCGTTTTACCCTTTAACCCTGATATAACCATACTGGTTGACGGGGGCATAAAACATCAAGTTTTACCCTACATGATACGCAAAACAAAGAGGAAGCCCAGAACGCCAAACTCACCTTCAGTGTCAAAGGTAGTTGCGCAAGGGAACTCGCAGTTCAGGGCTTTCTCCAGGTCCTTGATCAGACTGACACGTTTGAAGGGAGGAGTGAAGTCGATCTCAGCAGCCTCTCCATCCGGTCCGTCGGGGTGATAGGTCACTTTGTACCCCCCGGTCAGACTCTTCACCATGCCTGAAACCCCAGACAACTTCAAGTCACAGAGGTTCCCCCCCCCCCCCCCCACCTCCCCCCACCAGCTAATCTACTTACAGGTATTTTCAGCTTGTTATAAATACTTCTCTTTGGTTAACTATAAGTCTAAATACTAGTATTCAACTGAGAGCCAGGAGTTATTTGTGACGAGGCATTTATTTCCATACGCTGCATTCACGCTGCATTCACACCAATATTTTTATATCAGTATCTTACAAAAATCAAACCTCAGTACAGTCAGCATTAAATGGTTAGGGAGAGACTGAATATCTGGATCAGCAAAATCTTGGTATATTACTTCAGTAAATTTGAAAAAGAAATGTTTGTGACTGATCACAACACCCCAAAAGTCTCCTCCCAGAAATCATGCTGAAGCAACTGTGTACCTGACAGAAGGTCTTCCGTTATCTGCATAAGGTCATTGTAGTCAGCGTAGGCCATGTAGAACTCTAGTGTGGTGAACTCTGGATTGTGAGTCAAGTCGATGCCTTCGTTGCGGAACTGCTTTCCAATTTCATACACACGGTCATACCCGCCGACTATCAGCATCTGCAGAAACACAAACACAGCACCTGTCCTCAATCCACCCCGTCAAATTCAAACACAGCATCTATCCTCAATCCACCCAGTCAAATTCAAACACAGCATCTATCCTCAATCCACCCAGTCAAATTCAAACACAGCATCTGTCCTCAATCCACCCAGTCAAATTCAAACACAGCATCTATCCTCAATCCACCCAGTCAAATTCAAACACAGCATCTATCCTCAATCCACCCAGTCAAATTCAAACAGCATCTATCCTCAATCCACCCAGTCAAATTCAAACACAGCATCTATCCTTAATCTACCCAGTCAAATTCAAACACAGCATCTATCCTCAATCTACCCAGTCAAATTCAAACACAGCATCTATCCTCAATCCACCCAGTCAAATTCAAACACAGCATCTATCCTCAATCCACCCAGTCAAATTCAAACACAGCATCTATCCTCAATCCACCCAGTCAAATTCAAACACAGCATCTATCCTCAATCCACCCAGTCAAATTCAAACACAGCATCTATCCTCAATCCACCCAGTCAAATTCAAACACAGCATCTATCCTCAATCCACCCAGTCAAATTCAAACACAGCATCTATCCTTAATCTACCCAGTCAAATTCAAACACAGCATCTATCCTCAATCTACCCAGTCAAATTCAAACACAGCTTAAGCATGTGTTCAATTTATTTTAACAGCCCCCAAAAGCCAGTTTTCCCATTTGGCTTTAGGCTCACAGAAGAATCTAAACTGCTTCTAAAATTAACCTACACCCATACAAGCAGACACACCAATAATAGCACTACATGAAATAATTCAAACAGAAGAACCTCATCGAATTATGAACAACCTAATTCTGTGAACTTAAAATGTTTCATTAGTAACATCAGTCTCATACTAACAAAAAGCCACATGACAAACATAGTTTTTGAAGATCCAAACACAAAAAGGTTCAAACGAATGCTTATTTAACACAGACACACAGTATGCTAATTTTCGGGGAAATCCCCTTTATTACGCCTCAAAATAACAGATAAACGGTTAAAAATGATGAAAAATGAAGGCAAAACACTTATCTTGTTTTGGTTGAGTTTTTGCAGTTTGTTTGGTGCTTGGAAGATTGTTTTTGAGATGTAAGGTGCAAACTAATATCCTGAACACACACGATAAACATAAAATAAGCGGGTGGAGGTGGGACAGGATGTACAGAAGTGTAGTTTACCTTGAGGTACAACTCTGGAGCAACCCTCATGTACAGTTTCATGTTGAGGTCGTTGTGGTGTGTGATGAAAGGCTTAGCTGTGGCTCCACCAGGAATTATGTTCATCATTGGTGTTTCCACCTACACACAGCATACTGAAGATTCAACTTAAGGCAAATAAACATCTGCGTCAAATACTGCATCTCTGTCTCTCACCTCTGTATGAGTGTGTGTGTGTGCATGTGTGGTGTGTGTGTGTGTGTGTGTGTGCATGTGTGGTGTGTGTGTGCGTGCGTGTGTGCATGCGTGTGTGTGAGAGTGTGCTTTGCACAAGGGGATCAGGAGAACTGCAAAGTGTTGTATCTTTCTTCATGGGAGGGAGGCAGCACCAGCGGCAAATAAGGAGACACACAAGTAATGGCAATTACAGTTCTGTACAAAACAAATGTGAGCTTTAGAATTTCACACAATCAAAACAGTTACCACCTACTGGTATATATTTTCACAAGGGCTGGAAATACTTACCACCAAATACCTTCAAAAGTTTGTAAGCCAAATACCCCCTGTTATAAGTGCTAACATTTTGTCATATCTTCAGGGATTTTCCTGATCAACCCATCGCATAAATGCATTCTTTCAAGTAATTGAAAAGAGAGGCATAATTTGACTGACAAGACAAAACCACAGTGAAACTGCACCTCTAGGAAGCCTAGATGGTCAAAGAACTGGCGCAGGTAATTGATGATTTTGGACCGTGTGATGAAGATTTGCCGCACACTGTCATTGATGACCAGGTCCAGGTACCGCTGCCTGAATCGTGTTTCCTGCACCAACCAATCAGAACACCTTATACACTGCATTCTGCATACTACCACAGCCATTACGGCAATCATATGCAACCTTAGGCTTACCTACATCATGTACATGGTTTAAGAAAGTCATCGTAGATCTCCAGAAGTCTAAAACAAACAAAAACTCCAAGAAAGGCAAATGATGTTTATGACAAATAAACAAAAATGTTACTGTAAGAAAATCTGAGCTCATTACAAATCATTACTACAGCTTGAAAAAATTAACTGTAACTCAAATAATTCAAGGAAAAAAGCAAGTTTCTAGCATGGCCTAAAATGTGTATACTGTCTTTCTTAATTTCAAACCAGGTAACTAACACTGTGTCTGCTAAATGTGTGCTCTTGCTTGCAATATATCTCAACTACTAACACGAAATCTTTTTTCTCTCTCATAAAAGCACAACTTTGAGGTTTACCTTCCCGAAGCTACTGAAACTAGAAGTATGATTATGAACAGGCCGTCATATCACAAAGACTGAAAGGTCTTGCTTGATCAGGACAATTTAAACATTCACACCCCACTCAGGTGATTCAGCAAATTCCTTGTCCACGTTCTACTGACCTTGTCTTTCAGGCCATAGTACAAGTGTGGCAGCTGATGCAAACAGGGGGACAGCACTGCGATTTCAGAAGGTACAATGCTAAGCTCCCCCTTCTTTGTCTTGCCTGAAAAAAAGGATCACAAGTTCAATTTTCTTTTCTTTTTTGGGGGGTGGGCGGTGGGGGGATAAGTAAGGTATGCAAAATGAGGTACACAGTGAAGTATACAATCCACCCCTATCATAACATTTCTTTGAGGGGCTGGGTGTGTGTGTGTGTGGGGGGGGGGGGGGGGGGGGTCAATGTTGAAAAACTGACCCCAGATCATGTGAACCAACTGGAGGCATCTACAAAACCAAACCACTTTGTTCCTATGCACCGTAGCTCAAATCGGATCAATGTAGGCGAGTCTCAGTCTGTCTGTGTCAACGCCATTAATGACCTGGTGCTCAACCCACTGCACCTGTTGAGATGAGACTTGTGAAGATTCCTTGCGACACGAGGTCCTCTGTACCTGTAGTACAGGTAATACCTCTTTTGCTATTTAACACAATAATGCTAAAAATTATCAAAGCAAACAATTTGTTCTCTGAAGAGCTGGCCGATGTGGGTATTTGGCTTATCTTCTCTTCCTCATCTGCTCTTCGGCATACTGATCTGTTGTTTTTTCCTCTTCTCATTCTACCAGTCCACCACCAGTAATGCATGTATTTGTAGTGTGTGTGCATGTGTGATGAAATGAGCATATATCCTTATGTCTTTGTAAGTGCTCTGGGCTCCAGTGAGATGGGGCGGGTGCCATACATAATCTGTTATTATCATTACAGTGTACCATACTGTGACCATCAAACAAGGGACTCTAGCAGTAGCACAGAAACACCATATGATGGGCTATCTCCCCAAACACACGGACCTCTGGACAATTTGTCGGATCTTGCAGGCATGGGAATTGATTTGAAAGAAAAACTCTGAAATCTAGCCCCCCTGCCACCCCTCCCTTGGAAAATTTGCTTTCAAAACTTTTGTAACATTTGCTTTTTCTTAGCTGAAACATAGTGCAGAAGCGTGTAAGAATGACTGCGTTAAGCCTGTTGCCAGCCTGTGACAGCAACAGCAAGTGACTGTGTTCACAATTACGTACCAAGACGGGCAATAGCCACATGTGAATGCGCTTTGTATGTTTCGTGGGTATTTGGTGTGGAACTAAAACTGGTGCTTCCTATTTTTCTTGTCCCACCGATTTCTTTTCCCTGCGGACAATTTTTTTCTCCGCGGAAAGCCACTTTCACTGCCACAGAAATTTGCATTTTCGTGGACTATTCCCATGCCTGATCTTGTGTTCCTAGGACGGGCAGAGATCCTTTCAATACAATGAACCTGTGATCTGGAACTCTCTTCTTCTCTCTGTCAGGCATTCGTCTTCACCCTCTTTTTTTAAGTCAAAACTGATAACCCACCTCTCCTCTTCTGCATATTGATCTGTCATTTTCTTCTCATTGTACCAGTCCATCACCAGTAATGTATGTATTTGTAGTGTGTGTGTGTGTGTGTGTGTGTGTGTGTGTGTTGTGTGTTTGTGCATGTGTGTGTGAGAGTGTATGCGCACATGCATCTGTGTGTGTGTGTGATGAAATGAGTGAATCCTAGTCTTTGTAAGCACTCTGGGCTCTTACAAGATGGGGTGCCATAAATAATCTATTATTATTTATGTATATGATTAGTATGATGCTCTTTGTATTTGACTTGCAATCATGAGATGTGTCCATGGTCCATGTATTGCTGCATTGCATGTCTGGGTTGCACTGACTGTTCCGGGATGTGTGCATGTTTGTCTGCATTTTGCTGTTGGCGATGGATTGTCTGGTGAACGCATGTTTCATGTACTGATTCTGATGTTCATTCTTGTTTCGAATTGTGAAGTGCTCTGAGCCAGTCTAGTTGGATTAGGCGCTACATAAGTGTTACGTATTATTATTACTGACCTGGTCTCCCCTTGACACCAACCATGTCTCCTCGCCTCAGCCTCTCATCCATCCTCCTGTACTCCTCTTCGGACTTGTAGTACCTGCAGGACACAAACCCAAATGAACCGCACACTAACAAGGGTTAGCAGTAAGCAATACCATCACCTGGGCATTGGAGAAAAGGGGTTGAGACAGAGCCGGGTGGGAAGGAGATGGGGGTTGGATGAGAAATGAGTACGCACAATTACCTTGACAAGGAGATGGGGGCTGGATGAGGAATGAGTACGCACAGTTACCTTGACTAGGAGATGGAGGTTGGATGAGGAAGGAGTATGCACATTACCTTGACAAGGAGATGGGGGTTGGATGAGGAATGAGTACGCACAGTTACCTTGACAAGGAGATGGAGGTTGGATGAGGAATGAGTACGCACAGTTACCTTGACAAGGAGATGGGGGTTGGATGAGGAATGAGTATGCACATTACCTTGACAAGGAGATGGGGGTTGGATGAGGAAGGAGTATGCACATCACCTTGACAAGGAGATGGGGGTTGGATGAGGAAGGAGTATGCACATCACCTTGACAAGGAGATGGGGGTTGGATGAGGAAGGAGTACACAGTTACCTTACCTTGACAAGCAGATGGGGGTTGGATGAGGAATGAGTACACACAGTTACCTTGACAAGGAGATGGAGGTTGGATGAGGAATGAGTACGCACAGTTACCTTGACAAGGAGATGGGGGTTGGATGAGGAATGAGTATGCACATTACCTTGACAAGGAGATGGGGGTTGGATGAGGAAGGAGTATGCACATCACCTTGACAAGGAGATGGGGGTTGGATGAGGAAGGAGTACACAGTTACCTTACCTTGACAAGCAGATGGGGGTTGGATGAGGAATGAGTACACACAGTTACCTTGACAATGAGATGGGGGTTGGATGAGGAATGAGTATGCACATTACCTTGACAAGGAGATGGGGGTTGGATGAGGAAGGAGTATGCACATTACCTTGACAAGGAGATGGGGGTTGGATGAGGAATGAGTATGCACAATTACCTTGACAAGGGGTGGAGAGGGAGCCAGGTGGAAAGGAGATGATGGGGTTGGATGAGGAATGAGTATGCACAATTACCTTGCCATTCAAAACTTGGTACTGAAATAATTGGAACAATGCTTTATTTCACTAATCCCAAAGAAGCAAACAGAATAATATCTAAACAAATAAAACAAAACTAGTCCAATAAAACAAAATCCAGGTGTCATTCTCAACCTTACAAATTAAATCTACAGATATACATTTTTCCATATCAGGTAGATGTACAGATTTGTAGTTATTTACAAGCAATCTGTTGGTGGGGTTTGTTTGTTGTTGTTTTTCAGAAAGAAGGCTGGCTGTTTCTACACACAATGCAAATAGTCATTACTGACCCTCCTTACTTACTTGGCATTTGCCATGATTTGAATTTTCACACCCTCTCCTCGGAGATCATAGAAGTTCAACTTGGCCCCTGAGTTTCGTATAGCATGAATGCGACCTGAGAAAAAAGAGCACATATATTCAATTCATCAACAATGGATCAGTTTGTTAGTGCTACAAACTCCTTTAACAAAGACGAAATTCTGGTGTTAAAGGGAAACCAAGCTGAAGATGCAGGTTATCCTGAAAACAGAAAATGTGCAGTTTGTTTCACCTGCATGCTTCATTTGGTTGTTCTATCAATATCTATGCAATGACCTTTCTGCTTCAAATTTGATTTGCCCTGATATAACCGCAATGGTTGACTGGGCGTAAAACACCAAATTATTACTACTGCTTCAAATTTGTGTTTAAGGCACAGCCATGTTGGTTCACTCTTTCCCAATGAAGAGGAGAAAAAGACTGGCTTGTGGTGTAGTTGGTACTTTTGCCACACATGCCACCTGCCTTGTTCATGACGTCACTGACACTGACTGCTGGGCACAAAATGGCACCAATTACACTTACAGCACTTAGTGTTGTTGCCACTTTCAAATGTTGATTTTTAACAAACAGGATGATAAACTTAAATGAACTGAAAAATGCCTTTGAGTCCTTTTGTTGTTGTTCGTTCCTATTCATATGGCTCCTGGTGCTTCTTCGGGTTGGTTTCCCTTAAAGACAAACTGAATCCAATGTCCCCGCTACAGTGTCCCTGTACTTGGGTGTCTGAGTACAAATCTGCATTAAGCAGCAGCAATTCTGATGGTTCAAGCTGCGTAATTATAAGTGGACTCCAATGTGTTTAACATTTAACGAAGTGTTGTAAGAATCATTCTTATTTCACCTGAATGACTGTAAGTACCATTTTTATTTTAAGAAATACATTCTGCATCACAGTCCAAACTGTTTTCATCATCTGTACGGTTGCACATGGTCTCAGTTTTTACCTGCATGTCCATAAGTATAACTAAGTCCCAACAACATACAATTACAAGATGAAAAAACCTGTTCAGTACCAGCAACAGTGACCTCTTCTTCCAAAATGTCTCCATCTTCTATATGGCTGTAGCGTTCAATGAATTCTTCCAGAGCGAGCTGCACGAAGAACTTGTGAGGGTACGGATTTTCTCCTGCCTCCTTCAGCTTTGCCACTGCTCTCAGTCGCAACCGCAAATATTCCTGTAGGCATGACAATGTAAAGCTCTGCCATTTTGGTCTTCTTAATACTAATAATAGGTAAATAAATGAATAAATGTAGCCCCAATTTGTATATTTTATATATATATATATATATATAAGATTAAATTAAAAATAAAATTAAATTAAAAGTGTGCGTGTGTTTATCCATACCTGATATTATTAATATTAATAACTACTAGTACTATAAACTATTGCCAGTACACTACTCAGTTTACTTAGCTAATAAACATCTGAACTAGAAAACTTGACCTTGACTCTGTTTTGTTTTTATTTTATCAGAATAGGTAGTACAAGAAGTGTGAAAATTCGAGAAATACAATGAATGAAAAACGTTACAATGACTTCAACAAGTTCAGTGCAAAAATCCTCAAAGCTTACCTGCAAAGCAAAAAGTGTTTAATCATGCAATCAATAAGTGCTTTCATCACTTACAGTATCTGAGTTACAGTAACACACAATGAGTCACGAGAGGGAATTAATTACTAAATTTGCACTGAAAAGACACCACATAAAGTTGAACACAACAGTAAAAACCCTAATTGCCTGTGATGACTCTCGGGTGGCAGGCAAGTAAATACAAGGCACATCAATTCCACCAAGGGCACATCCTCAAAAAAGGATGCCCCCCAGAGTGCAGCAGTGGTATATTACAATTGATATAATTATTATAATTTATATATATATATATACTCCATGTGTCTATTTTCAGGCACACTCTGTAGCAAGGTCTGTACGGCAGGGTTATTTTAGTAAACAAATGGACATGTAACACTTTCAGAAGAGCTCACACTGGGATCAATTTCCTCCTCTTCTTCCCTCTTGGATTTCTCCTTGTCCCCTCCTGCCGGCGCCTGCTCCACCTGCGTAGCCTGCTTCTCTGCCTTCTCCTTTGCCTTCTTCTCCGCCTTCAGTCGCCGCTTCAGCTCACTGAAACACACGCTGGCAGTGCTACAGAACGGAAGAGTCTGACGCATGCGGAACAACAGTACAAGCTGCACTGTAACCTGGACCCTGTGAAGTTGTGGGACAGGCAGACAGGACGCTGGGTAGGTATGAAGCTATACATCTATAATCTAATGCAAAAGACTATGATATAATCTAATGCAAAACACTGATGTTGTGAGAGTAATGAGGCCATCTAATTCTAAATGGCGAACTCTTGATGCTATCGAACAGACCACTGCATGCTGAGCACATGTGACTCACTTCCACATCAGTCACCTGCACTGAAGAAAGACACATATGCTTCATTGCTTGTACTTTTGTAGACACAGTTTCTCCTATACAAAGAACCAAGTTAAAGACTATGCTACTCTGTAGCTAGTCTATTCTGTATCTATTCCCTTTTTTTCTTTTTCTTTTTAAACATCTGCATGCACAAAATTATCCAATGACTGCACAATCTCATCACTGAAACTTGTGAAAGTGAAATTTTACTTCTGCTTAATTTAGAGAGATCTAATCTACCAATCATGATCCAAAATTCTAAGGGGCCTGAAATGTGACAAATAACAATGGCACTGCAGTGGCTTAGTATCATAAGAGTAGACATAAGAGTATAAATGCACAACATTCTGCATTCCTAGTCCTGAGTTTGGCACTGCAAATAATGTCAAAATTTACCTCGTCTTAAACCTTATTTCCGTTTTGTGATAAAAAGACTTTGATGAAACAAGAACAGCTGGCGCCGACTGTCTGAAAGTGTGGTTGGTGAGAAAGGAGGCAGACAGAAGCCTGCTGCAAGACTGCAGTAGGACTGGGGTCTTTGCGGAAAACATGGCCTACTGTTTAGAAGCGCTAGACCAAGGAGTCTGGGATGTCACCGAGCCACAAACCTACCAACACACACAAACAGCTCTTATTCAGTCTGGAGTCCTCTTTCATCTTAGATCAAAACACATAAAAGCCAAAAAGGTTTAAAAAAAGATCTAAACGTCAATACTTATTTTAACTAGACATACATCTGCATTTTTTGTATTGTCTAATTCAAATAAGAACTATTTTTTTTAGTTTGTACCTTTTATTTGTTTTGATCTTTTTCAGAACATTCGCAGTCAACTTCATTTCAGATTTTCTTTCTTTTCTTTTTGATTCCTTTTTAATCTTATGCACATTGGATTAATAAGTGGACATGTATACATGTAGAGAATTTGATACAATGTACGAATTAAGCTGGGGATATGTATACATGTATAGAGTTTGTTACATATACAATGTTAGAATTAAGCTATCATATAAGGGATCATGCTAGTTTTCTTTAAAAACCACATACCTCATATGCATACATGTAGAAAGAACATGGACAGTGAGTAATTTCCGAGTCCATGTAAAACATGCTAAGCAGCAATCTGACTGGCCACAAAAGTCCCCCGTGCCATCCTAATGAGCGGCTGCTGTCCCCTACACCAGGTCCCTCCATTCCACTTCCAGTCAGCTTCTGCTATTTGTGGTTTTGTTGCAGTCCCTCAGTCTACCTCTAATCAGAGCTACTGAACTTGATTAAATTCTATCAACTGAGACAGCTTCCCACAGCAGGGAACTCAACTTCAAGCAAAAATAGTAACAGCAATGTATTGTGTTTTTTGCTGATAGGCCTACCGCAAAGTTGTACAAGCTGATTCTGTCTGTGTGCATGTGTGTGTGTTTGTGACTTAAACAGAGAGAGAGAGAGAGAGAGAGAGAGAGAGAGAGAGGGCTATAGCACAGCAATGCTTGTTTTCCCTTGTTGCTGCTTTTCAAAATATTGCAGCATGCTGCCAGTTTTACTTTTTAGTACAGTTACTCAGCTGCCAGTCTGTTTCAAGATTCAAGATTACTGTATTATCTCATTTGTGACCTGCTCCCACCAATTCGGTGTGAAGTCACAGCAGCTGATTGGCCCTAGACGCAGAAATAGCCACTGGGGGTTGATTTGGGTGATTTTAACTTTTTTGCAGAATTACATTCTTTAGACGTTAAATTATCATGTAGTTATGGTATTTTGGTTTAGATATAGCATTGTTAAAAAGTGGGTTTAAATGCTCCTACCTGGAATAAAAGATGCTAAAGTTTACGTGGAATGATCAACATTCGGCCGAATAAAATGTATTTCCCACCTACAGTATGGAGTACACCGATGGAAAGCTCTTTGTGAGAACGTTCTCGCCAGACGTGTCAAAATAAAATTGAACTAGGTCAGTCCTCCAATAAGGCAAATGTACACTATAGAAACTTTGAATGTTGACCAATCAGAGATACCAGCACTCATTCTCATAGCAATGAACAAAGTACTTGCCCAATGATTGGCTGAAAAAATGACTAGGGGAAATAACCGCACTCATTCCTGTCACTGTTGTTTTTCATTCTCGTAATGGAATAACAACTTGCTTCTCTGCTGAATACTTGTAAATCATGGAATTTACCAGCCGCAGATCAACAGGAATTAAGTAGTCTGATCATGGATTACTTCGTTTCCAATGGATCTGACCCAGAGTGGTCCGATGATGAATGCTTATCGGAACCTGACGTTGAAATACACAGTCTGTGTGTCTTTCATTGCTTATTCTGCACCCAGCTAGACTAAGTATTAATTAATAACTCACAAATCAACCCCCCCCCCCCCCTCCAATTTTCATTAAATGTTAATCATTTTACTTTAACACTATAACAGAGTATTACATGTTTCTTGCATTAGAACTTAATAGAAACACAGTCAAGTTACTAAATTTTTCGTTATTATTATATTATATAGCAACATGCTAGAATTTTGTGATGAAGATGGGTATGATTCACCAAATAAAGGACCAATTAAAAAATGTTTTTTAGCCTCTGCATATGCTAACATACTCAATGTATTAACATGACAGAAGTCAGGAGGTTTCACTGACTCTGAACCCCCGTTGCTAAGGAAAATATGCAAAATGACATGAAATCTTTCAGACAAGTTTTCTCAAAATGGCTGCCATTACGCTTAGCAACTTCAAATGACCACAACTTCAATACTTTCTGGATGACAGACTTCATTTAAACACCAAAATAATCAGCAAAATCTGCAGTTTTCAAAACTATATACATCTCAAAATACTCCAAAATAAGTTAGCACTGGTTTCGTGAGAGTGGGTCACACCTGATAAATTAAAACATGGCTGAACATTACTCATTAGCCACATCACACCTCACAGTACACAATACACATATTGTATATTTTGGAACTCAAAGAACAGTTACTGAAACCAGCACAGGAATTAAAATGTTAAAACTGATTCAATACAGCTCCAGTAGAAAGTGCATAAAACAGAAGCACTGACATTAAGACTAAGAGATCTTAGCTTCTAAAGGCAAAATATTCTTGGCTGACATCTTTTGTGAATAAAATCAGTAAAATAGTTTAGAAATTAGATCAAGACTGGAAAGAAAAGAAAAAAAGAAAAAAAAAAGCCACAACATGAAACCTGCAAAACAATACTGTGAAAGTGGTAATTTAACACTTAAACAGTGTTGCTAAAGTCAAACAGTGTTGCTGTTTACATGTCAATTGTCATGATTGCTTTTGTTAGTTTTAGCTATTGAAAACAAGGGCAAGGGGGGAGGACAGTTCAAGCACAGTAAGGTGCGGGCACTACTGTGACTGCAGTCCTTTCTAGAAGTGTAAACAATCTGTATGTGACTATGGCAATGAATGGGTGATTTGGCGTGGGGGTAGAGGGTTCTGAGTTGAGGGCCTGAGGGTGCTCAAGACTAAATACAAAATGAAACAATAAGCATTCTACTACTCAGTTCTCTAAAATAGCAGTATATCTCCAAAGCAGCTCTTGCTTAGTCAATGGCTTGGATGGTGGCTGCCCACATCAAAGAAGAAGTCAGAAGAAAAGTATAGTAATACTATCACTGTCAATAAATTTATATGCTTATAAATGGTGAACATGCTGCGGAATTTTTTCTTCAAGTTCAAGTCATCCTTTTTTTTCTTTTTCTTTTTTAACTTATCCACATCAATGCCTGTAAGTTTCCTGCAGTTCATTTGCATTGTGGGACCAACCACATTTTGCAGCTCATGTCGCAAAAGACAACACTAAAAACTGACTTTTTTGTTGTTGTAAGCCATGATGATAGTTCTAAACCATTTCCTTCAACTAGCTCTGAGCCAGTTGACAATAGGCCACCTACTCAAGAAGGTAATCAAACCAGCTAGGATTAGGAACCTGCGAAAAAAGGGCGAGTACCAGCGAGTCAGAAATTTAACCAGGCACCGGACCGGTGAGAAATGTTGATTCCCATCGAGGCTAGCAGGGTCCCAAACTCGAGAATATCGAAAGTAGTGCTGTTAATGTTATCCGTCGGGCTTGCACAGAATTCTGCAGAAGGCGTGAGAAGCAGAATTTTAACTAGATAAGCGCAGGATTGTTCTTTAAAAAAATATCTTTCAGTGTTTAGCGTCATGTTTGTACACATTTTTTTTCTCTCAAGACACTGCGTTTGTTGTACGCAAGTGCTAATTTAAGGTGTTTGCGACCCCTGGGCTATAGAGTATCTTCGACCCAACTCCGACACACATGTGAATAAACGACAGCATAGCTCAATTTTAATTAAAATTACTGACAATCGCAATATGGTAATGGAATGATCATAAACCCGCCAAAGCAGACAACATGACAACGCATCAATGACACAATGCAGTGACCAACATTATCACTACAGCGTCAGCAGTATATACCTCCGCCCCGGAGGTATGTGCAAGGATAAAATTTCATCAATAAATTTTCAGAACATACAACAAAAACCAGAGTTGCACTTACTTCTTGCTGAGACTTTCACCGGAGTCCGCCATGATTATCACACGTGCGGTGGCTAAATCTAACTAAATGGAAATTGATTGAAACCAGATGAGGATGTTAGACTCTCACGGATAAATCTGACTCGCGGGAAAGTAAGTGCAGCGGCTACGGCGTTGATCTGGACAGCCATATGAAGTGCGTCGTTCTGACCGGAGACCGCCTTTGAAATAGTTTAGCGTTTAGTAGGCGATTTTTCAGAAATGCATGCCCCTGTCTGTCAAATGATGCAAGATTATGAAATCCATGTCGGCACAGGCCTGTGAAATATAGTAATTTTCTTGTATTTAAGTTTTAACTCATTTAAAGGTGTCAAATAAATGTGTTTTAAACATTTTTACGTATTAATCAAGGCAGAGGCTAATAATTTTTAATAAAGTGCATGCCCAGGGTGCATAAATCTTAAATGGCTTACACGATAAGCTGCTCAAATTTGAACATTTTCTGTCAGCCAGGTATACAAAAATAACTAGTATAAATACAGAAAACACAAATAGGACACATTAACAAACAGAAACAATTCTAAAAATAAGTAAATAAAAGAACTGATTATCAGAAATATCACAAATATGTAATTAAATGCATAAACTGATATGTAAGTAATTAAATGTATTATCAACTCGCAAGTGCCTGTCAGTATGGTCCAGCATATGACTAGATCCACAGAATTGTACAGTGCCAAAAGGAAAGGTGCCAACTCAGGAAAGTGCATGTCATCAGGGGAGATCACTGTTGAACATTTTCAGGCTGGAATATTTGGCACAAATCTACCGATTTTCTTCAGGGGTACATTTCAAACTTGGTATAATGCAATGGATTGTAAGTATAGGTCATACACACACACACACACAAAATGACCAATATTTTCAAAGGTCTGTTTATTTGTTGACAGGTGTTGTAGAAATTAAAGTTATGATGTTAAAGAGTTTATGAAAAACAAAACAAACAAAAAACACAAGAAGGAGCAATGACGCATGACAAAAAAAGGCTGAAGTGGAAGGCAATGTGTTGTATACTTTCTTCTTCTTTTTAGGCAGGTTTATAGTTCCACAAATGCTCAGTTATTTCTTTAATTCTTTCTTTGCGATAACGATTATTGAGGAACTGATTCTACAGTGCATCTGCTGCAAACTGTTGGCACCAGACACAGCACAGTATATGAGTAATGCCTTGGAAAGTGCATGTAATTTTGGTGTGTGGTGGGCTCTGTGCATGTCTGTAGGACTAATTCAAGGTTGGGGGGAAATGCCGCTGCCCTTTTCAGTCGTGCAAGGTCACTGTGAGTGTGAACAGGGTGACAAGTCATCCCATCATGGCCCATTGGACATGTCCAGTTGTTTTGGACATCAAACAGGGTCTTTCAAATTTATAAATAACAGCCACACCCAAACAAACCTACACACAGACAGATTTACTTCGTTTGCAAAAGCAATGATATCTCTCCTGATAGGTATTGTGAAGCATATTTTATTTCCTGTTACCTCATCGACACATCTTCAGCATTCATCACAATCCTGTCCTCTAACACTGTAACAATGAACAGTTACGAATATGATTCATGTAATCATGCAGTCAGTTTGTATGTTATGCCTTGCTTTCACATTTAAAAACATAACTTCAGCATTCATCACATGCCTGTCCTCCCCCAGTGAAAAGTCACATAATCCATTCAGTTAGGCAGTAACATATATTTCTTTCCTGATAGGTAATGCAGTTCAATTTTTTAAAATAACATCTTACCACATGAAACACAACTTCAGCCTTCATCACCCTCCAGTCTTCCCCCAGTGAACAGTCACATGATCCATGCATACACACACACACACAAAGAAAAAGAAAGTCAAGTTCATGGGCAAAACAGAAGTTTCAGAATAAAAATCAGACAAGATTCTTGGGCAGACCGTCAGCAGTCAGCAGACTCTCCTCAGCGTTCAGCTCTTCAGGACCCGACCCCACCTGCAACATTGCCGCAATAAACAAGATTATAACATATGGGTCAACACCCACACAACATGTATGCCCACATGCAACATGGCAATAAAGAAGATTATAATGTATGGGTCAACATCCACATGTATGCCCACCTGCAACATTTTGTGATAAACATGAATATAAGGTACGGGTCGAAATACACACACACACACACACACACACACCTGAACATTGTGATAAACATGATTTTAGTACCAGTCAAAACAGACATGCATACACACCTGCAACACTGTGACAAACATGGTTACAAGGCATGGTTCAAAACATACACACCTGCAACATTGTGATAAACATGAACATAAGGTATGGGTCAGAATACACACACACACCTGCAACCTTTGTGATAAACATGATCATAAGGTACAGGTCAAAACACACACACACCTTCAACATTGCGAAAAAACGATTTTAAGGCATGGGTCAAAATGCATACCACACACACAACCATACATAACATGCACAAACACAACTGATAGACATACTGACACACATACATTCCTGCACATGTATATGTACAAAAAGCTTTTTTCATACTGTGTGGAGAGAAATGGAGGTGGTAGGTAATACAGGATCTTAATGTTGGTATTAGAAAGATGCCATTCACACAAATAAACATCGAGACCACTATGCTATGACAAGTCAGTGACCATGGCAGCAAGAACACCTGAAGAAGGTGCTTTTAAAATGATTTTCCCAGCAAAACAAAAAGTGAATGAAGAGTCATCTTTGTCTTTTATTTTGGAACACATACATGTCGGCAAGAGTACAAAATCCATTCTGGCACCTTCCTCCAAATTCTGCTGTATGGTTACGCTACTGAAGGGCCACTCCTTTTCTCCGCACATCTGTCCACTGATGCTGTCAGCACCCTATGAAAGGTTTGGGTACTAATAAGACTGAGGAAGCAATGCTGTGTCAAAGCATGCACATAAACATAAGGCATATATATCCACTCCAGGTAAAAACTGAATGAGTCCCATTTTGATTCCAATGATTTTGGTTTTATTTGTGATGGCGAAAGCAATGTCAATGGTTATAAAAAGAAACACCTGAATAATTTGAGTTGTCTGTTACAAGCTCACTGCTAGCTGAGCATTAAGACAAAAACTGTCAGTTAGTTTTTGGAGGCGTATAGCCTAAATTATAACAAATCATGGCAGTGGTTGGAGGAAGGATGTAAAGCAGCGCATGCAGTCAGGGGAGAGTACTGACTTTTGTGTGGATGACGTACTTGACCGCCCCTTCACTTTGTGGAATACAAAACATGGCCAGTTCATCCTGCAATCAGAAATGCATCATCATCAGTGTCTGTGCATGCATTTGTTTTTGCTGACTACAGACTGCATCATGAGAGGCAGAAATTCTGCAATTTCATACAAATAATTTTACACACCCTCAAACTTTTTATGAGATGCGGTGTAACTTTGTTATTTCATTCAGCAAAACATTTGCAAGAGACCAGCAACATTAACACTGAAATTGACTACAAGACATAACGGAGACATATGCCCAAGTGAGACCACTGTAATTTTGTTCCATCGCACGTTACTGACATATGACTGAGGAAAGTGTCAAGACTGTGTGTATCCCTTGGTGCAAGGCTTGCCCAAAGCCTGTCTAGCACAGCTATCACTGGATGCTGGACTGCAACCATTGAGATTGTGTTCCAGGTTTATTGCTGGTTTGTTGCAGGGTGTTTGTTAAAGCAACTGTCAGAACCTAAACAGCAGACTCAAGAAATCTGATACGAAATAAAAACAAAAATCATAACATTATTTGGTATCAGAACAGGAATTTTGACGAAAGAAAGGTCAAACTCATATGCAATCAAATCAGTGAGAGGGCAGGTAGTTGGATGTGAACAGGCATGCACCAGACCTGTGACGGATGTTGAGGTATGACTGTCCTTCCACGAATGAACGGTTCTGAAGCACCGGAGGCAGGGGGAAAGAAGTGGTTCACCAGTCCCACAATTCTCCCCACATCCTCTTCCATCAGGTACAGGCATGCATTGGGACCAGCATCGAAGGTGTATGCCACCTGCCAATAAGATTTCACATGAACATTGCAACTTGTTCTCAGAATGAGGCACCCGTGCAGAATCAACAAACAAGGGAGTTAATCGGTGCTTGAAAGACATCACACAAACACAGCAACAGAGACCTGAGTCACCTACTGTAGCTCTCAACTGGCATGCGAGGAAATCCAATGCACATACACTCCACCAAAGGTACATTCTCAGTTTACAGAGTAAAGGCATGTCTGCCACTGTGGAATATTTGTGCGCACTTCACACTGAGAATCAAACGACAGCTGTTTTTTTCATACAGGTGACACAGCATTTTGTGTATGTTATAAGAATAGATGGATGCATTGTGACTTAGTGTTCCATCTTCAAAGTTAAGAAATGAGAAGGCAAAACCAGTACAAAGATTTGCTGGTGGAAAGCAAGCACAGCACTTGGCATTGCCTGCTGATTATCCAAAGCTTTCAAACCATACCTCAAGTACAAGATACTGCAGATGTTATTTTTTTAAAAATAGAAAAATAGTAGGATTGGAAACAAATACCACAAATGTGTAGCAGAGGACGTAAGCTGGCATGAACAACTTACTCTGCCTGAGCAGCAGTTTCTGGAAGAGCCTTCAAATACCTTTTCGAGAAGCTTCAAATACCTTTTCGAGAAGCTTCAATAGCTTCAAATACCTTTTCGAGAAGCTTCAATACCTCTTTGAGAAGCTTCAATACCGCTTTGAGAAGCTTCAATACTTCTCTGAGAGGCTTCCAATACGTCTTTGAGAAGTTCACAATTCCCAAGTCCAGTAGGGCCCGAATCAGAGGCTACTGACACCGTCATTACTGGCATCTTAACTTCTCCAGGCAGAATGCTGCGGCCAGTATTTACAAGTGTGGGGAACCTTTCCACATGCTGTACCATTTCATCCAACATGAGGCGAACCTCAGGGTTTTAACAAAGGAATGCAAAACAAACCAAGCCCAGTCACAGAGAATCCTCACCCGAGCTGATTTTTTTCATTATAATATAAAATCAACACAGTAACCACAAGAAAAGAAAAGAAGTTAAAAAATGACGAAAAAAATGGTGGAGACAGGGGCTGGGGGAGTTTAACAATCAGTTACCCTTGTTTCCTTGCAGAGTGTGTTGAAGGCATGCACCATCTGAATGATCAGCCTGGACGTGTCCGTCAGGTAGAACACAGGTGGGTATGTGTCCAGGCACACTGCGTGGAACTGATTACTCTCCTGCCACATTCAGCACACCAGCCATTAAATACGGTAAGATCTTATTGGTACCTGTCAGTACAAATACTTACACCACAAGCATTTCTTGATAAACTGTTGCTTACATTTACTGGCAGTGTAGCTAACAACAGCCAATTTCAATTTTGCAAGTTCAGCCAATGCCTTCTCAAGCCAGCCAAACAACTACCCAGCCAGTCAGTCTAGTAATCAGCACACACATTCTTAACCCTGCATTCAATGATAGCGCATTTTTGTACAGAACAAAACAACCAAGTTAAAAGCTTCACAATTTGATGACCATGGGGCTGGCATCAAAATGAGTTGAAAAATAACATTACATAAATAATGTCATAAACATAAACCATTATGCTGGTGAACTTTTGTCCACCTTTTCACTTTTCTGGGGAAATTTTAATTTTGACTCGTGAGCCTTACAAGGTACATCCAACCACTCATTAACCCACCTGCACACATGCAAGCACATGTAAGCAGCCAAATGGTGTGCAACATACTAATATTACAGAAACCAAAATAAGTAGAACTGGATAAATTGTCCACCTGCATGGTGATTTCAGCAAAAGTGGCAAAGTCTCTGTTTTTGATGGCCTTTATCATCTTATTCACGTGCTGCGGAACCAGCTGGATTCGATGCTGCATCAGCTCGCTTGTTGCCACTGTTGTCTGCATCCCCTCTGTCGATCCCACTTGTTTCTTCTGATCACTCACCTGGTCATCAAAACAGACCTGGCTATATTGATGTAAAAGTGTGTGTGTGTGTGTGTGTGTGTGTGTGTGTGTGTGTGTGTGTGTGTGTGTGTTGTGTATTATAATGAGTGTGAGTGTGTGAGTGTATCTGATGATGAACACTGGAACTATTTCAAAGGCTATGTTGGAGGAACATCTGAGAGATGGGGTAGAGTATTTGGGCTTTTCTAAGAGCACAGACACCATCTTGAACTGATCTGAACTTGTACACTATCAACATCAAACAATATACAAATGATTAGTTTGAATTGAGACAATTTTTTTTATTAATGAGTGGCAGTTTCTGTGCAGTGCATATTTAAACAAAAACAAAAGATTCCTTTATTCCCTTACTGTTTGTTAATGGACCACTCCCAAAGATCATTAAAAAAGTGAGGTCATCAAGGTAACCAAGATAAAAGTGAGGCTTAAAGTATGCACATGCTATGATGCACACAACAAAATCTATACACGCTCTCATCATTTTGCATATATATATATTCGTGTGTGTTGTGTGTGTGTGTGTGTGTGTGTGTGTGCATGCATGTGTGTGTGCATGCATGAATGTGTGTGTGCATGTGTGTGTGTGTGTGTGTTGTGTGGTCACGCACGTGTTTGTACGTGTCATGGTGAGTGAGTGTATGCATGCATGTCATGGTGTGTGTGTGTATGAGCATGTAGGTGTCTGTGTATAACTATATTGTGGGTGGTTGGGTGTGAAATGCTTGAGTGTTGATGTATGTCTTTATAGTATTTGTCCTTCTTTTTCTTTTCTTTTTGATCGTAATGTTGATGCTGATAATGTAAAGCACCATGAGCTCGTAAATTTTTACAGGGCTTAGTGCCATATAAGAGTTATTATCATTATTATTTTAGCACACCCCAGCCTGGTGACCTGCCAAAACCCAGCTCGCTAAGAAAGATCCAGGGTCAGTTCTCTGTTTTAATCCAGCCTACGACCTGACAGCTGCTGCAACGCTCACCACCAGAATGAGTGTGCGTAGCGATGGCCAGTGGTCGGCTGGCGCAATCTGCCTGGCCACAGAGTCAGCGCCATCCTGCTGCTCTCCCATTTCCCACAGAACAAAGCCGCCATACATACTGCGACACGCACTGCCAGAGCCCTGCCTGAACACGGGAAAACAATGTTTTGGCCATTTGTGTGATGTAGGGGCGGTCACACAAACATCAACAGCATTTGATTGTCACCGGAAAACAAACACTGTAGTTCTGAGCCCAGATTTGGGTAATAGTGACTTGTGTATTCCTCTTCCTGATCTTGAGAAAACTGAAGTAAGCTACTCCTGTCCAGCTGATGTCAGGAACAAAAACAAGTTGTTTGCATGTTACAGTACTATGTGGCGAAAGGGACCACAGCAGTTGCAACTGAAGAGTTGTGGAAAAATTTGCCTTTGCTGAACTAACAAAGGTTTGAAGGGGAACAAATTTCAACTGAGAGCCTAGTGCCAGAGAGAGAGGGAGGGAGGGATGGAGGGCAGGGAGAGAGAGAGAGAGAGAGAGAGAGGAGGGAGAGGAGGAAGAGAGAGAGAGAGAGAGAGAGAGAGAGAGAGAAGAGAGAAGAGAGAAGAAGAGAGAAGAGCAGAAGAGAGAAGAAGACGACAGAGCAGACGGTACAAATACACGGAACAGATAGAGCAGACAGAACTGCTCCTACTAGCACAGACCCTGACAGACAGACAGACAGACATCTAACAAGTTCACCTCAATCCACCTCTCCATCTATCAGAGGTGCCACCACTGACAGGTGAGAGCCAAGTGTCAATGGAAACCAAAGACAGCAGAGCAAATGTAATGAGTGCATCTTGTCCTGCCCCACCCTAAATTGTACAGTCCCTGACTGACTGGCTAGAACTGAGTGCCAGAGGGTACTACAGACTGTACTACTCCCATCAGTGCATCTAGCCCTACTTAAATGTCTACCCCTCAGAGGTACTATCACTCACTGACAGTGTTACTGATTGGACTCTAACACCATGCCAACCACACAAGGTCACCCCAGGTTGATCTAACTGACAGGTGAGAGCCGAGTGCCAGTGGAATCCAAAGAAAGTAGACTATTTTGATGGGTGCATCTAGCCCCACCCCTCCGCCCTTGAAGGCTCCCCACCCTTCAGAGGTACCATCTTTAACTGACAGGTGAGAGTTGGGTGCCAGTGGGAACCAAAGAGCCCTTCAGTGGTACTATCCCTCATTGACAGGTGAGTCATTGGTTCTATCCCTCATTGACAGGTGAGTCAGTGGTAACTATCCCTCATTGACAGGTGAGAGCTGTCACTGGGTACCAAAGAGTAGATTCCACGGATGAGTGCACCTCACCATCCTACAGAGGTACTATCCCTCATTGACAGGTGAGTCAGTGGTAACTATCCCTCATTGACAGGTGAGAGCTGTCAGTGATACTGTCCCTCTTTGACAGGTGAGAGCTGTCAGTGGGTACCAAAGAGTAAACTACTCTGACAAGTGCATCTAGCCCCGCCTCTCCATCCTACAGAGGTACTATCCCTCATTGACAGGTGAGTCAGAGGTACTGTCCCTCACTGATAGGTGAGAGTTGACAGTGGGTACCAAAGAGAGTAGACTACTCTGATGAGTGCATCTAGACCCACCTCTCATCCTTCAGAGGTAATATATATGTCACTGACAGGTGTCAGCTGGGTGCTAGTAGGAACGAAAGAGTGTGGAATACTTTCATAAGTGCATCTAGCTCCACCTCTCCACCCTTCAGATGTATGATCCCTAACTGACCATCACCCCACACACCAGTCTCACCCACAGGTGACATTAAACTGTACCTGGCAATAACAGACAGCTCTCCGTCCACACCATACAGCTTGGCCAGGGTGTAGACTGAAAGAGAAGGAAGACAAGTTCACACTGTTAGCTACCTAATAACAGTGTTACCACAGTGCCTAATTTGTACACATATCTGTATTATGATTTCTGTCAAAGCTGATGTAAAGCATATAAATATTTACAGTCATGAAATCAAAAGTTAATTATATAAATATTTACAGTCATGAAATCAAAAGTTAATTGTTAGGTGAGAAATTCGCACCTACATTGGACACAACCTCTCTCTCTCCACTCTCTCTGTTTATAAGCATGCATGCACACACACACACACATGCATGCGCGCACATGAACACACACACACACCACACACAAAACACATACACAAACATACACACACACACACACACACACACACACAAAACACATCCATGCTTTTGTGGGACAGTAGGACAGCGTTTTTAGTGAGGACCATTTAATATTCAACTTCACCTGTTGTGATCACAACTTTCACCATAAGTACATGTATCTTTCTATAGCAAAAACAAAAACAAATTTTGTTGCTGTTCTTGTTGCAAAAGCTGAAATAACTGACTAAACTCAGTCTCAGTCACGAGAAACACAAAATGACTGAGGTGAACACATTGAAAAAAATTTGATAATGAAATGACAAGCAGAAGAAGAAAGTAGCAATATTTTTATAAAAATATTTTGCCAAGCACATCACTGTGGGGCTTTTATTCAGTAACATGCATCCATCCATTAAAATACATTTTCTCTCTCATTCAGATACCCAAATCAAAGTAAGCAGGAACCACACATAAATATGAACACACACAAATGAACACACACATGCAACAGCAAAAAACCTTTGCAGTTCTTAAACATTTGTACATACCCATGCAGGCATAGCCTGCTGCAGAAGATGCTAGCCCTGCTGCCGTGGGGAAGTTATTTTCGGAGCATATGTGGACCTTTAATTCAGCATCCTCCCCTGTGCCCTGGTTTTTCCCAGGACAGCGCCGGTGGACTGAAATAAACCCTATGTGTTTCAAGACCAAGTACACATTAACCAAATGTTAAATACACACTTATTCAGAAATATGAACCGATCAGCAAATAATTTCAGGTCAATTAGCAAACTTCATGAATATGGAGTACACAGATATTTTTCTGTCTTTAAGTCTGATGGTATGGCTTTGTTTTGGAGTTTGTAATTACTAACATAAACAGTAAATTTCAAGTTAGTACTAACAGTAGGACTTACTTTCTTTGAGAACATTCTGAATTCTTGGATTGTTCACAGACTGCTCTCTGAAAATAAAAGACAACAGTTTACCTTTAGTATTTAAACAAAATATGGTCTACATAACAACAACAACAACAAACTAAAGCAAATTAATAAGGTCACACAAAAGATGAGATAAGAATAAATTCCTTTGTAAATGAAATATGTATCAAATAAAACTTAGCTAATACCAAAATTACAAATTAAGATTTTTTTTTTATAATGATGTTCCTTCCATTGAGTGACCAACTTCATCCTTCTGATGATTATATATGTCACTGTACCTGACCGAATGTAAAAACCTTTTTTTTAGCATATGTGTCCAAACAATGGCATAGCTGCCAATGCTTGGATCTTTGACTTGTGCACAAATGTTATAACATAATGCATGCATTTGCAAAGTACAAAGACCCTAAGAGAGTCTGAACTAAAAGTTGCCTCTGGAACAAACCACCTGAACATCCCCACCATGGTAAATGTCACTACTTTATATATGTCAATGGTTCATAAGCAAGACTTAACACTGAATCTGATTGAGAGAAAAGAAAGCAGCAGAACCCCCCCCCCCCCCCCCCCCCACCAAAAACAACAACAACAACATGTTCCCATTGCATTGCCCTGGTAGCACACAGCACACTGACAGGTTTTGGCCAGATTCAAATTCAAATCCTCGGGAAGTGGCAATTTTATGTCATATGCACAGCTTGATGCTAGTGGGATTTTTCATGTATTTATTTATGAATGACTTTTTACCTGGATGTTTGTTTGCTGCTGTAATTTAATGATGTTTTATGATTGGAGTGAATGTGTGATGAGTGTACCTGGCACCACAAAACATTCCTTGTGGAACTGTATTGACACTTGGCAATAAAGTTGGATTGTATTGTAGTGTATTGGAAAACTATAAACCATAACAAGTCAACTTATGGTACATGGTGTGAAAAGTCTATTTGTTCAATACAGATTTTGGAATAAAACAAAACAAATGGCCTGAAAACATTAGGAACAAAGCTATTTTTGTTTGTTTTTATTTTATTTTTTAAGTTCTATGCTTTCAGAAACTGCCCACATACTTGCCATTCAACCATATTCTATCATCTGTGAACTTGCTGCTGATGACAACTGAAGTTTTTGCATGAAGCTGAAAATAATTATTACACAAATTTATAACCCTGGAAAAAGCAAAACTTGTGACACAATTGCGTTTCAACATGGGCGGAAGAAGATGAGCTATATACATATATACAAACAATATTGCTAAATACTAGTAACATGCACATGTAAGCAAAGGGAAAAGAACATGAAAATAGAAAAAACTGCTAACAACATACTGCTAGTGGTCAAAGATACTAGGTGAGCACTTTTCAACGAATTTAATTGTATTTTGAAACAGCAAAGTTTGATAATCACTCAATCAGTCTTGTTTGGATGCCAATATGAATAATCTAATAAACTGATCAAACACAAAATAATCAAACTGCAGTATACACTGGCCACACACACACACACACGCATGCATCCACATACATACATGCACATACACACAAATGCACGCATGCATGTACGTGCATGTGCATGTGCACACACACACATATACACATACACACACACACACACACACACACAAACATGCACACACAGAAATAATTAACTTAGGGGCATAAAGAACAAACTGATCTTATTTGAACTCATTGCAGGTTGGTCAGTTTAGAACACCACTGGGTCATCAGCTATTGTTTAGAAGGGCCTTGCTACATGTGTGAAAAATGGAAAAGAAACTGAAACAGTATTAACACTGAGACTGATGAGTTTTAAACAGGCAAGCCTATAGATCTAAGTTTAATATGTAACTGATACAGTGATGAATTAACTGGCATTTTATTTGATCTAAACACAGTGTGAAATTCACACCTATTTAACCTAAACCTAATATACAGGGCATTTTAATATAGTGCAAAACTGATTCCATTTACAAAACCAGAAATAAAGAAAAGTTACATTCTGCACCAAATGAACTACATTTGTAGCTTTTGCCTGTTTGATGTGTGCATGCATGCATGCGCGCACGTGCATGTGTGTGTGTGTGTGCATGCGCGCGTTTGCTTTAAAAAAAAAGTTTTCTATTTACATTTTACACTAAAGGGATAACAGTCAAGTATTCTTTTAGCCTGTCTTAAATCATCAAAGATCTGAGAACAGACCAGCTGCTATTTTTATATTATGAACCAAAGTGACTAAGACATATTTGCCATGTGGGCCTTTGACAAGTCAGCACTGAACATTCTATGATGAGCCACTTTAACACCAGATAAAGCAATGGTCTAACTCACAAAACTTACCTCACCTATTTAGTCTAACACAAAGTGACAAATTAATTAGAGAGTAGAAAAGCTTACCTCATCTAAACCCAGGGTAATACTTAGTGATGAGTTAACTGGCAAGATCAGTTTTTCATCTCGCTTCCCCCCTGAAATAATAATAAGAACTGACTGAACAAACACTAAACAAATATAAAATTGATAACAATTATAGTGAATGAATACAAGAATGCTTGTTTTCACTCCAGTACTCTCTTATGAAGACCACAAGTGTGAAAGTCTGAGGGAAGCCATTGATACCAACAAGAAGACTCTCCCTCTCTTTCTCTCTCTCCCTCTCTCGCTCCCCCTTCTCTTTCATCACATCCTTGTACAACTCTCCTAAGTGACAGAATGTTTAGCATTTTGACAGCAGTCACAGAGAGAGAGAGAGAGAGAGAGAGAGAGAGAGAGAGAGAGAGAGAGAGAGAGAGAGAGAGAGAGAGAGAGAGAGAGAGAGAGAGAGAGAGACGCACGCACGCACGCACGCACACACACACAGAGAACTTGAGAGACTTACAGTATTTGATGACAGCAATATTAACAGGGGCCCTGCAAGTACAACATTTGCCATCCATAGCTTTAAGCAATCAGAGGGTTAACACAAGAAATGCTAGGCAAAAGCTTGAACAACCCAAAGAAGTCGGTTTGATCAACAATCATACGATGTATCACGCCACCACAATGCACCCTTAGCAGACGCTTTCTTTATAATCTCAGAGTGATCTCCCCATGCACAAAGGTGTTCCGAGCAAAGTAGGAATAGAAACATGTGCCTGCAGAGCGAGAGAGAGAGAGAGAGAGAGAGAGAGATTTTATGCATTCTGTCAATATGAACTGCGTTGTCCCGTGAATTTTTTTAAAACTTTTGTTTTTAACGAATAGACGTTTAGAAAATATTTTTCTGCTAAACTGTTACACTATACAAGATGGCCGCGCCCGTGAGGTTATGTGTTCTTCGGTCCACTTATCTTCAGAGACATTACCTCCGACACGTAATAAAACATGTGCGTTCAAGGATTTCCATTGCACATGGATATCACACTATGCCTATTTAACGAAGAGGCGGCCTTGAGAAAAGAGATTCTGTATCAGAAAGATACAATGTGTGTGACTTGCGCGGTCACATGTTTGACCTGTTGAGCAGACGATGCTTTTGCGACGCAATGCATTAAATTTACAAGCATGTACAGCTAACTCCGTAAATGTTGTCCTGTTGCAGCTCAAGAAGAATAACTACGCGACTGCAGCAGATTCAGCGACTGTAACACCAGCTACAAGGAACAAAACAACTGTGCAGTTAGAGCCGTGGTTATCTGAGGCACTGGCCAGCAGTTCTTTGACGTACAAAAGTCACCCAGGCCGTGTTGTGCTTCCTTCAGTTTCCCTCCCTCAACGGCTTCTTGAGGCAGCTAGCGTTATACTTGAAAGTAAGTTCTCCTTGCTCTTTCTGTCCTGTACCTTGTTGTGTCAGGTACGTGCAATAATACTCAATAGTAATAATACAATAATAGCAATTTGGCAGAGGACAAATGTTTTCCACTGTCACTTTATTGTTTTTTGTTTGTTTGTTTGGGATTAAAAGTGCCCTGCATTCCCAGAAAAGTCTTAGTTTGTCTTCCACAGGCTGCATTTTGCTGGAGATATGGTGTGTGTGTGTGTTTGTTTGTTTTGTTTTTGTTTGTTCATGGACCTCCTTCATCTTGCCATAATCATTGGCACAAAGAACCCTTACTTGTTACACAGTTACAGGGCCTTGCCTGTAGTGTGGATAGCCTGGTTCTGGCACCAAAGGTTCTGGCACCAAGGCACTTGCTGAAATGGTCTGTAAAAGTGTAATGACCAAGTGAAGTCAGTTGGGTGTTAAGTTAGTTAACTGTTATATATTTAGTTACTTGGACTGCAGTGTAACCTTGAACTGTGTATAATAGTTGATATTTTGGACTGTAACCTTCTTTCAATCTTTGTATCACTATGTGTAGTACTATCACTGTATACCAAAGTCAGTTGAAAGTAATAGACTAATACATTGTGTGTGTGTGTGTGTGTGTGTGTGTGTGTGTGTGTGTGTTTGTGTATGATGTGTTACCAATTAATTGTTTAGAATACCCAGTGAAGGAGTTGTCAAGAAAGGCGGACAAATTGGCAAACTATCTGTGGAGCAGGCACCCCCCTTCTACAGATGAGCAGGTGTCCAAGTTTGCCAGCCAAGTGCATCAGCAGTTGTTGCAAAAGAAGGGTAACACAGTTTATGAAGTATCTGCTGTTCGGTCCACGTTTTCATGCTGCATTTTATAGTCGGCTAAAAAAAAGAAAAAAGTGGATTATTTTCATAAATGCTGTGAATGGCATTTGTGAGTTTTGACTAAACATTTACTAAGAAAGACTGGACAAGAAATGAAAAGACTGCATACCCTAGACACAGATCATGCACACACATAGTGACATACATGTGACAATGACATAATAATAACGTCATTTCTTTAGCACAATATCTCACCATCATGGGTGAGCACACCATGCACACAAGATCAACAAAAATATATACATTACACCAGAAAAATAATAATTATATAGTCATATAGACCTATAATATTGCATTCCTTGTACACATCATAGTTCAAGAACTGTGTGAGAGTCGAGGTGGACATCCTGAGCTGTCCGTCATAACAAGCCTTCTGGTTTCCATGGACGTAAAGAATTACTGAACTGTGCTTCAGCATTGGTCACAACTTGACCCTAATATGTCAACTGACATCTGAGGACATTAAGCATCACTTTATCACATCATCATCCTTGTACACAACACACACACACACACATACACACACTCACACAAATACACACACACACACATACACACAACACACATCACACTCACACACACTCACACACACACACACACACACACGCACACACGCACACACAGAGGTACACAGATGGAAATATCTGTGGACACCTTGTGATGGGCGGTGAGGGAGTGTAAGGGGATAGGGGTGTGTAAAGGAGGGGGGGCAAGTAAGAAGACAGAATTTGAGATATTTTGTTCTGGTATTGTTTGTTGAGGTGAGTTTTTAATGCAGCTTTGAGGGCATGGTAGGTTTGAAATTGAATGTGATGGACATAAGAAGGGAGTGAATTCCATTGCTTTGGAGAACAGTCAGAGGAACAGCATTGTCCAAAAGGTTTTTGTGTACAATTTACACACATGTACACATGCACACACATGCTTACATGCACACACACACACATGCACACACACACACACACACACACACACACACACACACACACACACACACACACACACACATATAGTAAACGACTCATTTAAATGCTGTTTGCAGAAAGGGAAGGGAAGGCTGGCCCTGTTGAAAAAGATGCTGTCTTGCGGACACTTCGCCAGAAACTTTATCACTGGCAGCCTATCACGTGAGTTCACTTTCATAGTTTGACCTCCCAATAAAACAAAAAGTACCACCAGTGATTAAAATTATTTCAAATAAAGTTATTTCAGACAAGGTGATGATAGACTATAATAATATTGATTGTGATTTTGCCCTTCTGCTGACTATGATATTCAGTGCACATTTTGGGGTGGGGTGTGTGGGTGAAATTATTTGATTTCATTTATGCTTTTGTTTTAGCCCAAAGAAATATTTTAATGTGTGTAAAACAGTATACTCCATGTTTTTATGCCTGCATGCTGTAAATATTTATTTGTTGTGTGTGCATGTTGAATTAAATATCATTTGAGGAAAATACAGATGTATTGATCAGTAATTTCCAGTTGTTTGTTAGAGGCGGTTCTTTCAGACATCTGTTCCTGTGGCTGTTTGCACTGACCACTGGTCTAAATTCAGCTGAATGACAAGGTTATTGTGCATTCTGTGCTTTCCAGGTACGATGCTTACAAATCTCTACTGTACCTGACTGCACACCTTGCTCACAACTACAGCGTTCTTCTTCAGTGCTTCACAGAGGTTAGTGAGGGACTGCCATGCCATGTGCCTGTAACACACACCTTCGGACAATCACAGCCTTGCTATCTACTTACATAGATAGATATATAGAGAGATAGCTGTTGATGGTGTCTGTGACATACAGCCAGCTTTGAGAAAATTTGCCTTGGTAGTCATCCTGATAAGCTGGCCACCTGTCAAGCATGGTGGGAATTAGATTTGAGGCTGGGCAGCATATCTCAGCGGCTGCTGGTGTTCTTGAAAGGTCATTATCTGAATGCCCAACAGAAATAGTCCTAGAATGGGCATATATATGCATAATGCTACTCGCATGCACGCACGCATGCACACAGACACAGATACACAGTAAAAGAAGAAATTATATATAATATGATGTGTGGTGCAGCAAGATCACTGCTCCAGGTCCCTATGTATTGGAAAACTGTGAATGTATCTTGAAAGTAGACCATCTTATGTCTGTACAGAGATGGAATCTGCTAGACTCTTGAGACTATTGGTACGTGGTACTGGCAATAAAAACAAATTCTGGTACCAACTCTCAGTCAGCCGGTACAGTCAAAATTACCTAGGCTTAGTAGTGTGCCTGCCCCCCTCCCCCCCCCAACAGATGTCACACTTCATCCTCTTTAAACTAAACTTTCTGTTAAAATAAAAGTACAGTGACACACACCGCTCTGATATGTGTGTGTGTGTGTGAGTGCACGCGCATGCATGTCTTTGTATAGTATGTGTGTGTCAGAGTCTCCCCTACTGTGTCTATGATGCTGTACTTTTGTCCTCAATTATTTTCCAGATTATTGATGCATGTGGATTTCTCAACCTTGTGTTACCTGAGAATCACTTACCATTTGACTATTCCAGATTTCCAAAAGAGATCCAGGATTTCAGCCCAGATCGGTGTACAACCTTGGCTCTGGACTCGGAAGTGCAGTATGGTAAGTCATGCTTCCTTGAATCGCTCTGCCCTCTGTTGTGCAGGTTTGATGCTTGGTCAGTTTGTGAGAAATAACAAGATTTTTGGCATGTGAGAGAAGTAAAAATGTTTCATGCCACTTACTGTACAAGAGCAAACAATATATGTAAAATTGTGACAAATGAAAGCTTATTAATGCTGCAACATGTGTCCCCATTTTCTTCTGTTTTATATACGCTGGATCCAAGGTTTGCATTAACCAGTAATTTCCAGTATTTTACAGGTTAAGGTCGTCATATACCGGGGGAAAAAACGGCAGTCAGTCAGATGTACCAACTGTTATTTATTTGACCAGTTCTAAAAACATTTTTAACAGCAACAACAAAAACGCAGCATGGTGAGAGTGTTTGTGTGTGGCATGTGTGTATGCGTATTTGTAGAAGGGCGTGCACATGAGTGTGTGTGTATGTGTGTGTGTGTGTGTGTGTGTTGTTGGTATACAGGGAAGGGAGCTGGGTGTTTGCTAGCACAGTTCAGGTAGTAGTATAGATGACCATGCTTCTGACCGGTTACAGCAATTATCTGACTGGTTTCTGTCAACCACTTTTGCCACGTTATTGATGTCACACTGGTTTGAAGGATCACCCCACTTTTGAGATCACTTTTGCATGATGTTTTATGTTGGTTTTAAGAAGGGTTCACCAACATCATGATAAAAACTGCATGATTTACTGGGCATTGACTAGTAAATAAGCCGACCTTTTTCATACTTATTTATGGTTATTTCTCTGTGTGTGTGTGCGTGTGTGTGTGTTCGTGTGTGTGTGTGCGTATGCGTGTGTGTGTACATGCGTGTGTGTGTACATGTGTGTGTGTGTGTTTGCAGGGCTGCAAACAGTGTGTGGGGATCACATGTGTTTGAATACTACTGTGTAGACAGCAGTCAAGACATGAACACTGTGGCCAGACTTCTGTTGCAAGGCAAGTGCACAGTGTGAAGCAGCACATAGGTCTGTGTATATCACTGTTTTGTTGTTGGTGTTTTTTTGCACACAAGAAACAAGGTATCAAGCTTCATTGTTAACAGCTGTAAATGGTAGAAAAGTACAATGCATTGGGCAGGGCTGTGGGGTAAGTGTTCAGGTTTCTAGCCACATTGTTAACATGTACCATTTTGTAAATTATGTATGGGTACATTGCTTTGGGGAAAAGGGGGTAGGGGAATAAAGGTTGACATATCAAGCATCATTCATTGAGTCATTGCCAACTGATTGAGCTGCAAATAAACTTCTTACATTTTTGGGAGAAGATGGATTGTAGATTGGTGAAATTTTTAATCATAATCAAAAGGTGTTTATAATAATAACAATAGATTACTTTGTATAGCACCATTCTCTGGTGTACCCTAACTCACTGCACTTTATAATGCATCAAGAAAATTGACTGAGTACATGTATCACCTAGCGATGCTTGATGGATCTTTACTCTTTGTCTAGGAATTAAAAATTCATGCAGTCATTTCATGAATGCATGCATGCACACATGTTTGCACATACACACCCTCTCCGTCTTACCTGGTGCCATCAGGGAGTGGGGATACCTCAGTTGGTAGATTGTCCGACTGAAAAGCCAGGCACAATACTGACAATTTGAGTCCCTGGTGCAGCAAGAGATCTTTCTCCCAGAGTCAGTTGTTGGTGTAGACTCTCTTATGGTGTCAGTGTTGATTGCATGCATCAACAAAAAAAACAGATACTGGCAGCCATACCTTTGTTTGGACACATGAATATACTGCACACACTGGCAGGAACTGGTAGTGCTGCTCTTGCAGCTGCTGTGCCTTACCCAGGTAAGATGACCTGAATTTCCCGCAAGAGACAATGAAGTACCAACAAAAAACAAACCAACTACACACACAAAAAACAGTTTATGAGATAAACACACAGAACAGAATCACTAAAAATAAAAAAATGTAAATGTATGACTCCAGGTGTATGTCATAGTAATAATAACAGATAACTTTTTATATAGCACTATTGTCTGATTTATACAAAGTGACTTACATGGTGTATGTTTGGTTCATACAAACTGGCTTATATGGTGTATGTTTGGTTCACACAAACTGACTTACATGGTGTATGCTTGGTTCATCAGATGGAGACAGCCAGAAACAGATGTGTATTCCAGGTGTGGCTTTTCGGAAGTTTGCACCTTCTGCACTCAGTGTGAGTTGTTCATTGTTTTGGTTGGGAGCTTTTGATTCAAGTTTATTAAAATGACGCAAATTGTGATAAGACTTTTTTTCTTTGAATGTAGTCTGTGAAGTCTTAGTGAATGAGGTTATCATTAATATTTTTGGTACTGTTGTCACAGAGAATGGGATTAGATGATTTAATGATGAGTTAGTTTGCTTGCTCCTGAAGTTTTGATGTATTTGTACCTGTATACATATAAATTAAAGATGAAAAAGCAACAGCCTGATACAAAAGGTGTGTGTCAGTCAATAACAGCAATTATATAATTGCTATTATTGACTGACACACACCTTTTGTATCAGGCTGTTGCTTTTTTATCTTTTTTTCCCCAGCCATTTTTATTTCCAGAAAGTAAATTGTTACCAGCATGCTGAATATTACTTCTGTCTTCAATTTAAAAAAAAAAATTGATACAGGTTATTTCCGGAATCAGTTGGAGAAAGTTGCTCTTTGGATTCTTTTTTTACTTTTGATTGCTTAATGTTGTTCACAGAACCAGTTTGAGAAAATAAATTGCTACCAGCATGTTGAATATAATTTATTTCTTGAAAAATAGATGTGGTTTGTTTTGCTGCTTTAATTTTTTTATAGATTTTTGGTTACATTTATTTGTTTAATGGTGTTCCCAGAATCAGTTTGAGATGGTTGTGAGTGCCTATACACTGCTGGATCACCCGGGGCAACAGCAGGAACGGCTGGAAATGGTGACAGATCTTTGGCGCATGACTTCAGATGTGCTGGTCAGTTTTTTTCCTGTAGTGTGAGGGTGTGTGTGGGTATGTTTGGGTGAGCATACCTGTATATGTGTGTGCACACGTGCATGTGCATGTGTGCATGCATGTCTCTGTTGCTATGTGTCTGTGATGGTATGCATGGAAGACCCATGCTTGGTTGAATTTGAAAGCACATGTTTACATTGTTTGCACACACATTATGATTGTTCAGACATTGTTGGCACAAATGAGTGGCTCACAGATATATGTTATGCCTGTCCAGGTTCTGGTGGAAAATGGCACATCAGCTGGCTTCTCACTGATTAACGAAGCACGGGAACATTTGCTTCAGGTAAAGGCATCCATCATTTGTCTTCTGCCTTTAATTTTTACAGCCATTTACTTACGAATTACATGAATCCTTGGCAGGGTGGGGTGGGGTGTTTGTAGGAATCCTTGGCAGGGTGGGGTGGGGTGTTTGTACGAATCCTCGGTAGGGTGGGGTGGGGTGTTTGTATGAATCTTTGTCAAAGTGGGGTGGGGTGTTTGCATGAATCTTTGCCAGGGTGGGGTGGGGTGTTTGTACAAAGGTGTGGCAGGGTGGGGTGGAGTGTTTGTACAAAACCATGGTGGGGTGGGGTGTTTGTAGGAATCCTTGGTAGTATGGGGTGGAGTGTTTGTAGGAATCCTTGGCAGGGTGGGGTGGGGTGTTTGTCCAGAGGTGTGGCAGGTTGCGGTGGGGTGTTTGTACAAAGGTGTGGCAGGGTGGGGGGTGGGGTGGGGTGTTTGTAAGAATCCATGGCATAGTGGTGTGGGGTGTTTGTACAAAGCCATAGCATAGGATGGGTGGGGTGTTTGTACAAAGCCTGCAGGATGGGTGGGGTGTTTGTAGAATCCTTGGCAGGGTGGGTGGGGTGTTTGTAGGAATCCTTGGTCGGATGGGGTGGGGTGTTTTGTAGGAATCCTTGGTAGGATGGGGTGGGGTGTTTGTATGAATCCTTAGTAGGATGGGGTGGTGTGTTTGTAGGAATCCTTGGTAGGTTGGGGTGGATGTTCATACAAAGGAGTGGCAGGGTGGGGTGGGGTGTTTGTACAAAGCCATGGCAGGGTGAGGTTGGGTGTTTGAATCCTTGGTAGGGTGGGGTGGGGTGTTTGTATGGGACTTAAGGCTGCGTTTAATATATGTTGAAGTTGCTCTGTGAAGTACATTCAACCACATCGATCAGACATTGTCAGGACATTGCGAAGTTTTTTTTCTTTCAAAGTCATGTTGAGTGAAGTCTTAGTAATGCATCTGAAGCTTGGCGAGGACTGGGCGTGAATAGCCTGCTGTTTTTATATTAACTAATTAAGAACTGAAATAACTGAATGCATCCTTTGTGAAGTTGAAAAAGCCAAGCCAACGAGGCTGTAATTTGAAAGCCCTTTACTTCTCATCTTGAAACAGTTACATGTGACAAACATAGGCATACAATACTGAGTGATCCACAAAGAAACTTGATTTTCCTTTGATTAAAACACACAAAGTTTTTTTTTTAAATCAGCTGTTTTCTTTTTGTGTTTGATATAAATGTTGGATGTTTTCGTTCATGGTACAGTGTATTGTAGACGAGTTGATTAAAAACAACAACTGATTCCTTTTCAGATTTCTGATTCACAGCAAGATGAAAAACTGAAAGGATATGTTTTTGCTCCAGTAAGTATTTGTATAAATTGCTTAGGTGTGCCACTAAGAGAAGAAGTGTTGGATGACTGTCGACCTGTTTTTTTAATTGTGATGTTATTTGTTTATGGTGCTTTTGTGTGTGTGTGGAAAGAGAGAGAGAGAGAGAGAGGCTCTGTGGTTATGGTTATGCTGCAAAGGGAACATTATTGCTAGTTCTTGAGATTTGCTTTCTCCCCAGAAATGAAGTTTCAATGAAATCCAATAAACTATTTCTGGGACGAGGGACTAGCTGACACTGCAAGTTAACACAGGCACTTGCTGCATTTCCACTTCCCTTTCTGCAGTAATATGTTGTGACTGAAACACTTGCAAGTTTGCATGTTTTACCTAAAAGATTGACAGGTTTTGGACTTTCAGTGTTTCATGTTTTTATAATATGCTTGGCCCCAAGATTTGTCCAGAGTCAGATTCTCTGCAGACTTTACAGACGGTCTTTGGATGAGGTCCCCTGTGCAAAAAGGACACAGTCACACTTTAAAGATTGTGTAGCCCATGTGAGAGTGCAATGGATTATGGAAACATGAAATAACCCAGCATGCACTGAGTAAAAACATGAGTGCGTTAAGTCAGCTCAAGAGTGGAGAACAAAGTTGATTGATCCGTCGGTCTTGTAAAAGCAGGTAGGTGCATTAGGAATAAACTGTTTGTTATTATTATCATTTTTTGGTATGTTAATGTTTTTTTCAGTGCCCACATGACAACGTTTGTCCCAAGTTTGCAGAAAAGCAGCAGCCATGTTTCTCACAGGTTGCGTACAAACCTCTTCCCCAGAATCACGTAAGAACTGGATTGATTTGTTGAATTTCTACCCACTGTTGAGCATGATGATAGCATGTCAGCAGATGTACTGAATGCAAAACAGCATGGTGTAAAAAGAAACAGGAGTGGCAGCATGGGGGTGGGGGAAATAAAAAAGGAAATAAAACCAAACTGAACAAACTGCCCAAAAAATTAAAAAAGTGTTTCCCTTTGACATCTTAAAGAGTGTTTTCTTCAGTTGAGCAAAGAAAAACTGTTTCAAGTGGAGTTTTTAAGCAGTGAAACGGAAAGCATCAAATTTTGTATGCAATGTAAACAAAATGTAAACAGTGAATTTACTGTTTGATTTTGTTTGTGTTTGATGTGGAAACTTTGTTTACAGACCCGATCCTCCAAATGCCACGCAAGATACTCCTACATCATCATGCGCAAAGGAACGAGACCTGGTATGTTTCACTTGGCCTAAGTACCCCCAATCAGTTACAGTGCGCATACGTGACTTTAATTCTTTCATGGCAGCCAAGAGCTACATATGGCTGTTATATTATTTCTACCTGTGGCTGTAATGTTTTTCACAGCGAGCCAGATATGGTTATTTCTGATAGTAGCAGTATGCTGGGATGAATACGTGATTGACTTTGGAATAGCAAATGTGACTAAAATCCTTCATGAAAGCCAAGAGCAACACAAGATTTCTTATATTCCTTACATTTGGCTTTATTACTGTTTTTCACTGTGGACAGAATAAGGTAGGTGGGTAGCTCTTAGATTTTAGCACCCCAATAATCATGCGTTGAAATAATGTAATTTCTGATAGCGGCAGAATACTTGGATGGGTCTGTGATTGACTATCATATAGCAGAGGGGAACCCATGTGATCATGCAGAAGCTCTCTGTTGTGTGCACAGGTGACTCCAGTGAGTCATGGCCGAGGGTGATACAGCACACAGTGGTGGCGTCACGACACACTCACTGTCATCTGTGCTGTGCTGACAGCAAAGTCCGACACATGATCTTCACAGCCAGCAAGCATGGAAAGTGAGTAGTGGCCAATCTCCTTTTCCCCTTCCCTTTGTCAGGTGTTTTGGGCAAATTTATGTTGTTTTTTTACTTGCCATTTTAAAAATTGCTTAAGATTAATTATATTACTTTGCTTTTGTTTTACTGGGATTTTCTATTTTTTCTTTTGTTTTCTTTAAGTATTTTCTTTCCTTTATTTGTACTCTTCTTTTTGGTCACTCCACTGTCTTGCTTCCTTTTATTCTTCTAGGCATCTTTCAAAAAATCTTTGTTGTTTTGAGGGTATTTTGAGTGTGTGTGTGTGTGTGTGTGCGTGTGTGTGTGTGTACATGCGTGCATTATGCATGACTGTGATGGAAACAGAGAAGGTGGTGGGGAAGCTGTTAGGATGTGAAAGAGGTAGAGAACACTGACTGACTGTTGGTGATGCTGCTTTGTGTGACAGGGACGTCTACAAGTGCTCCAGGTACACAGCATGGGGTGACCGCTTTCCCATCACATTCCCCACTGAGGGAGGGGAATGAAGATCAAGCCAAAAAACTGTGTGTGCTGTTTCATGAAATGGTTGACAAGTGGTGGGTGATTGATGATAGCTCTTGCCTTGGCATTGAGTGGGGTTTTGTAGTTGTTGTTTTCAGGATGCTTCATTGATGCCTTTTGGAGAATTCAGATCATCTCACCTGGTCAATACTTCACATCTAAGCCATGGGGAAAATTCAGGTCATCTTACCTGGGTAAGTCTACAGCAGCTGCAAGATGAGCGCTACCCATTCCTGCCAGTGTGTGCTGTATGTTCATGTGCCCAGACACTGGTATGGCTGCCAGTGCTTGGGATTTTTAACATGCACACAGATGCTGATGCATGTGACTGCACATTGGGGCTGTATGAACACTGTAAGAGAGTCTACACTGAAAGTTGACTGGGGGAGAAAAATCCCTTGTGACATCAGGGAATTGAACCCATATCAGTATTGTGCCATGTTTTTTGGTCTGACACTCTACCAGCTGAGCTGTCCAGCCCCAGTTCATTGTTATTGGTTTGAACCCTGGTAAAGGGCAATCACTTAACAGACTTTTCACCCACAGGTTTGAATCTTGGGGATGGTACAGTGTTGTCTTCCTTCCAGTCTGTCTTCTTTGTCTTCTTTGTGGCTTGGCCAACAGAATGATCAGCCAAGGTCATGGAAACATGCACAATATACACTACTATCAGTTGAAACAGTACTTGCTCGGCGATAAAGCTGTTGAAGGTTCTGGTGTGTTACTATATGTATGAGTTTGTTTACCAGGAAGAAAAGAATCAAAGTATTTATCTTTGTTCCTTTGCAAAGTGCGCCAAACATGGCACTTCAGCTACAGCCCATGGACAGGCTGTTTATACCCCCTATCCCTCTAGGAGAAATTAGTCTTGCAGCCTGCTACCTTGAGGCAGGCTTACGATCTGTCGTCTGCGACAGAGCGCCACCTAGCTGTGCTTATCCCACTTTGATGTGTCGCATAAAATCCATTGAACTTGGTTTTGCATTGAACTGACTGAAGATGTTTGTGTGGTGTACCACCCCCTCCCCCCCCTTCCCCAGCAAGTGGATGGGCATGCAAAGAGTTGGGGTAGTATGGGCTCTGAAGCTTGACTTCAGGAAGAGAAATATGCGAATGTACTTTTTAATGTCTACAGCTGGTGTGTCACAAAGTACACTGTGTGAAAAACAGTGAAAGACAGTATGGGAAGGAAGTGCATGCAATGTGTGTGTGGTCTGGGTGTTTATGTGGCAAGCATGTTTGTACCTGTATGACTCTGTGTGTGTGTGTGTGTGTGTGTGTGTGTGTGTGTGTGTGTGTGTGTGTGTGTGTCTGGCATGAGTGATTGTGTGTGCTTTTTTTCTTTATGCTGTGTATGATGTGATTTATTTGAAAGAATTTGTGATGACATCTTACAATTGCTGAAGTAAAAGACATGATATTTTGCATACCTGGTTTTTGTCTTTGAAAATGTATGGGTTGCATTTGTTTCCTCTTTTTTTGGTACCTGTTGTCCGAGAAAATGTGCGGATTGTTTGAGTTTCCTTTTCTTTTGGTACCTGTTGTCTGTGAAAATGTATGGATTGTTAATTTTATTTGAGATTTTGGATCATTTTGTTTGTATGTATGTGGACATTGCTGCTATTCACGGGTAACATATGCAATACACCATCATGAACTTTTACCTGTGAAAGACTGAAGTGCATGGATTTACAAAGTGTAAAGCATCACAGGGAGAGGGGAGACATGATTCAGACACGCACATATACACATAGCCAGCACAATGTCAACAACAATGGGTTGGCACTGGATGTTGAGACAACTGTGAGGGCACAAATACAAGCTGAAAAAGCTGAGATGTAGCACAAGCCTGTTTTTTTTGCCCTCAGAGTTGTCGACAGCAGAGACTCATTACCACCTGAGGTTGTTGACGCCCCATCCCTGCTGGCTTTCAAGAGCAGGCTGGACTCCACTTGACAAGACAGGAAATTTCTCCACAAAGTTTTGCCCGCCCACGCAATGACCACAGTGTTCAAAGTTAGGATAGAATAGCTTAGGCTGGCAAAGGCCAGATTAAAGACCTTTAGCCTGAGTAAATCTGATCACCGTATCATATTGTAGCGTGTCGTATCAAATGATCCCATTTGGTGGAGGAGTAGCGAAGAAAGACGTGTATAAATCAGGTTGCAAGTCACAATACAGATAATATCTGACCAGAACTTTGCCTGATATTGATATTCGGTTGCAAGTTCTTGTCAGCAAAAAAGCAGTACATTGGGCAAATCGGGTTGCAAATCTCAACACAGATAATATCTGACCAGAACTTTGCATGATATTGATAGTCAGTCACAAGTTCTTGTCAGCAAAAAAGCAGTATGCTGGACAAATGTATTGTGATTCAGCTGATACGTTACATTGTAGTTACTTTTTACATGGTGCTGTCATAATATGCTTTTGTGTCCCATTTGTAAACTATACACATCACGGCAAAAAAAAAGTGATGCTGGTAAGGAGGCATAATCTAACAAGGCTGCTGTGAGTTGTAACTTGTTTTTTTTATGCCCAGTCAACCAGTGCAGTTATATCATGGACTGTCGACTGGAACTTGTTTTTTATGCCCAGTCAGCCAATATGGTTGTATCAGGGGCTGTCAGTTGTAGGGGGAAAAAATTGATTAGCATTTGAAATATAGAACACAAATACAACAACAAAGACCTAAGTTGCCTATAATAACTCACCTGGCATGTGTGTAAATACAAGGTACATAAACTCCACCAGAGGTACATCCTCGTATGGGCATGGTAAAAATGTTGACAACAGAGTTTGTGCTTGCAGTTTTGATTTCAAAATGCGCACCTTAGCTATCAAAAATAATTGGGTCAAACAGTATTGGTCTGTCTATCTGGCTTTTTAGCTACAGGTTAGTTTTGGTCTGTCTGTCTCGCTCTGAGCTACAGGTTAGTTTTGGTCTGTCTATCTTGCTATGAGCTAAAGGTTAGTTTTGGTCTATCTCGCTCTGAGCTAAAGGTTAGTTTTGGTCTATCTTGCTATGAGCTAAAGGTTAGTTTTGGTCTGTCTTGCTCTGAGCTACATGTTAGTTTCGGTCTATCTCACTCTGAGCTACAGGTTATTTTTGGTCTATCTTGCTCTGAGCTACAGGTTAATTTTGGTCTGTCTCGCTCTGAGCTACAGGTTAGTTTTGGTCTGTCTCTGAGCTACAGGTTAGTTTTGGTCTGTCTGTCTTGCTCTGAGCTACAGGTTATTTTTGGTCTGTCTCACTCTGAGCTACAGGTTAGTTTTGGTCTGTCTTGCTCTGAGCTACAGGTTAGTTTTGGTCTGTCTATCTCACTCTGAGCTACAGGTTATTTTTGGTCTATCTTGCTCTGAGCTACAGGTTAGTTTTGGTCTGTCTATCTCACTCTGAGCTACAGGTTAGTTTTGGTCTATCTCACTCTGAGCTACAGGTTAGTTTTGGTCTGTCTGTCTTGCTCTGAGCTACAGGTTAGTTTTGGTCTATCTCACTCTGAGCTACAGGTTAGTTTTGGTGTGTCTATCTCACTCTGAGCTACAGGTTAGTTTTGGTGTGTCTATCTCACTCTGAGCTACAGGTTAGTTTTGGTGTGTCTATCTCACTGAGCTACAGGTTAGTTTTGGTCTATCTCACTCTGAGCTACAGGTTAGTTTTGGTCTGTCTGTCTTGCTCTGAGCTACAGGTTAGTTTTGGTCTATCACTCTGAGCTACAGGTTAGTTTTGGTCTATCTCACTCTGAGCTACAGGTTAGTTTTGGTCTGTCTATCTCACTCTGAGCTACAGGTTAGTTTTGGTCTGTCTATCTCACTCTGAGCTACAGGTTAGTTTTGGTGTGTCTATCTCACTCTGAGCTACAGGTTAGTTTTGGTCTGTCTATCTCACTCTGAGCTACAGGTTTTGGTCTGTCTATCTCACTCTGAGCTACAGGTTAGTTTTGGTCTGTCTATCTCACTGAGCTACAGGTTAGTTTTGGTCTGTCTTGCTCTGAGCTACAGGTTAGTTAGTAACTGGAGTTAATGCCTTGTCAACTGTATGGTGTCACCTCAGGATGATAAGGTGGCTCAAAGACACATTCAGTTCCACACATTTTAGTTCTAACGGGTAAACCGAAGAGTAAATCCATATGGCAAAAGTTGCTGACATACTTGCACCACTGGATGAGTGTTTTTACTGATAGAAATGAACATGTTCATGCAGTGTGCTTGTGTGCTACTTTTGTCTGTTGGCAGCTCTGCGTAGTTGACAGAGCATTAAAATTATAACAATTACGTGATGCTGTTTGTGTTTGTATGCAGGTAGGAAAAACAGTGACTGAATAAGAGTGTATGAGTGTTCAGTCTGCATGCTTGGAAGTTATAACATTTTCTGCACAACACCTGTACATGCAGACATGCTTGCTTGTTCATACGCTGTGAGTAATATACATACGTATGCACACACGCACGCACGCACACACACACACACACACACACACACACACACAAACTCTATACATTTATATACAATGATGTGTCAACCAAACTGTTTATGGTTGAATGGCATCATTTGATATGAGTACTCCTTGCTTTACCATCTCATTTACATGTACTGTCTCTGCACATTCTCTATTAATCTTCAAATAAATATAATAATTATAATGGCCAGTTTTTATAGTAAACTTGCTAGAAGATGATGGAAGCATTGCCTGCATTAAATTAAAACCATGTACCACTCGATAGTCCCAGAAGGAACATGGCCTGTGCAACTTTACCTCTTTTTTTTTCGTCTTTTTTGTTGTTGTTGGGTGAAGAACATTTCATGGTTTTGAGCAGATGCCAGTAATAAGACGCGTGAGTCAGCGGCGTGTGGCTGTCACATGACAAAAGCACATGACGCCGAGAATTTAAAAAAAACGGCGAACAGAGAACGATATAAACTTACACTCACAAGAAAGCCTCAAGACATCGTGGACATGGCAGCAATCTTGGTCTTCGCGGTGTTTTCATTGCTGTGTGGCATATCTGGCCTTCCACAATCAGAGTTTGTTGTTAAATTTGAGTCGCCAAGTGAAAAATCGACGTCGAAAGGATGCTTGATCCGCAAGACTCCACGGGTCTACCCAGCAAGGTGAGAAGAACGTCGCTGGACCTAATTTTAGGTATAGATGTGACGGGAGGGGAGTGGGCACGTGCAAATCAGATGGTGCTTTAGATATAGATACAGATTTAGGGACTTGGCAGTAGGCCTCGCGGCCTTTTTACGTCCCTTCGTATTGTTTTAATTTTGGTCTGTTATGCATGCTTCAATTTTCCTATTGCATTACTCATCATAATTTTTTTTTTATTTTTTATTTTTAAACAACAACAAAAACTAAACTAATAAATTTGGATCTTTGTCAAGAAGACTTAAACTGGTTAATAGATTGTGCTTTTTTTTAAGTACATGTTAAAAGTGAATTCCAGGTTGGTGCAACTCAATTGCTAAAGGCAAACTTCCTGGTTTGAGTTTTTGCAAAATGTACACATAGTTTGTGCTCAGAATTTCTAGTGCTATCAAGTTTAGTAATACTGATAGTAGTGGTAAAGAAATCTTCAAATTTCAAATCATCAATTCCATTAATTATTTTAAATACTTGGATAAGGTCATCTCTATATCTTCTATACTTTAAAGTAGGGAGTTTTAATTGCCTCAGCCTTTCTTTATAATCAAGATCTTTTAGTGCAGGTATTAATATGGTGGCTCTTTTGTGAACTTTCTCGATGGCAACTGACTGTCTTTTTAGTTGTGGATACCATACTACATTACCGTACTCTAGGTGTGGCCTTACCAATGATTTGTAAAAATTAGTAAGAATTTCTCCATCTATAAAAGTAAAAGTTCTTCTAATTATACGATTCATACTGTTAGCCTTGTTAATAGAATTTTGTATATGAGCATCAAATGAAAGATATTTATCAAAAAGAACACTTCTCCTGATAACTTCTCCTCTTCGCATTTTGCTATGTTGTCATAATTATATTTGCTTAACTTCATTTTATAGTCTATTTCCTGGTTGTTTTTACCTATGTGCTTAATTTTACATTTAGTAACATTAAAATATAAATTCCACAAATCTGACCATCTCTGTAGCCTAATGATGTCCTCCTGTGTTCTGCCAGAATTATTGTTGTTTTGGGTGATGATCCGTCGCTTGAAGTACTAGTCCTCAAATGTGGGGGCCTTCACTTGGGCGTCACTGAGGTAGTTCCAGTTGGTGGTGGTGTGGACAAAAAACAAACCAACAACAAAAAGAAAAAAGTTCTTGTGTTGTTCACTGTTTAGGTGCGGGACTAAGAATGGCCTGGAGTTAATTGTTGCCTGTCTGTCTGTAATGTTCATTACCGTCAAGTCATGGAATTTGGTTGGCCTAATATGTTTTTTGCTTGTTCAGTTGCTGGAACTTGTGGAAGGGGTTTTAAGAACTGTTCAGCTGGTATGGCCGGTCCCAACCCCTCAAGTGGGATCTTGATCTGAGGGATCTTGATCTTGATCTTGATCTTGATCTTGATATACTACGTCACCAGACCTAACTTTAGGTATAAATGCGACGGGAGGGAAGTGCGCGCGTGTGAGTTAGATGGTGCTTTTGGTGGCGATTCGTCATCTGAAGTCCTCAAGCGTGGGGGCCTTCACCTGGTCATCACTGAGGTAGTTCCAATTGGTGGTGGTGCAGACAGAAAAAAAGAGTTATTGTGCTGTTCAGTATTTGAATGAGGGATCATCCTCTGTACTTCAGCCAGATTCCTAGACTGGAAGGTGTCCGTGATTGACCTGACAGAGGGTTTATATATATATATTATATATATGTGAGAAGAGTTTAGAAATGTGTATTTGCTTCTGACCTGAGTTTGACTGTTCTGAGGTGACTCTGTGTGGTTGACATTATGACAGGACATTACAATCCAATTGCTACTACTACTACCGTCCCTAATAAGCATTATGGTTTCTGTGGACGTTAAGCACCATGTTTACTAATTACTACTACTACTACCGTCCCTAATCATCCTTATGGTCTCTGTGGACATAAAACAACACTGAACTTGGAAGGCTATGCCATATTCAGGTTTGGGTGGTGTCGGCAAAAGGATTGAGTACTGAGGACTCACCCATTTACATACTGTAATCAATTCAAAGTTACTTTTGTTGCAAGTATTGGCTTCATTTGCTAGATATGACCCTGTTTGACTGATTCTGATGATATCTGTGGCCCAAAATGGTGTTTAAAATATTTCCAACCGTCTCCTTGGATATTAACTCAGTTAGACTATAGTGTCGGTTATGCTAATTTTTAAATAGACAGCAAGGCACCATAATGATAATCCCTGTAATTTCAGAGTAAAAAAGGTCTCACTGTTTATTAGTATTACTGTCAAAGTGTCATGTTCCCTATCTCAGTATTTTGGGTAAAAGCTTACAAGTTGAAAAAAAGCTGCAGACTCTTGGATTTACTCACAACCCATGACAGTTTTAAAAGCTTGTGATATTTTTGTAGCGCATGCTGTGACATGGGCATGAAACTACATGTTTGTGTGTTCATTGTTATGGACTTTGCAGAACATATCCCCGTGCATATGAGGCAGCTGGCTATGACAGTTCAGAGCTTCCCAAGGCTTGGGACTGGAGAAACGTGAATGGAACCAACTATGTCAGCCCGACCCGCAACCAGCATATTCCTCAGTGTCAGTTACTCCCTTAGCATCATACTCTTACTTTTGGCCTTGTTCTTCATTTAATCATAATCACATTCCTCAGTGTCAGTTACTTACTTAGCATCTTACTCTTACTTTTAGCTTATGTTCTTCATTTAATCATAATCACTTTTCCATCACGTGTCAGTGGCTGACTATGCCTAAGGCTATGATTATTCATGTGTGCAGGTATGCATTTGTCTTAACTGTTACAATCGGTCACACACATTTCACTCCAAAATAACAAAACAGAACAGTAGATTAAAGTTTGGTCTTTATTTTCACACACACACACACACACACACACACACACACACACACACACACACACACACACACACACACAACATACACACACACACACACACAATGAGTACAGCAGAAACTGGGTAGTGATATTAGTTGGTGTGGAAATACTGTGAGAAGAGGAAGGTTTTCAGTTTGGCTTTTAAAAGGTGATAAGACAAGTTCATAACAAGTTCAACTAAAGGCCACGCTTAAAAGAATAAAACTAAAACTTGGCAAGTGGACATTTTAACGAGTGCTCAGCAAAACATGAAAATGTAATGTGTGCAGGCATGTGCACACAACACACACACACATATACACACACATACACATACATACGCACACACACACACACACACACACACACACACACACACACACACACACACACACACACACACACACACAACACACACACACACACACACACACACATATAACCACACACACACACACACACACATACACATACAACACACACACACAACACACACACACACACACACACACACACACACACACACACACACACACACACACACACACCACACACACACACACACACACACACACACACACACATACACACACACGACACACAACACACACAGACACACACACACACACACACACACACACACCAACCACACTACCTCATGCCCCTCTTCCTCATTCACCCGCAAACATCCCCCAACATGGATTCCTTTTTCTCTGTGTTTCTTTCTTTCTCCATTACCGAGAGGAAGGAAGGCCTGGCATTAGAAAGGAAAGAACTTGGGGGGTGGGACAGGGAGGCAGGGGATTATAATATTATACCTTAGTGTTCCATAGAAAGATTGACATCTGGTGAAGAAAGTCGCCAATGGTCTGGCAAAACCGTGCCTCACTGATTTTGCTGTTTCAGAGGAGCATAAAATAAGGCTTAGTTACAAGTACAACACATTATATTCAAAGAGCATGGGCAAGAAACTCACTACTCGGTGAAAGTTCTGCGTCCTTTTGGGCTACTTATGTTAACTGCCAAAAAAACTGCATCAACGTGATGCATGATGTCTGGGACATCGGACCTGTTCATTGGATGTGTACATGCTCAGTGATCTTTCACCAAATGTTTTTGTGTTCACATGAGGGTTGGCAAAGGTATGGGTGTTGGATGCTGATTGTAATTGTCATATTGAAAATGCCTTGCGTGAGTTTAAAAAAAGAAGATTTTCCGTTCTTGTGCCAGACTGTGGCTCCTGCTGGGCGATGGGCTCCACCAGCGCTCTGGCGGACAGGATCAACATCAAGAGGAAGGGTGCCTGGCCCACCACCTACCTGTCTGTGCAGGACGTCATTGATTGTGGCGATGCTGGGTCCTGTGAAGGTGGAGATGACGCAGCTGTTTATGAGTATGCAAGCAAGAAAGGTATCCCGGATGAGACGTGCAACAACTACCAGGCTAAAGATCAAAGTAGGTATTTGTGTCTGAGTGGGGTAGATGAGGGTAAAGGTGCTTTTTTTCCTGTTTGTGTTGTAATGTATGAGGTTATGTGCACTTTTTGTCATGTGTGTGTTGGTTGGTAAAAAGGCTGGAACAGAACCCACTACCTTCCTGTGTGGTCTTGCATAGATCTATAGAACATACACCACCACACACACACACACACACCACCATCATGCACACACTTGACCACACACACACAGTACAAGTACATACACACCACACCATCACACACGATGCACACACACACACACACACACACACACACCACACCACACACACACACACACACATAATACTTGTACACACGCACACATGCATGCACACACGCATGCACACACACACACACCAGCACACATGTACATACACCCCCCCAATCCCCACACACTGATGCACACAAGCACACCACACACACCACAACACACACCACACACACACACACACACACACACACACATACACAGCTACACACACACACACACCACACACACACACACACACACACACACACACACACACACAACGCCTCTCTCTCCCCTCCCTCTTTTCTCTCTCCCTCTCTCTCTCTCTCTCTCTCTCTCTCTCTCTCTCTCTCTCTCTCACACACACACACACACACACATGCTCTCTCTCTCTCTCTCTCTCTCTCTCTCACACACACACACACACACACACACACACACACACACACACACACACACACACACACACACACACACACACACACACACACACACCACACACACACCAATCCAAAAACTGTACCGTTGGATTGTCCCTCCAAAAGCAATAAGCCAGAACAATGGCCAAGTAATCACTCAATCAGTCTACATGCTGTGAATTTGGACAGTTCCAGCAGGAGGACTGTTGTGAGCATATTAAATACTTACAAGTGCATTGCATTCTGACAGTGTCGACAGTGATAGAAACTGCTGTTAGTGACTTTTATATGCTGAGGACAACTGCCACCGCCCTTCTACTGATGTTAGACATGTTTTAACATTAAGGACAGTTTGTGTGTTTGGTAAAATGCTGTAGTTGTACCCATTTCCACTGGGGCAATGTATAAAGGTGCACTTGAATGAGCCTGAGATCTTGCCAGTTAACCCCTTCACTGCCCCAGCCTGTAAAATTTACAGGGTGAAAGATGCGCAGACGTGCCTCAAAAACAGTAGTTTCTGGTCTTATAACAAATCTATTTTCAGTGCTATGCGTTTTGATGAAAATCCTTTTACATGCCAGTGCAAAAAAGAAAACAGGGTTTAAAATTTTGCACTTTTATTAGTCATTTTCAAGTGACATGGCAGTGAAGGGGTTAAAAGTATTTAAAAAAAAAAAATCATTAAAAGGAATGATATATTTTTGAAGAAAAAACAGTTTTCTTTATTGTTGTGACTTACGTTTGCTTCCTCTGTTGCTCAGGTTGTGATGAATTCAACAGGTGCGGCAGCTGCACCCCGCAACAGTGCTACACCATCTCAGATTACAAGGTCTGGAAGGTGGGGGACTACGGCCCGTGTTCTGGACGAGAGAAAATGATGGCTGAGATCTACAATCATGGACCAATCAGGTGGCTCTCTCGCTTCTGTTCTCGTTTGCTTCTGTTTACCTTTTTTTTCTTTTTCTTCCAGACAGTGCATAGAATCTAGGCTACGTGATGTGTATTGAGAGTTGCTCACTTTTTTGATGGACGTGTGTTGGTGTTTGCATGCATTACTTTGTGTATGAACTATGATGTATGATATGAACAGGTGTGTATAATATTTACATGTGTGTGGAGCTCTGTGTGTATGTGTGTGGAGGTGGGGGTTGGGGGTGGGGGGGGGTGCATGAGTATAGTGTAGATGGATGTGTGCAACACCTTGAAGCAGACGATTTCAGACCCAGACTTCCATCAGAGTATTCCCCAAAGAGCAACCAAGCACAACATAATCTACCACCACCGAACTCTCCAGGTTAGCGATATTACAAGGTGCTTGACAATCAACACCTTTTGGGTTTTGTTTGTTTCAGCTGTGGAGTGGAGGCAACAGACAAATTTGAAAAGTACACTGGGGGAATATACACAGAGTACATCAGGTCTCCTGGGGTAAGTTTTATGTAGCTAAGCAATCAACAACATACAGTAAAAGTGACAGATTGTAAAATGCAGATATGTCCATGTTGTTACAGGCAGTGCTTTTGGACAAAGTTTGGAGGGGAAAAAGATTCTCTCTCAAAGTGGTAGTAGGAAGGGGTTGCTGGCGTTACATAATGCAGATATACATTATGAGAGACTGCAGTTAAGGAAGACGTGGCAGTTTATCCTGGGTTTGTTTGACTCTTCATAACCTCTCCATGAAGTGGTGTGACCAAAAATTGTTTTGTGTAGAGACGGCAAGATTCAGTTACAGCTGAGAGAACTTGTGAACTTCAGTAAACTTATGAACGTCACTAAGATTAAGAGCAGCTTACCAGGTTGTTTTTCCTTTTGCTTTTTTCTTGAGTTGTGTGTGCATGTAGGGCAGGTCAGTTTGGATGCCTGATTATCCTGCAGACTGCATTGGCATAATGTGTTGTGTTGTTTTGTTTCACCTCTAGATCAACCACATCATCTCCGTGGCCGGCTGGGGTGTGTCGGATGAGGGTATCGAGTACTGGGTGGTGCGCAACAGCTGGGGAGAACCTTGGGTGAGTGCCCCCCCCCCCCCCCCCCCCCCCCATTGATCCACCCTACAACTCTTGCATTAATCCACCCTAGACCTCTTGCATTAATCCAGCCTACACCTCTTACATTAATCCAGCCTACACCTCTTACATTAATCCACCCTACACCTCTTACATTAATCCACCCTACACCTCTTACATTAATCCATCCTACACCTCTTACATTAATCCACCCTACACCTCTTACATTAATCCACCCTACAACTCTTGAATTAATCCACCCTACAACTCTTACATTAATCCACCCTACAACTCTTACATTAATCCACCCTACAACTCTTGCATTAATCCACCCTACACCTCTTACATTAATCCACCCTAGACCTCTTGCATTAGTCCACCCTACACCTCTTACATTAATCCATCCTACAACTCTTACATTAATCCACCCTACAACTCTTGCATTAATCCACCCTACACCTCTTACACTAATCCACCCTACACCTCTTGCATTAATCCATGAGAAAGAAAGTTTAAGTTCTGATCAGTGTCCATTGAAGCATCAAGCACACACACATACCTACACCCACCTCCCCACACACACATATACACACACAGATACCTTTATTGCTAATTTTTCCAAAAGATAAGGAAGTCATCTGAAAGTACAGTTGAATCCATATTAAAAACAACAACAAACTCTCATCTGTGGAATTCAGCTTGAAGCTGCCAATTACAACCCGCACAAGACTGTTGATGCACATCACTCACAATGAAATAAGTAATTTTGCAGATACAGTGCAACAGAGTGGACTGTTTTGGCATTCTCTGTTTCACCAAATGAATGTACTTTCCTTCTTCAGCTTGTGTAAAAGCACTTCTAGCAAGGGGCCACCGATCAGGGTAACTGTGTACATGCTGTAGAATTGAATGCTGCACAGGGTAACTGTGTACATGCTGTAGAACTGAATGCTTCACAGGGTAACTGTGTACATGCTGTAGAACTGAATGCTTCACAGGGTAACTGTGTACATGCTGTAGAACTGAATGCTTCACAGGGTAACTGTGTACATGCTGTAGAACTGAATGCTGCACAGGGTAACTATACATGCTGTAGAACTGAATGCTGCACAGGGTAACTGTACATGCTGTAGAACTGAATGCTGCACAGGGTAACTGTGTACATGCTGTAGAACTGAATGCTGCACAGGGTAACTGTGTACATGCTGTAGAACTGAATGTTGCTCTGCTGTGAAAGCACAGAGGAGATGAAGTGTGCCCCTTTTTGGTGATCTTGCTGCCTTTCATAGCAGTCTAGGCAGCTATAATCAATTCATGGCCAGAGCAGTTTGTGCCCCATACTGTACTGAGCAACTTCCAGATAAATGACTGAGTAACAGGTAGTTTTACTCCTTGCTTGTATTGAGCAACTTCCAGATAAAATGATTGAGTAAGAAGTATTTTAACCCCATGCATTCATGGCATTTTTCTGGTTCCCATGAAACAGCTGGCTGAAGCGGATGTAGTGCCATTTTCAGTGTTTGTTGTTTTGTGACTGTGTGCAGGGTGAGATGGGGTGGGCCAAGCTGGTGACTAGTTTGTACAAGGATGGCCACGGCAATGACTACAACCTGGGTGTAGAGATGGACTGCCATTTTGGTGACCCCATTGTCTAGAAAAGGATGGCCACAGCAGTGACTACAACCTGGATGTAGAGATGGACTGCCATCTATATCGTCTTTGTGGACTTGATTAAACTTGGACTTGACTTTGTGGACTTGATTAAACCCCAATGAAAGAAAGAAAAAAGACTGCCTTTTTACTGACACCATTGTCTAGAAAACTGCTTTCAGTTTCAGTGTTTGTGAGCTGCCATGATATTTTGTTGCTCATATATTGAGGTGGTTGGTTTTGCTTTAGCTTACTTGATATTTATTCCCTTTGCATGTTGAAAAAAAAAGATCTGCAATCTTTTTCTTCATTTTTTTCCATGTGTTTGTTTTTTTGAAAATGAAAGAATTGTGTTTAACTTTTATTACATGGGTGTTTGTTTGAGTTCTATACTGGTAAATTGTGACATCAGTCCTTAGAAATAATCTGAACTATGTATTACTGTCATGTTCCTTCAAAAGTTGTGCGCACTGGTTGACTGGGCGTAAAACACCAATAATTATTTACTTACTTACTCAAAAGTTGTGTGCTCAGGCATTTGAAACATGCAAACCAATCCATTATTAAAACTTTGATATATATATACTCTTTTGATTTAAGTTATTTCTTATAAATCCCTTGTTAAAGAGTTGAAAAATGATTATAAGACAGTATCATATTCTTCAAATCAGAATCTCAGGTGAATTTTCCCCAAAACACATCGAATAAAATGTGTAGGAGCTCGGATGAAGTGGCTTATTTCAAGCTGCCACTGGTGATGTCCGCAAAGTTGAAAGCCTGTTCTTAATATAGCTTTTCCAGCCAGGCAATGTCTCACTTGTCAAAGACATCTTTGGTCACTTCGGTTCTTGAATATGAAAACAGCAGGCTATCTGTGCCCAAATCTTTGCTGGGCAATTTGCCACCAAGCACATGCCTTCTTTAGTTTCTGCTCCAGCTGTTGTCAGATGGGTCCCACAGCATCCGCTGGTGCTCAGCTGTAATCAGATGGGTCCCACAGCATCCGCTGGTGCTCAGCTGTAATCAGATGGGTCCCACAGCATCCGCTGGTGCTCAGCTGTAATCAGATGGGTCCCGCAGTGTCTGCTGATGCTCCAGCTGTGATCTGATGGGTCCCACAGCATCCGCTGATGCTCCAGCTGTGATCTGATGGGTCCCACAGCATCCGCTGATGCTCCAGCTGTGATCTGATGGGTCCCACAGCATCCGCTGATGCTCCAGCTGTGATCTGATGGGTCCCACAGCATCCGCTGATGCTCCAGCTGTGATCATGGGTCCCACAGCATCCGCTGATGCCCCAGCTGTGATCAGGTGGGTCCCACAGCATCCGCTGGTGCTCAGCTGTAATCAGATGGGTCCCACAGCATCCGCTGATGCTCAGCTGTGATCAGGTGGGTCCCACAGCATTCGCTGATGCTCCAGCAGGGGAATAAAAACTTCAGTCTTTTTGTCCTTGGCAGCAGTGTCTTCCATCATCTGCAGGGTGATATGCCTCACAGTAAACAGTTATGGCCGACCACCTGATCATGACCAATAAACTGACAAGCCAGTCAGTGGCTGGCTTTGGCCGTGTTGCTAAGACTTTGGTGAAACAAACCTTGGCGAAGTTGTCAAAGCTGTCTCACCAAGTAGTTTTGCTGTATATTGAGAATGGGCTGGTGGGCTCCAGCCTGGTGTTGCTTGTTACATTCCACTTCTTTGCTTTTGATAGTACAATGGGTTTGATCTATGATATAAAATGTCTATGTTGTAGTAGAAGTTATTAGACATGGATGTTATGCCTTTGCTTTACAAATGGCCAGTAGTGTAATTTTGTAAGTAAGTAATTTGGTACTAAATTTATGGGTAATGTAATGTGTCTGTCTCATATGTATATATGTTGTAGAGTCGCCTATACTGTATCTGATGTAGAATCTAACACTGTTATGCAAGTGGATGTCGGTGTACCTGTCTGAGTTTCATGTCATCTTTTTGGCGCAAAATTGACACTTTGACAGGGTCTTGTACCTATTTTTGTGTCTTGTACCTATATATGTTATCCCAGTTTTATTGTTTTAACCCCTTCACTGCCATGATGTGATTTGAAAATGCCCCATAAAAGTGAGAAATCTGAAACACTTAACCTTTTTTGTCTTCTTTTTCACACTGTTATGTGAAATGATTATCATCAAAACGCATAGCATTGAAAATAGATGTTATAGGACTGGAAAATATACTGTTTGCAAGCGCGTCCATACATTATTTTGCCTGGAAATTTTACAGGCTGGGGCAGTGAAGGGGTTAAATGTGTGATTTAAAATAGTATTTGTTCATCCTGAGATGGTCTGTGCGCTTGCCAGGATGTTAAATTCCAATGCACTAACTTGCACAGTTGCCTATATTGAATCTGATGCAAAATCTGACATTTTACATTGATATGGAACTTTTGCACTCATTGAAATGGAAAAACTGGAGAAGATGTTAGCAGCATGCAAATGTAATATTAATTGATAATGGTTTCACATATTGGCTCAAGTTTCTGTGTTTACAAGCATTTAAAGGCAGATGATTTGATAGCATGGTTTTGTGCTGGAACATTGAAAACTTTTTTTCATCCATTATCAACTGTTGTAGATCTGACATTACTGTAGAACACATGAAGATTTACAATGCAATGAAAATTTCAATTGTGCTGAATTTATGACCCTCAGTACTTTAAAGGTTTACTGGTGGGTTTGTTTTTGTTTTTGCTGTAAGTGTTATGTCATTCCAGGGTATTGTGCTGAGCATGTCACATTTGTGGTCAGATTGAAACACCTCCATTGCTCTATGAGTGATGCTGTCTCTGTCTTTGACATGTTGTTTGGTAAAGGGTTCAACATTCCCCAGATGTGCGGTCACAAGCCTTTGTGCCTGAAATGGTGCAAAACTGTCAATAAAGAGAGATGGAGAGAAAAAAAGGGTCAAAATGAGAAGTGTAACTGCGTTTATTATGGAGTGTATGTGATTGGTTCATATTATAACCTTGTGGAGTTTCTGACAGACTGTACATTTACATACGTGATAATGATTGCATGCACACACAGACTAGCTCACACACAGTGACAAAAAGGATAAGTTTAGAATTTGTGAGATAGGTGAAATATTTTACAGAATGTTTTAGGTGTTAAAAACTGGTATAAATAGCGGCCCCCACCTACCACCCCCCACAAAGGTATACCTGTCATATTATACTTTTTGTGTTTAAAACTCTTATATAAAAGCATGGAATTAAGTTTTCATTCCTTGCAAGTTTTGAACTACCTAAAAAAAAAAAAAAAAAAATCTGGCTGAACTAAAAAACATAGCTTCCTGTTGTTATCAGTTGCTATGAAAGAGACTTTTTAAATTTTGCACGATGATCATTTTTGTGTCAGTGAGGGATCTCTATACCATTCTAACAAGACATGTGGGTATGTCTATGTAAAACAATAGTAACATAGCACACACTTATAAATGCAACCATGCACTACAAAGGTCACAACTGACGCTTACAGATAAACCTTTCAAACTTACAAACATTACTATAATTTTTACAAGGCAGAAGGACATTTAGGAATATTTACATAAAGCTTTTCTGAACAGGTGGGTTTTGTGATTTAAAAAAAAAAAGTTTTTAAAGAAGAGAGAGTGTCCTGTATGTCGGCTAAAACTGCTTGAGAAGTACGTCACAAGCTGCTGTATCATCTGTGATCTGAACCAGACTGAATCACAAATGAGACATCATTGTCTCTCCAAATGCGTCACAGGTGCTGTATTAAATCAATATTTTATGTCTGTTCACAGTAAGGTGATATTAGACCCTGTAATGTTATGGGGATTATTTGTATAGCAAACACAGGTAACACAAATTGTTACTGCTATAAGCTACTTTTATTTTGATACACAGATAGAGCATAGAGCATGCATCTTCCCTAGAGGCTAGCTGCACACTGACTGCTGATGCTGAAGTCCAGAGGGATGGGGGTGAACAGGGCCAGGCCCTAAGCATAACCAAAATTCAAAGTCATACTACAACAACCTCCCCCCCCCCCCCCCCCCCCCAGGAAGAAAAAAAAAAGAAGAAGAAAAAACAAAAGTTTTATTTTCAGACCACAGCTATATGTTCCAGACAGCAGATGGTGTCTGATGGAATGTGAGCCATGCTCAGCCCAACTGTGGAGCTGAGTCAAGGATGGCTTGCCTCTGTCCCAGGACATCTAAATGTAGATACAGTGTTCATAGCTGTCAACCCCTTTTAGGAGTAAACCTTAGTCCAGAGTTTGTGAACCTGTATTTCCCTTATGCAGGCCGGGGTAATTTGTTACTTCGCTGGTGGCAGCAGCATTTTGAATTCCAGCTGGCGCATGTGGCAGTGGAAGGCAAAAGCAATGCGCGAAGTACACATGCATGACTTCAAATCTCACTGCCGACAAGATTTCTTAGCCTATCGCACTAGGACAGTCAGTGGGCATTTGGCAATGGCATGCATCGGCTGCTCGTTCAACAGTTTTTCAATCTTTTTGCTCAGATTAAAACAACAAAATCTCATCAAAATTATGTTTTCCTGTATCCATTTTCCAATATGGCCATATCCCCCCAAAATAATGAAAGAACTGTATTATATACTGTAAACTGTATGGGTTGACAGGGTATGGGTGTTTGATGCCCCGCCAAGACTCATCCCCTTCCCATATATTTTTGCTGGTGTGTCTCCATTATGATCAGTGACTGTGAGTTTATTGATTAGTCAACGCACAAGGGAGTTAATTAGCGCTTGAAAGACATCACACAAACACAACAATTACAAAGACCTGAGTTGCCTACAGTAACTCTCACCTGGCATGCAAGTAAATACAAGGTACATAAACTCTACCAGAGGTACATCTTCAATTGATTACTGTCCTGCATGCACTTTTACAATGGTTAAAAGGTTTTCTATGTTGTCTGTCTGTATATAAACCTATTAAAAGAAAAATAAATAAATCTATCGCCATTTACATTTCAAAAATGACAGCAGTTTTTCTTGTATAAATTCTGCAATTAGTGCAGTTTGTGGTCATCAGTCTTTTTTCAAGGGAAGCTACTTTAAAACACTTCTGGGAGCGTCGACTGCTGCGCCGTGTTGTTTCAGTTTCATCTGAAAAACGAAGTTAGACTTGAATGTTCATTTTTGACCAGAATGCCCCCGTTTAAGCTTTTCTTTAATTTGAAATGGCTGGCTGTGTAAACCTATCTTTGCAGCGTTTTGATATGAAACAGCGTCAAACAGCGTCGTGTGAAACTGCAAGGACTTTGCCCCAGAACCCGGGCTGAACCAGATTTTCAGATCGTGTGGACATTCAACAATATTTTACTTAATTTTTCGTACTTTTTAGCGTATGTCCAGATTCGCAAGTGTTAGAAGAGCTGAATTTTAAAATAATTTTTCGCTTCAGCTGTGCACTGTAGCGAATTTCTTGATAGTCGTAAACTGTGCAATTTTATGGGCGTGCCGTTTTCTTTACGTAACAGGAGAAGCCGAGATGACATCAGTTGCATTATAGTTTATACTGAATGACTGATGTAGATCTAGATTTGGACACAGAAGAGTCCGAAAAGGGCACAGAAGCAACCTGTCAATAGCTATGAATTTTGACTGTGGACGTGAAGTGGGGTCAGTGACTCAGTAGGGAGAACAAATGCATTTCTGAAGGAAATGCGCTACCAGTCATTATTTAATTTAAGGAAATGTTGTTTTTGCAGGTCATGTTGCGACAGATTTGTAAATCCGTTGCCATAACAGCCGAATCAGTAATGCCCTTGGTACAGGTCAGGATGGCTGCCAGTGCCACTGGCCCCAAACTTGCAGGAAAAGTCGCTGTTGTTACTGCTTCCACAGAGGGGTGTGTATTCTTACAGTTTACGCACACACACACATACATGCACACACACACACACACACACACACACACACACACACACACACACACACACACACACATGCACACACACATATGCACACACACACATGCATACACACACACACACACACACACATACACATGCATACTCACACACACACACACACACACACACACACACACACACACACACACACATGCTTACACACACACACATGCACACACAGACATGCATACACACACACAGACATGCACACACACACACACACACACACACACACACACACACACACACACACACACACACACACAGACATGCATACACACACACATGGGGATTGGGGATAGCTCAGTGCACAGCAATGAGTGTGTTACAAGTAACAGGCAGCAAAAATATAACTGGGCATAATGGATTTGAATTGGGTGATGCATACCTGGCTGTTTATTGCCTGCTAAGAGCAACAGTGTGATCTCACTACACACAAGGCATGTGTCAGTAACAAAAGTGTTGTCTGCTCAGATACTCAGTAAGCAGTGAGACGGTAAGTGTAACAGTGTAAGGATGCAATGACTGGGGCAGGATTATGGTGGAAGTACCCTGTGTACTTGTCTACATGATATTATTAATGTGTATCATATTCATAGCATCCGGAGTCTGCAAAAAGGCCCGTTTAATTGCTGAAAAATCTTGACATAGATAGTTTATGGGGCTAGTGATGAGGAAGTAACTACGGAAACTTACATGTTCATTCTGTTTTCTGTTGTTTCAGGCATTGGTCTAGCCTGCACAGACAGTTCGTGGGGCCAGAGATGAGGAAGTAACTGCAAAAACTTATGTGTTCTCTTCATTTTGGTTTCTGTTGTTTCAAGCATTGGTCTAGCCATCGCCAGGCGGTTGAGTCAAGATGGGGCCAAGGTGATGATCAGCAGTCGCAAGCAGCAGAATGTGGATGCAGCGGTGCAGCAGCTGCGCAGCGAAAACCTGCAAGTCTCTGGTGTTGTGTGTCACGTCTCCAAACAAGCTGACAGAGCAAAGCTGATTGAGGAGGTGACTTGCGTCATTATTTCTGTATTGCGATAAAACTGCGGTGTATATAATATACAGGAAGTGATGAAGCCTTGTGGTCACTTTTTGTGGGAATCTATTCCCATTGCACGCATAAGATGCTTATTTGGATGTCAGATTAATGCCTTTATTGTTCCTTGTGGGAAATTCAGATTAGGTAAGGCACAGCAGCCACAAGAGCAGCGCTAGCCATTCCGACTAATGCGTGCAGTATTTCTGTGTGTCCAAACTTTGGTATGGCTGCCAGTGCATGGGACTTGTAATGTGTACATGGATGCTGATACATGCGGCTGTACACAGGGGCTGTGCAAACACTGTAACAGAGTCTGCCCAGGATGTTTTTTTTTCTCTCCCTTGCTGCACTAGGGACTCAAACCTGCATCAGTATTGCACGTGGCGTTTTAGTTGGACACTACCAACTGAGCAATCCCTGCCCTTATGATATTGCCTTTTGCATTATAATCTTGCAAGGTTGCAAAATTGTCCTGACCACTATAAACATACATACTCCATACAACTATACTATGTATGTATGACATGTTTCTTTTTTGTTTTTGTTGTTGTTGCTGTCTTTTAATTACAAAAGAAGGTTTCACATATGTAACCAGTAAACATTTTTGTTAAATCGGCAGCTCATGTAGTAAGTTTTATTTTTTTTATTGCAGACTGTGAAGCAGTTTGGTGGCATTGACATTCTGGTTTCGAATGCCGCTGCCAATCCATACTATGGCTCTCTTCTTAATGTAAGTTCATCATATATGCCATCACAACCACATGAGCACACAGCTTTGGCCCAACTGCCATTGTTTGTCAATGAATGATGGGACAGTGAGGCACACACGCTCAGCTGTTAACCCTTTCACTGCTATGATGTCAGTTGAAAATGACCACTAACAGCGCAAAAATTGGAATCCTTAGACTATTTTTGTTTTCTTTTTCACATTAGCATGTAAATGGATGTTCATAAAATGCACATTATTGAAATTAGATTTGTTATAGGACTGGAAACTACTGTTTTCAGGCATGTGCATACACTTTTCAGCCCAGAAATTTTACAGGCTGGGGCAGTGAAGGGGTTAATGCTGTGTTAAAAAACATATTTTCATGGGTGCAAATCCCCATTGCTTGCAATCTTCATGTGTCAAAGGGTCCCCTTTTAAAGCCTCTGATGTCAGATTTTTCTGTCAGTGTATGGAATTCCGTCAGTTGAGGAGCGGCAGGGGTCATTGTTGAGAAGAGAAAAATGTACAAAGCTGTATTTGTGATTTTGAGTCCTTTTTACTGCAGATTTTTTGTAATACATTTGTGAATTTTGGTCAAAACTGGTATTGTGGAATCTGATGTCTGAGCCTAGTGTAGACCAGAATTAGCTTATAGCTTTGTGTTTGTGCTCCATCTCCTGACTGGAAGTCTAGTCTAATGTTTGTCTTCCTGGTTCTTCCACTTCCAGCTTAGTTTTTTCCTTCCTGCCTTTTGGAGCTTAAAAGGTAAAAATGATACGTAACATTACATGATCAGTGAATCAGACTTTGGTTGTAAGTTGATGAATTTTGTTTCTGCCTGAGAAAGGCCTTTGCTGTTCTCTGGGCATTATTTTTTTATTTTTTTAAAAATTGTTATTATTGGACGCTTTTATATAGCGCTACTCTCCGCTCTCGAGCAGACTCACTGCGCTTGCATGTGATTCTACATGAGTGAATAGTTTATTTTTTATAGCGCGTTTTTGAATATCCACCGAAGTGGTGTACTTACAGCGCTGGCATGGCTGGTGCCACATGAAACTGCTGCCATCTTGGCGCAGTTCTGTGTACACCATACAACCATGCACCATGTCACTTCATGGAAGCCACATACGTAAGGTGTATGCGTGTTTAGCTGTAACCTGCCATCTGCGCTTTTGGCAGAATGACCGGGGTCTTTTACGTGCTACTGCGGTAACACGGGGTGGAACGATACGAAATTAGAGTCAGCACAGAAAGTTGACCCTGGAGAAGAAAATTCTCCTGCCACTCCAGCGGGGATTCAAACCTGCGACCTTTCGATCAGGAGTCCGGCGCTCTAACCACTGAGCTATCCCCGCTCCCCCATTGAATTATATCAATGAATTAACTTTCAGGTGGGGAAAAAATGATGACAAATTAATTGTAAGAACATTGACTGTGAACTTGTTTTCTTAGTTTTTTCCTTCACAGCACCATTATTTACCAGACAAGTTTGTTTCTACTCAACAAATTTCATTTTATCTTTTTTTCTTCTTCTCCAGACCCCAGAGGAGGCATGGGATAAGGTAAGTGGGTTTCAGTCAATCAGTCGACCAAGCAGCCAGTCACAAAATTCAACTCTGCAGCCAACAAGTAGAGATTTGTGAATGTTCTTTCTGTCTCTTTGTTCCAACACTCTGTCTGAAACACATTTCCAAAAGAAATTTGATTCTTTCAGTCAGCCTCTTCCATTAAACTGGCACTTAAACTCACCTTTTTCCAACATGATACTGATTGGTACGTGTGTGTGTGTGTGTGTGTGTGTGTGTGTGTGTGTGTGTGTGTGTGTGTGTGTGTGTGTGTGTGTGTGGTGTGGTGTGTGTGTGTGTGTGTGTGTGTGTGTGTGTGTGTGTGTGTGTGTGTGTGTGTGTGTGTATGACAAGTAGGTTATATCTGCTTGACTCAGTGCATCTCACTCAGTGGCGTTTGTGTATTTTATGAAGTAAATGTTGCTAATAATTGTAGGTTGCTATGAGCTCTTGTGAGAAAGGGCGCTTTATAAATGTAAGTTATTATTATAATAAAACACGCATCCCAGCCTCCGATCTCCCTTAGTAAGTTTATTCACAAAATGAAAGGTGGGATGTCTTTTACCTGTGCTTTTACATGGGTGGTAATTGCTGATTTGCAGATTTCCACATTTATTGTAAATTTTGTTTTTGTTGCATACGACAGTTACTTTTGTGCATGACGTCAGTTGACACATACATCTTTGGAAGTGTAAGACAGCAAGGTTCACATGATGATCTGTTGGGCTTTATATTTAGGGTGATGACTGATTTTGTTTCAGATTTTTGATACAAATGTGAAGGCAACATTCATGCTTTGCAAAGAATTTGTGCCCTATTTGGAAGAGAGAGGGTAAGTCCTGATTTTTTTAATTTTTTTTAAATTTAAACAGCTGCTGGGCTAGTATGAAAACATTGATTGAAATAAATGACAGTTTTCTGAATGTTTTATATTTGGGCAAGTAAGCAAAAGTTCTACATTGTTCTAATTGTTGGTTAAGTTAAATTTGTGAAAATACTTAGAGGTTCTTTATTGTTCTGATTGTTTGATGTGACTCTAATTATGTACAGTTTACCAGTGATTTCAATTATGTGTAGTCTTCCAGAAAAATGTTACCAAAACATAATGGAAATGTTCTTGATAGGTTCTTTAAAAAAAAATTTTTTTTAAAAAGGAACTTGCCTTCACAAAATGTGTTTGAACAAAGAGGTAGAAGAGATAAAAATTGAATTTTTTTAATAAATGAAAGATTTTGTTTTAAAATGCTTCCTTGATTTTATGTTCAGTTTGTAAACTTAACTTTGATGGTGGGTAATAAGACAGACTGCGTGCAGCAGTGACAAGGGTTAGTAAGTAAGTAAACATGGTGCTTAACATCCACAGAAACCATAAGGCTTATTAGGGACGGAGGGAGGGGGTATGGAGGTGGGGGGAAGACGGAGATTATATACATATCGCTACACTGCCACCACCAGAATGATTCCTGCATTAAGATGTGCAGTGATGAGAGCCATTCTAATGTTTCAGTAGGAAGTGATGGACAAAGTCACAAGACAGTGTCCACAAACCACAACCTTTTTGAGGAGAAATGAGAGATGAAGCGGTATCGAACCGAGGTCCTTCCGCTTACCAGCCTAACGCCTTACCGTTAGGCCACACCGGCTGACTAAAGTGACAAGGGTTCTAGCTCCTCCATGTTTTTTATACACTACCTCTGAGACTGGGACCACAGGTCTGGGCTTGCGCTACGTACGGAACAAGATCAAAGAGGCCATGGGAAGCTGTTAGGTCAGCTGTGACGCGTGACGGTATTTTGTACAGTCGGGTCCCAGTAGCTGCCACTAATGCAAGAGAATTGTATACTTCGGGTCCCAGTAGCTGCCACTAATGCAAGAGAATTGTGAACTTCGGGTCCCAGTAGCTGCCACTAATGCAAGAGAATTGTGAACTGACAATAAAATCAACACAGCATTTTAAGATAAACACTGTCATTGTTTAATTTCTTCTTCCTGGCCTTTTTTGGGACAAAGAAAGATTTGCACAGTTAAGAGCTTTTGACTGAGGAACAGGATATTAAGCAGCATTTCTTCCCCGTTGACGGAGTGCTTAGGTTTAGCTAAAACTGTTGAGCAGTTCATGACACAGGTCTTAGTACCACAGTCATTTTTCCACTAGTACAGCAACAGTACTGTTTTTTGTTGACATTTACTTATTATCTTCATGATGCTCAGGATGCTTCTTTATAGTTACCTTATGATGATGCAGATTGTGTCTTATTTTTTATTGCATGCGTCATTTGCTGTAAAGCTATGGATATGTTTGCTGTCGGCAGGGTTGGTGCTATTGTCATTGTATCTTCGATAGGTGGCTACGCACCTCTGTCGGTAAGCTGGTCTCCAGGGACAGTAGTCTTTTGATGGCATGTCTTCATCCACTTCTCGTAACTGGTAGTGGCCCTGCAAGATTCATGTGGAAAGTTTGTTTGGCAGGAGTGCTCTGTCCTGTGATGATAGCTGGTGGTGTCCCTTGTTTGCCCAACTTACGTGGAGTTGGTGTGCATGTGTGTACAGTTCACACTGCCTGTCCTCTTGCCAGTCGCTTGCTAATATTGGAAATAATGAAGCAGTTTGGAAAACATGATCATGTTTCTAAACATGTTTTTTTCTAGTTACCCAAACACGACACTACATTTTGCCCTCGCAAAAAATATGAAGCATCAAAATTTGCTACAGCGTACAAAAACAATGTTGTAAGCTGATCCAACCAGCGTACAAAGACAGTGCTGTAAGCTGATCCAACCGGCGTACAAAGACAGTGCTGTAAGCTGATCCAACCAGTGTACAAAGACAGTGCTGTAAGCTAAGCCAACCAGTGTACAAAGACAGTGTTGTAAGCTGATCCAACCAGCGTACAAAAACAGTGTTGTAAGCTGATCCAACCAGTGTACAAAGACAGTGTTGTAAGCTGATCCAACCAGCATACAAAGACAATATTGTAAGCTGATCCAACCAGCATACAAAGACAATATTGTAAGCTGATCCAACCAACATACAAAGACAGTATTGTAAGCTGATTGATCCAACCAGTGTACAAAGACAGTGTTGTAAGCTGATCCAACCAGTGTACAAAGACAGTGTTTGTAAGCTGTTTGATCCAACCAGTGACAAAGACAGTGTTGTAAGCTGATTGATCCAACCAGTGTACAAAGACAGTGTTGTAAGCTGATCCAACCAGTGTACAATGACAGTGTTGTAAGCTGATCCAACCAGCATACAAAGACAGTGTTGTAAGCTGATCCAACCAGCATACAAAGAGAGTGTTGTAAGCTGATCCAACCAGTGCACAAAGACAGTGTTGTAAGCTAAGCCAACCAGTGCACAAAGAGAGTGTTGTAAGCTGATCCAACCAGTGCACAAAGACAGTGTTGTAAGCTAAGCCAACCAGCATACAAAGACAGTGTTGTAAGCTGATCCAACCAGTGTACAAAGACAGTGTTGTAAGCTGATCCAACCAGTGTACAAAGACAGTGTTGTAAGCTGATCCAACCAGCATACGAAGACAGTGTTGTAAGCTGATTGATCCAACCAGTGTACAATGACAGTGTTGTAAGCTGATCCAACCAGCATACAAAGACAGTGTTGTAAGCTGATCCAACCAGCATACAAAGACAGTGTTGTAAGCTGATCCAACCAGTGCACAAAGAGAGTGTTGTAAGCTAAGCCAACTTGTCTAATATGCAGGTTAGGATGGGGCTTCTTGTTTATGCACATAGCTGTATTCAACACAGACATCATGCCTCTGCTCCTGCTGGAAGACATTCTTTTAAGTCCACCCCCAATCTGTCAAAGAAGTAGTGGAGTAGTCATCAAACCTGGACGGTCCTACAATGTCCGTGCTTTCTCAGCAAGTTTAGGCTTCTTCCAGCCTTGAAGCTGGATGAATGTCAGATGCGGTGCTCCAAAGTAACGTACAGAGGACCCCGTCGTTTTGAAACCCAACCTTGAATGTTAGTGATTGTGTATGTACCACAAATACATTGCCAGTGTTGTCAGCATCCTGACTGCTGCTGATCCAACAGCTTTGTCTTCATTTCCCTGGTCAACCATTATTTAGAGTTCAGTTGAAAGACAGGACCCCACCCATGTTTTTCAACTCTTACAGAAACCAAGTATGTTGTTGAGCCCCGTTTTTAAAGCACCCTGGCCTCTTAGACCTCATTGTTTGATCTAGCCGATGCCAACAAGACAAAATGCAACTCTTCCAAGCAGAGCATACCCCCAGTGTATGAAAACTACAAAAGCCATGGAAACGTTAATACTGCTTAGTCATTAAAACAAGCAAAGATGCAGTCAGTACCAACAAGACAAAATACTGTCATTGGTGGGAGCTGCCACAAGCATCGTTTTTATCATGACAAAAGTTTTGTCATGACAAAACACGTCTTTTGTCGCGACAAAAGTATGCTTGCAGCAACAAAAGTTTTGTCATGACGAACATAATTTTGTCACAACAAAATACTTTTGTCGCGACAGACACGTGTTTACTGTGACAAAACTTTTGTCATAACAAAAATGCTACTTGTGGCAGCTCCTGCCAATGATAAAATACAACCCTTTGGGGCAAAGCATTCCTGAAAATTATGAGTACCATGGAAAGGTTAATAGTGCTCGGTCAGTAAAACAGAACGTCCCCCCAGTCATCCCCCTACCGCTTGTTACTGACACAGTACGTGATTCAGTGGGAAGATTTTGCCTCCCCAAATTAACCAGTTGACCAACCGGTTGTTCATCATCTGCTGAATGTAATTCTTTATTTGGGATTGCGAAAAATCATCAACTTTACTCGGGTGCAAGCGAAGTTCTCAGATGAGGTTTTATGCGTGAATCTTGCAGTGGAAGCTTTGGGTGCCACTTTCACTTCTTCTGTCTTTACATTTTTTCTGCTGACCCCCCCCCCCCCCCCCCCAAGTATTTGAAAATGATATGTCTTTGTTTTGAGGAAAAGCAAGACAAAGGAACAGAGCATTATTGTGTTCCAGGGGTGGTAGCATTGTGCTTGTGGGATCTAGTGCAGCCTACAGCCCTGCTGGGGTATGTTGTTTGCCGTGAAAAATCCCCCCACCCCTCTCCCCCAACCCCCAGTTTCTGTTGAAAACCAAAATCAAATGTTTTGAAAGTTTATTGTTTTGCTGCTGCCTACCAATTAGGTTCATGATGACTTATTGTTTTGCTGATGCCTACCCATTAGGTTCATGATTACTGATTATTTTGCTGCTGTCTACACATTAGGTTCATGATTATTATTGTTTTGCTGCTGCTGACACATTAGGTTCCTGATTACTTATTGTTTTGCTGCTGTCTACATATTAGGTTCATGATTATTATTGTTTTGCTGCAACCTACACATTAGGTTCATGATTACTGATTGTTTTGCTGCTGTCTACACATTAGGTTCATGATTACTGATTGTTTTGCTGCTGTCTACACATTAGGTTCATGATTACTGATTGTTTTGCTGCAACCTACACATTAGGTTCATGATTATTACTGATTGTTTTGCTGCAACCTACACATTAGGTTCATGATTACTGATTGTTTTGCTGCTGTCTACACATTAGGTTCATGATTACTTATTGTTTTGCTGTTGTCTACCCATTAGGTTCATGATTACTGATTGTTTTGCTGATGCCTACACATTAGGTTCATGATTACTGATTGTTTTGCTGATGTCTACACATTAGGTTCATGATTATTATTGTTTTGCTGCTGTCTACACATTAGGTTCATGATTATTTATTGTTTTGCTGCAACCTACACATTAGGTTCATGATTACTTAGGCAGTTACCTGCAGAACTCCTAGTCCTGGGGTAGTTGGGGTGGGGGGTGGGGGGTTGTGGAAGGGTTGAAGAACTATGTGGAAACCAACCACTATTGCGTGCTGAATGTTGGCTTTTTTTCTTTACAATTATGCCTTAAATAAATGAAAAAGTAGGATATGTTTCTGACAAATTAAATGTATAATGTGCAGAAACTGCAAATGCATTTAAAATCAATAAAGTGAAACATTTGCATCTGGAACTTTTAACAGCAATGTTTTACTGTTGTTTCTTTTTCTTGTTTCACACACACTCTCTCTTTGTGATGTTCTTACAACAGGACTTTGTGGACATACTTTTCTGTACAAGGAAACAGATATGGCACTATCAATATTTTTGGGAAAATTCAGCACCAGTTCTACCATGTGTTCTGTTGTTATGGTTGTTTTTGTTCATATGCCTATAGTCATAGCTTTACCCTGGGCTGGAAGAGACTTTATGTATGCAGTCGTTTTCCTCCTCTTAATGAATACATTGGTATATATATATATATATGCAGTATGTCCTTTGTTTCAGACAGCTGATTATTGTAAAATTATCACAAATGGGATACACAAGTGAAATGCAAAGAACTCTTCTCACTTCTCACCAAAAGTGAAAGTGAAGCCACATCCTACTTTGATGAATGGAATTGCTGAAAATGAGAATTAAACAAATGTTGCCTGTCATTATTGTGGAAGACCCACTGTTTGCCATATTTATGATTTCTTTGTTCTTCTTCTGTCAGTTGATTGGTGCTTACTCCGTCAGTAAGACTGCGCTGTTGGGACTAACAAAAGCGCTGGCACCAGAGTTGGCCAACAGCAACATCCGCGTCAACTGCCTGGCTCCAGGCATCATCAAGACCAAGTTTAGCAAGGCTGTGAGTGGTGCTGTGTGTATGTGTGTGTGCGTGCATGTGTGTGTGTGCTGTGTGTGTGTGCTGTGTGTGTGCATGTGTGTGTGTGTGTGTATGCGTGCATGCATGTGTGTGTGTGTGTGTGTGTGTGCGTGCATGCGTGTGTGTTTGTGTGTGTGTGTGTGTGTGTGTGTGTGCGTGTGTGTATGTGTGCATGCATGTGTTGTTTCTGTGTGTGTGTGTGTGTGTGTGTGTGTGTGTGTGTGTGTGTGTGTGTGTGTGTGTGTGTGTGAGCAGATGTGTTTGCACTTGCATGGGTATGTGTGTATGTACATGTATGTATGCGTGTATGCATGTGTGTGTGTATGTGTACATATGTGCATGTATATGTTGTATGTGTATGTGCTTGTATACATTTGCATGTGTGTGTGTACTGTATGCATGTGGGAGGGAGGTAGGGGGGCATGTGTGTGTTGTGTAAAAACATTGGGCATAACATGCTTGGTCAGTTGGTATATACACATGGAAACTATTCTACAGCGATGAAAATGAATGTTTTGTTTCTCCATTTGTGCAGCTGTGGGAGAACGAAGCAGTGTCAGACGTAGCTCTGCAGCAGGTGCCCTTGCACAGGTAAGTTCTGGTCTCTGCCGGAGGACAAAGTGGCATCAGACAATTCCTCTTCTCCACATCACCTCACCCTCCTTTGTCCTTTACATGTGTGGCCATCAGTAAATAAGTTGGTGTTTTACGCCCAGTCGACCAGTGCGGTTATATCAGGGCGACTGTGTCCATCAGGTTTTGCTGTATTTTCATCATCAGCTATGACACCGCCAGTTCTGTGCTGTGTATTCAGCAAACAAACGCTGGAAGCTACCATTGTGTGGGACGCTGCCGCAGTTGATCTCTGCATCACAACTGGACCAAGTATGCTTACAAGAGCCCAGTCCTCTAGCAGGAAATGGAGAAGAAAAACCCCTTTCAAAGTCCTGTAATACACCAACCTACATCCAAGTAAGGGCCCTCTACTTCAGACGAGTGACCAGAATGCTGAAATGAGTTTCTGAACCACAAGGTGTTTCTGGATATAAGGTGCATCCGCTGAAATTTGCTGTGTAAATGAAATATTTGACAGAGTACTTGTGAGCGTAAGGCACAAAGTTGATGGTGGTCTCATGCCTGATGATCAAAACAAAAAGAAAAGTGGCATGATATGGGGAAATGGAAGTGTTTAGGTAATGTTCAGTGTATCTGAATGCAGCCAGTGATATGTAGGCTAACCCAATTCTCATCTGCTGTGGGACTTGTGAACAATATGAAGTTGGAATCGAGGCATTTTTTGGCTTTTGTATTTTGGTGTTAACATATGTTTTCTTTTTGGTTTCCTAATCTTGCACCTTAGAGATGGCCATACTCACAGAAACAGTCACACTCCTAGCATCGCTTTCCGGCACCTTCCTCCAAATTCTGCCAGATTTAGTTACGCCACTGAAGGGGCACTCTTTATCTCCGCGCAGCTGTCCACCGACGCCGTCAGCGCCCTCTGAAAGGTTTGGGTACTGATAAGACTGTGGAAGCAGCCTAGTGCCCAAGCACACATGTAAACATGAGACGCGACCACCCCGGGTAAAAAAAAAAGTGCTGTGTCGATTCAAATGATTTTGGTTTTATTTGAGCTGGCGTAAGCAATATGGCAACATAAAACAAACATCTAATATAACTTGAGTTGTTTGTAACAAACTTACTACTGTTTGAGCACCAACAAAAAACTGCTCGTTAGCTGACAGTTTTCTGGACCCTATGGCGTAACTAAATACAGCAGTGGTTGAAGGAAGGATGTCGTAAACCAGTGCTTGGAATTTGAGAAACAGTATTACTGTTTTCCTCACATGAGCTTACATTTGAGGGGAAGAGGTATTGCCCTCTAGTCCAAAGCATGTAATGTTCCAGGTGTCTTCTTGTTGATCACTCAAATGAACCCACTAGAAACTTTGCACCACAGTAAGATTGCTGAAGACTGTAGGTTGTCCAGGTTGGCAAGCCCTCTTTTTTCCACCAAAGTCAGTCTCCATTGGCCAGAACAGATGCCTGAGGTTGTCCAGGTTGGCAAACCCACTTCTTTTCTACCAAAGATTCCGATTCCGATTCTTTATTCACCAAGTTTTACAACAAGGAAAGTGTCTCGAAAGCAGTAAGCATACAAACATAGGCAAACAACAACACTGACATACATCAACTAGCAACCCATTTGCACTAGCAAAACAACACCCAAACGCACATACACACACCTGCGTGCACACACACATACACAAAGTCATGTGAAACTGATGCCTGAAGTTGTCCAGGTTGGCAAAGCCACTTTTTTCTACCAAAGTCATGTGAAACTGATGCCTGAAGGTTGTCCAGGTTGGCAAACCCTCTTTTTTCTCTCACCAAAGTTGGTCTCCCTCAGCCACAACGGATGCCTGAGGCTGTGTGGTGAGCGTGCGTGCAGCAGGCATTCCGTTACCATAGTGATGGTCCGACAGGGACAGAGCTGTGACTGACCATTAAATAATAATAATAATAACTCTTATATAGCATTATACCCATTTCTGAACTTGGCAAAGAGAGGGTGGTCCAGATGGCTCAGGTCTGTGCTCATCCTCCTTCTGTCTACTTTGAATGGTTTGGCCAGGGTCACGGCTACCAAGGCAGACAAGACGGTGGTGCAGAGCAAGAGTACTTGCTGTCTAACACCAGAGTTAAGCATGACTGAGCGTGGTCACCAGATGGATGGGTGACCGTTGCATGCTAGGCTTTGCAGCCGTCCTGAGATTTCTCTGTTGTGCAGACTCTACAAAATTCCATTGGATGAGACTATAAACTGAGGTCCCCCACATGTATACCCCTGCAAAAAGATCACATGCATGCGTTAAAGATCCTGTAGTCCATGTCAGAGTTTGGTGGATTATGGAAACATCAGAATAACCCAGCATGCTCTAAAAGTGTCCGAGTTTTCAGTGTTAAGTCGGACACTATATGGAAGAAGAAGACACTGAATATGAACAAAAATCTGAAACAGAATGACTGCTAGCATTTTAAAACAAGATCCAAACACAGAAAGGTTGAAACGAACGCTTATTTATTTTAACACAGACACACAGTATCAAATTTTTTGGGGAAATCCCCTTTATCAAGGCACAAAACGACACTTAAACAACAGATAAATGGTCAAAAACGACACTTAAACAACAGATAAACGGTCAAAAACGACACTTAAACAACAGATAAACGGTCAAAAACGATGAAAAATGAAAGAAAAAGACTTATCTTGTTTTGATTGATTGATTGATTGATTGATGATCACTTGTATAGCGCTATTCTCCGCTCTCTTGAGCAGACTCACTGCGCTCGCATGTGGCTCTACATGAGTGACTAGCTTTTTATAGCGCGTTTTTTGAATATCCACCGAAGTGTACTTACAGCGCTGGCATGGCTGGTGCCACATGAAACTGCAGCCATCTCGGTGCAAGTTCTGTGTACACCATACAACCATGCACCATGTCACTTCATGCAAAGCCACATACGTAAGGTGTATGCGTGTTTAGCTGTAACCTGCCACCTGCACCTTTTGGCAGAATAACCGGGATCTTTTACGTGCTACTGCGGTAACATGGGGGTGGAACAGATACCGAAATTAGAGTCAGCACAGAAAGTCGACCCTGGAGAAGAAAATTCTCCCGCCGCTCCTGCAGGGATCTGAACCCGCGACCTTTCAGTCACGAGTCCGGCGCTCTAGCTTGTTTGGTACTTGGAAGATTGTTGGCATACTGTGTGTCGGTGTTAAAATAAATAAGCGTTTGTTTGAACCTTTTTGTATTTGGATCCTGAATATGAACAGTTCAGCCATTTTGTGGTGGTTGTGGAGATGCAGTGTCATGTAGGATGTGGTTTCTGAGGTTATAAACTGGCGGTCATTTTTTGTATCAGGATGGTTGCTGTAAAAATGGGCTTAACCTCAAAATGTCTTGATTTCTCCCTGCTGTGTTACTGGTACAGTGCAGTCTTGTTGGACTTGCACGGTTTCTGCGAATGTTTTTAGCCGCCGGGTAGGTTTGTGCTTAAAAATGTCCATTGTTATTATTATTGTTTTAAAGTCACTGGACTGTGTGTGTGGAAATGTGACTGCTTATGATTTTGCTTGCAGGTTTGGAAAGCCGGAGGAGTGCGCAGGGGCCGTGTCGTTCCTGGTGTCTGACGACTCCTCCTACATGACAGGGGAAACCATCGTGGTGTCTGGCGGAATGACATCCAGGCTGTAAATGATACCTTTAGACGATGCCTTCTTTGTGTGTGTGTCAAAGCAAGAACTAAGTGGAAGAGCTATCTTGATGTCTGGCGGAATGACAGCCAGGCTGTAAATGATACATGTAGACGATGCCTTCTTTGTGTGTGTTCAGGCTGAGTCAGAGAGGAGTGCATTGTTTTCAAAGAGAGAATGAATTGTGTTTTCGTAAAGTTCAGCGAAGGAGCTGCACCCCTCGCCCTGATAAACCATGGCGGGTGATAGGATGTAAAAAAACAATAATTTGAGTTGACCCAAAACGATAAAAGGAAGAGTAATGCCTTTGCAAGGAATACCCATTATTTGACTTGGACATTAAAACCTTTCAGTGACAAGTCAATGCCAGAAAGTTCAACACCTGCTGTGCCTGTGCTTTTGATGCATCTTCCACGGAGCAATGCTGTTTGTGTCTGTAGAGGTCTGGCACAAAACTCTGGTTTCTGGCGAAGTGCACAACACTGCACCATTGACACTGTGTCCCTTATGAAATATGTTATTGATGGCAGAGTACACAACACTGCTCTGTTGACGCTGTGTACCTTTTGATGGCAGAGTACACAACACTGCACCGTTATGTACTTTTAAATAAGTACACAGCGCACACTTTTTACTTAAAAGTCCCACACCTGTTTGTTGAAGTACTTTTGGTGTGGAAGTTCTTGCTATAGTCTATACAGATAATAGAAAGCAGTTAATTTTGCAGCGTAAGATTTTAAAGTCACATGATCTAAAGTGCTTTTTGCTTTGTACTCTAAGAGGAAATTGAGCGGGATTGTGGATTCCATTGCTGACATTATGAACCGCTGAAAATGCTACAGCCTGGTAAATGTTACTTTTTGTTTGCTTGTTTTTGTGTTGATGATGTTATAATTTGACAGCGTGTTTACTGAAGTAGTTGAATGGAGACATTACTGTTGCATGTTGTATTCAGCAGATGCTTGTGTACTGATCATTTCTACCATCAACAAATCCCGCATGGTATGCTCGACATGCACAAACAGTTATGAACGTGTGTGATTTGTTTGTCTTACAGATGGCTATCACTGTGTCAGTTGCCTTTTTTGCTGTCTTTTTCTTTTGATGCTAGCATATCTGGAAGAGCTTTAGGAGAGTTTATATGTAGAGATAGCTAAGGTTCGTTCTTGACCTTCATAGCTGGGGGAATAGCTATGTCTTTAAGACTGGCATGCTGAAAAGATGTGGGCTGCTACTTATCCCAAGTTCAGGGTTTGAGAGCATTTAAACATTCAGCTCCGGCCAACTCCTGGGACTTGGTTGTCCACTTTCTGTTTTTTGTGTGCACTTTGTTGCTTTTATTGATGATTCATAACATGTATGAAGTGTTAATGATAACACAGTAGAAACCCCTCTTGGTGACCCGGAAAAGTTGTCTTAAAAGAGGAATAGTCAGGGGTTCTGTTACATGGAACAGTGAAGAGAAGGATTTCAGAGAGTGGTCTTAAAAGAGGAACAGTACCTGCATCAGAGGATCATTTACCTGGAACCATGAAGAAAAAGATTTCAGAGAATGGTCTTATTCAGGGAGTGGTCTCATTCAGGGAGTGGTCTTATCCAGGGAACGGTCTTATTCAGGGAGTGGTCTCATTCAGGGAGTGGTCTTATCCAGGGAACGGTCTTATTCAGGGAGTGGTCTCATTCAGGGAGTGGTCTTATTCAGGGAGCAGTATTATTCAGGGAGCGGTCTTATTCAGGGAGCGGTCTTATTCAGGGAGTGGTCTGGAGTGGTCTTAGAGAGTGTTCTTAAAAGAAGGGAGGTCTCCTGTCCCCGTGGTTTCACTGTAGAGGGCAAGTGCTTGTGGTGGTAAATTTTACAGCGATTTCTTGATTGTGTCTGGATGCGGAGAGAAGAAAATTGTTTGATTATCCATAAATTAAATAATGATTTTGCATAAATAAATGACCGTTTGAAGCCAAGAGAAATGCCAGTCAAAACCCTTCACACTCTTAACAAATAAAAGGTTCAAAAACAATGTCCAAACACATGTGTTTGGATATTGTTCTGGATATTGCACACATCGGCTGTCAAAGCGTTATCCAAGTAGTAATACACTTAGACTGTCAATAAGCTGGATCAAATTTTAGTGGAGTTAAAAAATAATTAAGTGATCAAAAAGTGTACTAGAGTCAACGTAACATAATCAACCATGTCTTTTGTACAAGCGGTTTGAACTAATCTGGAAGGTTTGAATGAATGTGCTGTACTACCCCCTACCCCCACTCCACAAAAAACAACCCCAAACAAACAAAAAACAAGCAAGCAAAGAAACAAGAAACAAACAAACAAAACAAATACAAGCAACCCCCCCAAGACAACAACAACCCCACAACAACAACAACAACAACAAACTCCCAAAACAACAACAACCCCAAAAAAAAAACAAACAAACAAACAAAAATTAAAAAAATCAATCTGTGCTATTAGCTGTAATTAGGTGTACATTTTATTTCATACCAGAATTAACAGTGAACAAAATTAACGTTTGATCTCTTCTTGTTCCTGTGTAGTTCATTTGCATAACAGATTAACAAAAGAGGTTGGGGCGTAAAATGGGGGAGGGGAGAGAGAGGGGTGGAGCAAGCGAGTGAGCGAGAGAGAGAGAGAGAGGAGAGAGAGAGAGAGAGAGAGAGAGAGAGGCAACAAAATTATTTTAAAAACTCTGAAAAAAGAAAAGAAGGATATGTTGGGAAATGATATTAAACAGAATCAGCAAGGGAGCTAATAAGCGCTGGAAATTATGTTGCACAAGTACAACAGCAAAGTCCCGAGTCACCTGCGGTAACTCTCACCTGGCACGCGTGTAAGTACATAAACTCCACCAGAGGTGCATACTCAAAATTAAACAAATCGACACATTTATACTGATATTAAACGAATAGAAACATCTGATGCGTATCTCAGCAGCACAGCTGTTCCAGCATGTAACAAAAGTAGGTATCAAGTGCGTATGCACTTGCAGGTCAAACTATGCAAGTGAGAGAAGACTAAAAGAAAAACAACAACAACAATGAAACCACAGTGGTTCTTTTTTTCTCTCTCCCAAACACATAAAAGGTTAAACATAATAATGCTATTTATTAGAACAAAACACAGCATGCAAATTTTGGGGGGTACTTCCCATTATCAAGCTACAAAACGACACTTAACAGTTAAATGGTGAATAACGGTGAAAAATGCGATGGAGAGCTAATCCACTTCTAGTTTTTGAGGTGAAGTATGTCTGGTGCTTGGAAGAACGTTGAACAGAACAATGGTGACGGTATGACACATAAGGGACAAATACGATTCTGGCATTGCTTTCGTTCATCTCCCTTTTCTTTGTACGAGAAAACTAGCATCTATCCAACAAAAAAAATTTTTTTTTCTTTCCCAAACACATAAAAGGTTAAACATAATAATGCTATTTATTAGAACAAAACACAGCATGCAAATTTTTGGGGTACTTCCCATTATCAAGCTACAAAACGACACTTAACAGAAAAATGCGATGGAGAGCTAATCCACTTCTAGTTTTTGAGGTGAAGTATGTCTGGTGCTTGGAAGAATGTTGAACAGAACAATGTTGACGGTATGACACATAAGGGGCAAATACGAGAGAGTGAAGGCTCGACCGCGGATACCGCCCGAAAAAGACCGGAGAGACCGTGGACCGCCACCAGAACAATGGAAGTGTTAAGGCGGTGTCCGCTCGCCATTGCCCAGCGACTTGTGCACCGCGCAATTACTGTTTGAACTGCCGTGCTTGGGCAGTCACAAGGACAATGTTCGTTGCACTGCTGTTAAGGAACAACCGGAAGCGAAAGAAGTCCAACTCCCTGCTCATGATCTCTTCTGGGCTAACTTGAGGGTCCAGCTCCACCTCCCTGCTCATGATCTCTTCTGGGCTAACTTGAGGGTCCAGCTCCACCTCCCTGCTCATGATCTCTTCTGGGCTAACTTGAGGGTCCAGCTCCACCTCCCTCCTCTTGATCTCGCCTGGAACCCTGATATCTGTTAAGTGTAAAACTTGCTCCCCCACATCTAAGCTCTTATATAACCGTTATGGCTGAATGGGCGTTAAAATCACTTGTCTATCTCCTCTTCGTTGGCATGTCCTCTTTCACGCGGCTACATCTGAAGACCAATCAGACCGTGGAACAGCTTGCACACGGAACGCACCCCGGCCTCTGACCTTGGCCTTTGACCCTCGCCCAGCTCCAGCAGCTTGGACGAGGACACGGAGAAGGAGCGATGACCTTGGAGAGCGGGCGGCAGAGGTGAGGAGTTCAGCACGAGCGTCACGAGCCGGTGTGACGAGGAAGGCGGGTCAGGTCCGTGGGAAAGGCCGACAGCTCCAGCGGTGGTCGTGTTGATCACTTCGCTCAGCCAGGCGGAGAACTCGGGCGACACGTCTGAAGTGAGGCAACAGAACACCATCGTCAGTCAGGTTCCAGCAGTGCCTTTAACCAAATCGTACCCTGCCTCGGGAAACTGAACGATTCTCGATAGTTAACGACCAGCCAACCGCGTAAGTCATATCCGGGTCAACACAAGTCACCAAAGTCACAAGCAAAGTCGGACCTTAGACCTGTATTGACGCCATGCAGGTCTACCAGTCTGACCCACAACTGAAGACATTCGCCACGTTACATTGCTGCAGGTCTGAGGAAGGCATCAGCATGTGACTACAATAAGAGAAGCGCGCTGCTCACGCGCATCTATACCGTAAGCGGAATGCTATGAACATTTGCCAGGGCAGCAGGTTTTGAAAACAGCGTCATCGTCACATCTCCCTGCCTGCAGGACACAGACCCTTGGCTTTAACATCTTTATCGTCACCTCACAGTCGCCTTTCCTTCGTCAACACATCAGATATTCTCCCGTGTCACCGTGTGAACGTTGACAAATGTAAAGTTGCCTATTCATCAAGATATGAGACCATGTAATCTCTCATGTCGGTAAATGAACATCGTCATCTATCAGTCGTCCCTCCACGAAGACAACAGACGGTCTCTCATGTCACTCAAAGAACATCGTCACCTACCCATCATATTTCCATGAAGATGTCAGACGGTCTCTCGTGTCTCCCAGCGAACATCGTCACCTACCCATCATATTTCCATGAAGATGTCAGACGGTCTCTCGTGTCTCCCAGCGAACATCGTCACCTATCCGTCGTCTTTCCATGAAGATGTCAGACGGTCTCTCGTGTCTCCCAGCGAACATCGTCACCTACCCATCATATTTCCATGAAGATGTCAGACGGTCTCTCGTGTCTCCCAGCGAACATCGTCACCTATCCGTCGTCTTTCCATGAAGATGTCAGACGGTCTCTCGTGTCTCCCAGCGAACATCGTCACCTATCCGTCGTCTTTCCGTGAAGATGTCAGACGGTCTCTCGTGTCTCCCAGCGAACATCGTCACCTACCCATCATATTTCCATGAAGATGTCAGACGGTCTCTCGTGTCTCCCAGCGAACATCGTCACCTACCCATCATATTTCCATGAAGATGTCAGACGGTCTCTCGTGTCACTGACTGAGCATCGTCATCTAGAAGTCTTTCTTCCATGAAGATAGTTGGCAGTCTCTCATGTAACTGAGCAAAACATCGTCATCTATCAGTCGTCCTACCATGAAGACATCATGTGGTCTCTCATGTAACTGAGCAAAACATCGTCATCTATCAGTCATCCTACCATGAAGACATCATGTGGTCTCTCGTGTCACTGAGCAAAACATCGTCATCTATTAGTCGTCCTTCCAATGAAGACATCATATGGTCTCTCATGTCTCTCAGTGAACATCGTCAGCTATCCGTCGTCCTTCCATGAAGACGTCAGACGGTCCCTCGTGTTACTAAGTAAACGTCATCACCTCTCAGTCGTCCCTCCATCGGACGGTCTCTCATGTCAGTGAGTGAACATCGTCATCTATCTGTCGTCCTTCCATCGGACGGTCTCTCATGTCAGTGAGTGAACATCGTCACCTATCTGTCGTCCTTCCATCGGACGGTCTCTCATGTCAGTGAGTGAACATCGTCACCTATCTGTCGTCCTTCCATCGACAGTCTCCCATGTCACTGAGTAAACATGCATAAACTTGTCTGCAGCTGGTAGACAAAAGAAATTAAACCTTGGCCACGGTTCTGCCTCCGTTTAGAAAACTAAACATGACTCAATCATATCGAAAGAAATACTGCCTATAATAATTCAACCAATCTTGTTTACCAATTGACTAGAGAGTACCTACATATTGAATCACCATCCAACTAAGTTACTGATTAATTGAGCATGAATTAACTCGTCAATGTAACTCCTGTCAGTTGACGTTAATTAGTATTATTTACACCGATTGGCCTGCTGAAGTGCAGTCTATCAACAGTTAAATGTAAAACGTCAAAGGAAGGACACATTGTCACTAAAACTCCTGGATAAGATTCGAAGAAAAAGAAGAAGAAGACCCCCACCCCTCAAAACAACAACAACAACAACAAAACAACAACAACCCCCCCCCCCAACCCCGCCCCCACAAAACAACAACCCCCCCCCCCCACCCCTAAAAAACAACAACCCCAACCCCAACACAAAACAACCAAAAACAAAACAAAAAAACTACAACAACAACAATGTCACCCCCCAAACCCCCCCCCCCCCAACCCCCAAAACAACAATAACAACAAAAAAGAGAAACCAACCCGGAACTTACCTCCACTTACAACGATCACAAGCAGGTCCGCATTGGTCGCCGTGTTCCCCAGAGCGGAACGAGCAGCGCCCAGCTGTTGTTCGTCACACATGAGTGCAGTCTTCAGTCCACAGATCTCCTGCAGCACTGCCTGGAGGTTTCTGGCGTCACGTTCCGCTTCCGTGTCACGTGGGTCGTGCAGCAGACACACATTCATTGCGTCATTGACGTCATCGTTGACTTCCGGTGAGGAGACGTCTGCCAAGGTCTCCCCGGGGGTGGGGGCGGCTTGGGACAGGGACGTGGTCGTCGAGTTGCCAGCAGGAGAGAAGACGTCTTCGAAAGCTTGTTGGAACATCAGTTTGGCGGCTGTGACGTTCAAGTCGGCTAGGACGTCATTTCTGCCGACGCATTCCAGCAGACGGTCCTCCGCGACGAGCACGTGAACCCTGACGTACACGTCAGCATCTTGCCACGTTGCCAGCATGTGCTTCTGTTGCGTCAGCTTCAGCAGGGACAGGAAGAGCAACGCGTCGTCGTAACGACCGTTGGTGATGTAGCCCTGAACCGCCCTTTCCAAGACTCTGGCGTCTTCGGCTTCCCTCTTGCTGTAGCCAGTGAGGTCCCTGAGGGCTGGAAGCCTGTTACTGTAGTTCTTCGCTGTTGTCAACATCAAATCCTCAGTCAGTGAAGTGTTTTCTTTCAGCTCCTTGAAGCGCTTGTAGCGAAGAGCTTGATGGAGGGAGTAGAGGGAATGCCAGAACGTTTCGTTGATCCTGGTTATTGTAAGCATCCTACGACTCTGGTTACTGAGGGTCTGATTCAGACAGAATCGACCCATCTTCTCAAGAGCTTCCTGTCTTTTGTGATTCTTTTCTCCTTTTGCCATCTCCTCGAACACATGACCGGCTTGTTTCGTGGCTTTGTTGAACAAGTATGAGATAGGCTGAGCGAGCTCAAGGGTTTTCTGGAACTGCTGCAGCGCCTGGTCGTATTCACCGAGAGCAGAGTGTATCAGGCCAATGTGGTAGAGAGCAGGAACGTATGTCCAATTGCTTACTTCCAGAGCTTTATGGAATTGCTCCATGGCTTCCTGCACGTGTTCTGCATCCTTGGAAAGTGGGCGGTGAGGCGTTAGTTCTCCACGCGGAGGACTCACTCGCTGAAATGCTAACTGCTCAAGCACGGTGCCCAGCAGGTGATGAGCCTTTTTCTCCGGGTGGAGGACCACAGCTTTCTCCAGAAGTTCTCTCGATTTGTCCCGTTTCTTCAGGTATCGAAAATATATAGCGGCATCCAAGAGAACCGCGGGATTGTTTTCGGCAAGTCCAAGAACTTCCTCGAAGCATCGATCAGCTGTCAACTCCAGACGGCATCGCTCGGCTTCTATGGCGTTCTTGATGTATTTGTTTTTCTGCCTGCTAAGGATCTTGTACAGTTTTGCCGCAGCCGTGCCTCTGAAGTCGGGGCTGTTCTCCTCTCGCTCCTTGATCTGCACATACAGCTCCATGGCTCTGCGTGCAGCCGGGGTGAAGTCCACATCAGGGTATTTGTAAGTATAGGAATCGTAGGTGTAGCGGTGAAGGGTCTGAGCCAAGGTGTACTTCAGACTGTCATCATGGGGACGTCTCAACAGAAGTTTCTCTTGCAGCTCACTGACTTCATACGGTCTGAACATGTGCCCCAGCCTGCTGTACAGGCACAGGATGTCAAATTGGGCTGCAAAGTAACCATAATAATAATGACAGATTATTTACTGGACGCTATTTCGTACGTTCCTGGAGCGCTTAAAAGGGCCTACGGATACGCGCATGCGTGCGCGCTGCAAAGAAATACATGCATTACTGAGGATGGATTGGTAAAGTGAGAAGAGAGAAAACTACAAATCAGTATGCAGAAGAGAAGATGTGCGTTTTCAGGTTTGACTTAAAAGAATAAAGTGAAACCCGACAGATTGACTGATTGATTGATTGAACTTTATTTCTCAACGGTGAAGATATTAGCACAAAGGCCGACTCATATATCTGCCGTTGCTACAGTACTACTAATAACCAAGACATTCGCAGTTAAATATTATTACAGAAGACTATAGACAAATACAGAATCAGTAAAAATTAAAATAACAATTAATAAAATAATAATAACAACAACAACACATATAAAACCAGACAGCGATAGCAACGGAAATAAAAAAAATAGCAGTGAAAAACAACTGGAGCAAAAAAGTCTAAAACACAGTTAAACACACACACACACACACACACACACACACACACACACACACACACACACACACACACACACACACACACACACACACACACACACACACACACACAAAACAAAACAAAACAAACAAACAAAAACTGGGTAATTTACAGAGAGAGCAGGGGAAGTGGAGGGATAAAATTAAGCTTAAGAAAAACAACAATATCAACAAGGAAAAAGAAATGGATACAAAATTAGTACGTAAAATTAAACAAATTAAAAACACACACACAACAACAAAAATATAAACAAATTAATAAGTAAAAGAAATAGAAGGAATATATACATATGCACACATTCATGTATATACACAGACATGTATGCACATATTACACACACACACACGTACGCGCGCGCGCACACCCCTCCTCCACATACACACACATACATGGCAATGATGTGGCAATGAATATTCTAATAGCACTGCGATGATAACAATATACTACCTCTAATACTATGAACAGAAATTGGAAAAATAAAAGGAATAAAACATTTAAATTAATATTTTGTATACTTCGCACAGAGCTGGTATACAATCAAGACAAGAAATGTACCTCACCATCCAAGGAAAATATATCCATATATTTAAAACATAATTGCACGCACACGCCTGGGCGTGCGCACACACTTATACATAAACACATAAAATGCCAGGTGTATCAAACATTAGGAAACTAAATACTGTACGGTTCAAGACTGAAAACTTATATGTTACATTCAGTACGAAAATGTTGAAGAGCTTTAGATTTGAATGTGCTCACTGAGCGTGCTATTTTAAGACTTCTAGGTAGCGCATTCCAACAAAAGGATCCAGAATAAGCAAAACTCATCTATAAATGTCAATTCTTGTTTTGGGCAAAATAAGAATGCTGTTCCGTGAACTATGGTCGTTGCGCGCTCCAGTGTGGACAAGCCGTCTCAGATATTGCGGTGATTTGTTATGGATAACTTTATGCACTAAGATACATTTATTACACTGAAGACGCTCTTTTAAAGGCAATGGACCATATGAAATGTGCCCTCGTCCAGTTAGCATTGGCGAAGCAGCACAAAGAACTTTGCGCGTTTGTGTACAAAGAGAGGAAGAGAGTTCCAGATCACATGTCCGATGTATTGAAAGGATATCTCCCCTAGAATCCTCCTGTACACCCTAAGAACACGGAAGATCCAAGTATGCGAGGCTGAGCGAAGAGAGCGAGAAGAAGAGTAGAGATGAAGCAACTCAGAAAGGTATGGAGGAGCTGTACCAGAGACAATGTGCAAGCAGGTGAGAGCTATTTTGTATTGAATCCGGCTGCTGATTGGTAGCTAGTGGAGATCGTAGAATAAAGGAGTGATGTTGTCAGATTGCGTTCACAACAGAAATCCTTACTGGTCTGAAATCCAAACATGTCTTGAAACACGCGTCGACAGCGTGGTGTCTCGAAAGGTTGAAATTCGTACTGACACCAGGACTCGTGAATAATAATAATAATGATAATAATAATAATAATAATGGATACTTAGAGCGCCTAACCTAAGCACTTACACATTCTTTAAATGCATTCAAAATTCAACACTTTCAACATGAACGCACGCGCGCGCGCGGGCACACACACTCACACACACAACACAACATACATACACACACACACACACACACCACAACACAACACACACACCACAACACAACACACACACTGACACACAAACACTGACATACACACAGTCGTATATCAGGGCAATGGAACTGAAGAAAAGGTTTTTAAGAAGAGAAAGGTTTTCAAGAAAATAATATAATGAAATAAAGAACTACAAACAAGAGAAAGGTGAATATGTGTTGGTATCAGGACTCCTCACTCAGCTGAAATTCCCTTGTGTGAACAGGACTCATAGCTGTGATAAAAAACACAATCAGAATTCTGCGTCTGAAATACTATAGGACACAGCCTATGTGCGGGGTTAATCCAAATTAACAGAAAACTTCTACCAGGATTGAAACAGAAAATGCACGTACAAGTACATAAAACGCAGCTTTCTACCAAGGCTGAAACAGAAAATGCACGTACAAGTACATAAAACGCAGCTTTCTACCAAGGCTGAAACAGAAAATGCACGTACAAGTACATAAAACGCAGCTTTCTACCAAGGCTGAAACAGAAAATGCACGTACAAGTACATAAAACGCAGCTTTCTACCAAGGCTGAAACAGAAAATGCACGTACAAGTACATAAAACGCAGCTTTCTACCAAGGCTGAAACAGAAAATGTACAGATATAAGTCTCGATCAGAGCAGACGCTACAAATAATCGTTTTCTTCCAGGGCTGAAACAAAAACATAATTACATATTTTTCTACACAGGCTAAAACAGAAATAATTATGTACAAGTACAGATAACACGGCTTTGTACCAGTTGGGAAGAAAATCAAAAATAACAATTAACCCATGTGCAGATAGAATAGTTTCTACCAAAACCGAAACAGTGTTTCCAAGCAACAGAGAACGTCGCGTTAACAAGATTACGGAACACCGCGTTTCTGAGGAATACTGATTGCCGATATGCATGGCAGTTTAAGGGGTCTACCTTCCACTTCCAGATCGTCATACTGCTGCGGGGGGCCATCTCTCAAGGCCTCCAGTTCCTCCAGTCGTCCCCAGGCCTGGCCCGTCTCCCCCTTCTGCCACAACGCATAGGCCGAGTTGGACAGCGCCAGGATATCGCTGGGTCTCTCCTGTACCTCACGTGCTGCCATAGCTTCCGCTTCCGGCACGTGACCCAGCATCCATTGCAAGAAGGTGACGAGGTTCTTGGGGTTTCTGGGGTTCTCGAATGCTTCGTCCTGACTTTGCTGGGTTCTTTCAATTGACTCCAGAGTAGTGCTGAGGCTGTTTAGATACAAACAGATCATGTATGCCGCGACCGTACATCGTACCTCAGCGAGCTGTAACAGGGAGATTGTTGTAGGCTGTGTACCGTTTTTAATGATAATAATAATAAGACACTTATAGAGTGATTTCGGCGTCTCAAAGCCCTCTACAACCAAGTTAAATAAAAGTACGGAATGCAAAATACATTACAGAGAGAGAGAGAGAGAGAGAGAGAGAGAGAGAGAGAGGGAGAGAGGGAGAGAGGAGAGAGGAGAGAGAGAGAGAGAGAGAGAGAGAGAGAGAGAGGGGAGAGAGAGAGGAGAGAGAGAGAGGGAGAGAGAGAAAAGAGAGAGAGAGAGAGAGAGAGAGCGAAAGCATAAGCAAGCGAAAAGGTAACGAAATCACGCGCGCAAACACACACATACACCACACCACATAAGAAGAGACACACGAATCACAACCTCCACCACCACACCACCAGCTACACGACACACACACACACAACGCACGCACCACCACGCACGCACAGCACACACACACACGCAAGCAGCCACCACCACCCCATCACCCCACCACACACACACACCACGCAACAGCACGCACGACCACGCACACCACACACACACACCAACACACCACACACACACACACACACCCCACACACACACACACACAACACACACCCTGGCCTTTGTTGCCTTCTTGGCACAGTCTTGGAAAAACAGATTTGGAAGTTTCTGAAGACGCAGCAGAAAATCCTCATCCTTGCGAGGGTGATTTTCTATTGTTGCACAGTTCGTTTGGTCTGTTGGACAGAGACAAAACGTTTACACTGTTTTGGACAGAGACAAAACGTTTACACTGTTTTAGAGACAAAACAGATTTGTTTGGAAAAGAAACTTTTGTTTTGAAGAGACAAAACTTTCACTGTTTAGACAGAGACAAATGTTTACACTGTTTTGGACAGAGACAAAACGTTTACACTGTTTTGACAGACAAAACGTTTACACTGTTTTGGACAGAGACAAAACGTTTACACTGTTTTGAGAAAAAGTTTTAGAGACAAAACGTTTACACTGTTTTGGACAGACAAAACGTTTACACTGTTTTGGACAGACAAAACGTTTACACTGTTTTGGACAGAGACAAAACGTTTACACTGTTTTAGACAGAGACAAAACGTTTACACTGTTTTAGACAGAGACAAAACTGTTTACACTGTTTTGGACAGAGACAAAACGTTTACACTGTTTTGGACAGAGACAAAACGTTTACACTGTTTTGGACAGAGACAAAACGTTTACACTGTTTTGGACAGAGACAAAACGTTTACACTGTTTTGGACAGAGACAAAACGTTTACACTGTTTTGGACAGAGACAAAACGTTTACACTGTTTTGGACAGAGACAAAACGTTTACACTGTTTTGGACAGAGACAAAACGTTTACACTGTTTTGGACAGAGACAAAACGTTTACACTGTTTTGGACAGACAAAACGTTTACATGTTTTGGACAGAGACAAAACGTTTACACTGTTTTGGACAGACAAAACGTTTACACTGTTTTGGACAGAGACAAAACGTTTACACTGTTTTGGACAGAGACAAAACGTTTACACTGTTTTAGACAGAGACAAAACGTTTACACTGTTTTGGACAGAACAAAACGTTTACATTGTTTTGGACAGAGACAAAACGTTTACACTGTTTTGGACAGAGACAAAACGTTTACACTGTTTTGGACAGAGACAAAACGTTTACACTGTTTTGGACAGAGACAAAACGTTTACACTGTTTTAGACAGAGACAAAACGTTTACACTGTTTTGGACAGAGACAAAACGTTTACATTGTTTTGGACAGAGACAACACGTTTACACTGTTTTGGACAGAGACATAGCGTTTACAATGTTTTGGACAGAGACAAAACGTTTACAATGTTTTGGACAGAGACAAGCGTTTACACTGTTTTGCACAGAGACAAAACGTTTACATTATTTTGGACAGAGACAACACGTTTACACTGTTTTGGACAGAGACAAAACGTTTACATTGTTTTGGACAGAGACAAGCGTTTACACTGTTTTGCACAGAGACAAAACGTTTACATTGTTACATATATGGAAGAAGAAGTAGAAGAAATGCAAGAAGAACAAGATGACGATGAAGAAGGATGACCATTAAAAAGAGGAAAGAGGTTGAGAACAAAGAGGTAGAAGAAATGGTGGGGGAGAAGAAGAAGAAAAAGAAGACGGAAGTGTTTGAGGAGGGGGACGTGGACGACATTAACATCGTTGTGGTTAGAATCAGAACGACTTAGATTTAAACTAACATTGACATCGTTGTTGTTAGAATCGAACGACTTAGATATAAACTAACAGTGACATCGTTGTGCTTAGAATCGAACGACTTAGATATAAACTAACATTGGTTTAAACATTTTTTTATTCATTCATCGTAATCATAAGCTCAACAAATAAGTACAGGAAACACAAAAGCAATATACTTATTTGAGTGTTACCTATAGATAAAATGATAATCACACAGACATTTACGATGGCAAGATGGCAAATTGTTGTCAAAACGTCAGAGGCAACAAAACCAACAAAGACCAAAATGACAACAAAAAACAAACAAAACAAAAAGCAAAACAATAGCAACAAAACGGGAGGAGGGGGTGGGGGTTAAAAAAGCAAATAACTAACCGAATGGTCTAGTAATGTTGTCATAATTATTGATCTGAGAGAGAGAGGGAGAGGATTAAAACGTGTACTTCTTCGCTTGTATCATAAACAAATTTTGGCAGACTTTTACAGATTTACAAGCGGTCGGTTTGGCGCAAAAAGTCGTGGACTATAGCAAATATTTTCTTATTAGTTTCTAAATGTAGCTGGTCGTTTCCAAACAGAAGTGTGTTGATATTTCTTTCATTCTCATCTAGTTTATTAATGGTTTTATTTCTAATACTATTCTTCACTTCACAGATTGTTCCGAGATGTCTGGAAGCAAAAGCAGAACCGAAAGTAGCGCGATACCACAGCGTTGTAGATTGCCGAAGGCAACGTGCAGCTCGTAACGCCTTTTTCGGGACGTTGTACTCACCCGTCATGTTACCGGGCACATTCCGAGCACCGCTTTCCGGCACCTTCCTCCAAACTCTGCCAGATTTGGTCACGCCACTGAAGGGGCACTCTTTATCTCCGCGCAGCTGTTCAATGACGCGGCCAGCACCCTCCGAAAGGTTCGGGTACTGATAAGAGTGTGGAAGCAACCTAGCGCCCAAACACGCACGTAAACATGCGGCGCATTCACCCCGGGTTAAAAAAAAAGAGTTCCGGCTTGATTCAAACGATTTTGGGTTTTATTTGACTGGCGTAAGCAACATGGTCAGTTATAAAACAAACGTCTGATATAATTCGCTCATGGTTCAGGAGCTGTGTGAGAGTCGAGGTGGACGTCCTGGACTGTCCGTCCTAACGAGCCTTCTGGTTTCCGTGGACGTAAAGATTTATTGCACCGTGCTTCGGCATTGGTCACAACTTGTCCCTAATATGTCAACTGACGTCTGAGGACATAAAGCATCACTTCATCATCATCATCATAATTCGCTCAGGCGAAGGAAGAGGAAGAGAAGAAAACGAGAAGAAGAAGAGGTGAAACAACAACGACAACAACAACAACAGCAACAAAACAACAACAACAGCAACAAAACAACAACAACAACAACAACAACAAAGAAAAGAAAAAAGAAGAAGATCAAAGTGATGGGGAAAAAGGCAGAACAAACAACGACAACATTATGGAAAACAACAACAGCAACAAACAACCAAGCTAACAACCAAGCTAACAATCCAAAAGAAATGCATATCCAGACACAAGAACAACAAAAAGACAAGTCGCACCGGACCTTCAGTTGCCATCGTCGTGGTGATGACCAAATGGAGTCCGCGCTGGCTGTGACAAAAGGTGAGTCCGGCTGTTTCTTAAATAGTGCACTAGGCTGACACGTCACCCGGATCGAAAGTACTTTCCCGGAATGTACCAGCCGTATCAGTCACATGCTGACTGTGTCACAGGCACCTGCAGCATCAAACTTTAGAAAAGAGAAAAGTATGCACATCACACGGTAGTTAAAAGAACATCTCTCTTTGTTAAAGAACCACTCCTTCCGATATTTAGGCTCCTGAAGCCTTGCTCCTTTCTGCTGCCGTCGTACATATCACTCTCACGCAAGCAGCACCAGATTTGATGATGATGAAGTGATGCTTTATGTCCTCAGACGTCAGTTGACATATTAGGGACAAGTTGTGACCAATGCCGAAGCACGGTGCAATAAATCTTTACGTCCACGGAAACCAGAAGGCTCGTTAGGACGGACAGTCCAGGACGTCCACCTCGACTCTCACACAGCTCCTGAACCATGTACCAGATTTGTTGTCGATCGCTTCTATATAGCGCTGTTATCCGCTCTCGAGCAGACTCACTGCGCTCGCATATGATTCTACGTGACCATGTTGTTTGGCGTCCGCACAAAACGAGGTTGTTATCAGGGGGGAAGGGGAGGGGGGGGGGGGGGAGGACGGAGAGTGAAGGCTCGACCGCGGATACCGCCCGAAAAAGACCGGAGAACCGTGGACCGCCGCCAGAATGTTAAGGCGGTGTCCCTCGCCATTGCGCAGGGACTAGTGCACTGCGCAATTGCTGTTCAACTGCCGTGCTTGGGCAGAGTCACAAGGACAGTGTCCGTTGCACTGCTGTTGAGGAACAATTCGAAGCGAAAGAAGTCCAGCCTTCGCAGCCCAGCTCCACCTCCCTGCCCATGATTTCTTCACATTTTATCCGGGTTTTGAGCAGACAGGATCTATATTCGTGCGCGCACAGCAGCTGACTGCGGGAAGCCAACAAAGGAAATGGAGGTGTGGGATGGAGACACTCCGTGTCAAACTATGTCCTACCTGAATCCAACAATATTGCGGTGTCGAGCAGTTTATTACCGGGAAGCTGTCAGTGTGACATTAACACAATTCACAATTAATTACTGCGTCCACAGTGCCCTGCTGCTGGTAACAAAATAAGGACAGAACAAATCCCGTGACAAACCACGTTCTACCGGAATCAAACAACACTCTAGTAGTTGTCTATTCTGAGGGTAATTTGGCTCTCTTTGATCTCATCCGGTTCTATGTTCCGTCTCGCCAACTCCGCACGTCTGCCGATACTCGACTCTTTCCTCTTTTATTCGATCACATCAAGACTTCGGGTCGCCCCTTCTTCTATCAAGCATCATTACTCTGGAACAATCTGCACGACTCTCTTCAACACCCTTTTCCGTAGAATTGTTTAAATCTGCCCTCAAGACTAATTTTTCTCTCCTGTGACCACTGAACAGATTACTGTACGGCTTACCTCAGTGTGTGTGTGTAGTGTGTGAGTGTGTGTGTGTGTGTGTGTGTGTGTGTGTGTGTGTGTGTGTGTGTGTGTGTGTGTGTGTGTGTGTGTGTGTGTGTGTGTGTGTGTGTTGTGTGTGTGTTGTGTGTGTGTGTGTGTGTGTGTGTGTGTGTGTGGTGTGTGTGTGTGTGGTGTGGTGTGTGTGTGTGTGTGTGTGTGTGTGTGTGTGTGTGTGTGTTGTGTGTGTGTTGTGTGTGTGTGTGTGTGTGTGTGTGTGTGTGTGTGTGGTGTGTGTGTGTTGTGTGTGTGTTTGGTGTGTGTGTGTGTGTGTGTGTGTGTGTGTGTGTGTGTGTGTGTGTGTGTCTGGTGTGTTGTGTGTGTTGTGTGTGTGTGTGTGTGTGTGTGGTGTGTGTGTGTGTGTGTGTGTGTGTGTGTGTGTGTGTGTTGTGTGTGTGTTGTGTGTGTGTGTGTGTGTGTGTGTGTGTGTTGTGTGTTGTTGTGTGTGTGTGTGTGTGTGTGTGTGTGTTGTTGTGTGTGTGTGTGTGTGTGTGTGTGTGTGTGTGTGTGTGTGTGTGTTGTGTGTTGTGTGTGTTGTGTGTGTGTGTGGTGGTGTTGTTGTGTGTGTGTGTGTGCGTGTGTTTGTGTGTGTGTGTGTGTGTGTGTGTGTGTGTGTGTGTGTGTGTGTGTGTCCGCAAGACTGTCAGTAGGAGCTTTTCAATGGCCAAATATCCAGGAAGCAAAAGTAGAACCGAAAGTAGCGCGATACCACAGCGTTGTAGATTGCCGAAGGTACTCGTAACGTCTTTATATCTATCTATCTATATATATTTTATGACGTTGTACTTACCCGTAATGTTATCGGCTGATGTCAGCCTTTGATACGAACCTTCACACGTCACATGGTTTTGCTCGACAGAACTGGCATCGTACGGAATGAACTGAAATGTGGATATGCCAACGAAGTGCATACTTCAAGTTCATTCCGTCCACACGCACACACACACACATTCTCATACCATTTGAGGACAGCGAACCGACGGGGCTAAAAGTGGACATTGCCAACAAAGTTGTTTTAGCGACCAGCACTGTCTAGAAGACCCACTGTGTAATGAAAGTACACGTCTTTTTTTCAGCTCCTTTTTCTTTTCTTCTCGATACCTGTTGCCTTGTAATGTGGCCTATTAGAGCGTTGTTAATTTCCACGTCTTTGATTTCTGTGGCCTTGGGTGTCGCCCCAAAGAACAGATAGTATACAGTTAACATTAATGGTGTGGCAGAAAGAGAAATGAATCTGTACGCACGTTCATTTTGTAAGCATGTTGGTCATGGTGTGTGTGTGTATGTAAAAAGGTGGGGTTACTCTTGCTGATTATGGTACTGGTAGTGTGCAAAGGTGTGCTAGGGCAACAAAGGATTCTTGTTCTGATAACAAACACTAACAATGTAACATATTTTAGCTGTATAAGTGTTACCAAGCATTAATTACGTTAATAATTTGATCTGCAGGCTACCCGGCACTAAAAATGAAAAAGATAATTGTTGAGGCCACACCAAGCATTAACGAGGTAAATCACAGATCATCAAACCTCACGTTAAATTCTGATCCAAATTCCATCCAATTATGGGTCAAAGTCTGATTTGCATTTTATCAAATCGCCAGTGAAAGGCTGATTCACATTTCATCAAATTCCGAACCAATTATTATATGACTGAGATTTCATCAAATCATAATCAAGGTCTGATTCATATTTCTTCAAGTCAAAGTTTGAATCTGATTAAGATTTCATCAAATCATGAGTCAAAATCTGATTCACATTTCCTGAAATTACAAATCAAAGACTGATTTGCACTTCCTCACGTCAAAATCTAGTTTACATTTGTTCAATCAGAAATAGGTGTCTGATTTGCATTTCATCAAGTCAAAGTCTGACTGATATTTCATCAAATCACAGGTAAGAGTCTGATTGTGATAAAAATGCCCAATAACGTGTGCAATGAAAAACAAACTCTCTCAATAGCCGACTCTACGCTTTCTTCAAGAACCAACAGTGAACACACACAATCCTGTCTTTGCTATGCTCCACTGGAAAAATGAGAAAAGTAAAGTCAGTGAAAATCCAATTATATCAATTGTGCTTAATGAGAAACAAAACAAAAAACAACAACAAAGCAACAACAACAACAACACCGGGGTGAAGGGGGGTAATTAATTAAAAAATTAAAAATCTTGCCATTTAGTCAACAGGATTTGGTAACACTGCTCTTTTTTCGGAGCAAAACGAAGATTTAGTCAGATCAGATCAGAAACAGGCAGCTGGTAGGCAGTACATCCGTATAGTCAGATCAGATCAGAAACAGGCAGCTGATGGGCAGTACATCCGTATAGTCAGATCAGACCAGAAACAGGCAGCTGATGGGCAGTACATCCGTATAGTCAGATCAGACCAGAAACAGGCAGCAGATGGGCAGTACATCCGTATAGTCAGATCAGATCAGAAACAGGCAGCAGATGGGCAGTACATCCGTTCATGTTAGACGTTCTAGAAATCCACCTAAAAGCAAATCACGGAACACTGTCAATATTCACTGATAATGCCACATACCGTAATATTATACATCATAAATATGCACGTATGTAATCAACGAACAAAGCGTTACAAAACAGAAGCATCTCCCCATTACTAAACGGAAGTGCATCAGTAAAAAACAAGGGACAGTATCTAGTCCGTGATCCCGTGATAAAAAAGAACGGTTTTTACCTTTATCCCCACTTCCAGCTCCCTCTCTCTCTCTCTGTCTTAATTTAATCGCCTAATTTCTGTTTGTCTCCCTTTTCACGTTTCACAACGTCACCTCAGTCCCCACCATCTCTGTGTATGTCTGGAAACAAGGGGCAGAGCAGTGCATGCATTGTTCGATCATCGTAACTCTCCGCCTTCAGTAACAACCAGTCAATCGCCCTTAAGTGTGAGCTGAATTTATGTTTAATTTTATGTATTTTGTATGTGTGTGTGTGTGTGTGTGTGTGTGTGTGTGTGTGTGTGTGTGTGTGTGTGGTGTGTGTGTGGTGTGTGTGTGTGTGTGTGTGTGTGTGTGTGTGTGTGTGTGTGTGTGTGTGTGTGTGTATGTGCGAGCTTAGTTTATGTTTAATTTTATTATTTTGTATGTGTGTGTGTGTGTGTGTGTGTGTGTGTGTGTGTGTGTGTGTGTGTGTGTTGGTGTGTGGTGTGTGTGTGTGTGTGTGTGTGTGTGTATGTGCGAGCTTAATTTATGTTATTTTGTAGTTTGTATGTGTGTGTGTGTGTGTGTGTGTGTGTGTGTTGTGTGTGTGTGGTGTGTGTGTGTGTGTGGTGTGTGTGTGTGTGTGTGTGTGTATGTGCGAGCTTAATTTATGTTTAATTATATGTAGTTTGTATGTGTTGTGTGTGTGTGTGTGTGTGTGTGTGTGTGTGTGTGTGTGTGTGTGTGTGTGTGTGTGTGTGTGAGTGTGTGCGTGTGTGTGTGTGTGTGCGTGTGTGTGAGTGTATAATTTTACTGCTTGATTGCTTAGCATAGTCCTGCCGGAGATTTTGCGCCTTCTAAATATTTTTTATTGTTACTATTATTCAATTCATTCCATCTATTCCTCAAGGAAAGCCAGCTGAGGTCGAGTGGCGTTACAGCCTAATTAATTCATAAAGCGTATGATTTATATGTTCAACACACTCGCTCATAACCAAAGAAATCACACTACAGATCTCACACGTGACAGTTTTGTTTCACTAACACATCCTGGGCCGCCTTCTTCTCCATAATCAGTACGGCAAGTTTACCCGGGCATCGTATCTTGGAATGGCGTAGAATCGCGTCCTGAACACGTGTACGCATACAAAGAACAATACAGCTACAACAACAAATAAACAAACGAACTAAGCAAACGAAGAATCAAGTGCCACATCAGCGACTGGAATCATACTACTTGCTGCGCCGACGTCAAAAATGTAATCTTTCTTTGTTTAGTCCGTCTCAGTCTGACAGCCTTCGTCCTTTGGAACCACAGTTAGGAGTGTTTAGTCCGTCTCAGTCTGACAGCCTTCATCCTTTGGAACCACAGTTAGGAGTGTTTAGTCCGTCTCAGTCTGACAGCTTTCGTCTTTTGGAACCACAGTTAGAAGTGTTTAGTCCGTCTCAGTCTTACAGCCTTCGTCCTTTGGAACCACAGTTAGGAGTGTTTAGTCCGTCTCAGTCTGACAGCCTTCGTCTTTTAGAACCACAGTTAGAAGTGTTTAGCCCGTCTCAGTCTGACAGCCTTCGTCTTTTGGAACCACAGTTAGGAGTGTTTAGTCCGTCTCAGTCTGACAGCCTTCGTCTTTTGGAACCACAGTTAGGAGTGTTTAGTCCGTCTCAGTCTGACAGCCTTCGTCCTTTGGAACCACAGTTAGGAGTGTTTAGTCCGTCTCAGTCTGACAGCCTTCGTCCTTTGGAACCACAGTTAGGAGTGGGTCTCTGTGAACCAAATACGCTGCTCGGGTTAACTCCACCATTCCTGACACCAACACTAGCCCTTGAAGACGACCACCACAACGCTGTCTTCCGCCTGTACCGTACCGTGCCGCAAAGGTCAAAGCCCTGTTGCAGCCAGACTCGCATTACACCCTGAACCGGAAAGGTCGTTTTGAGCGGGACAGGAAAAGTTGAAGCACAGCCACCGCAGCGGTTTTCAGGTCCGGCAGGACGATGACCATGCCGACTGCGGCCACGACGAAGATGCTGACGGCGGCAGCACCTCGGGCCGAGGGGCGGGAGTCCGGCGCGGACTCCTTCCGCCGTCGCGTGGCCGACAGGTTGGTCGTGACGACCTGCAGGCTCTTCTTGAGGGTCCGCAAGGATTGTGAAACGTTCACCCGCTGCGCCGCTCGGGTCTTTGTGGCCAGCGCGCTGCACGTGCAGCTGCATGGCCGTGCTGTCGCTGAGGGTGACTGGTCAACAGCGCCGGACGAAGGTCCTGGGAGGAGCGAAAACAAAACCACGTGACGATGGAAAATCAGCACACAAGGGAGTTAATCAGCGTCCGTAACACGCTACACAAGTACAGCAACAAAGACCCGAGTCGCCTGCGGTAACTGTCACCTGGCATGCGTGTAAATACAAGGTACGTGAACTCCATCTCTACTCCATCTAGAGTACTCACTCTACGCACCAGTTTCCGATGCGATTGGAAGCCACATACGTTCAAGTGGTATTTTAGTGTTTCCATAATCCACCGTACTCTGACATAGACTACATGATCTTTAACGTGCATATGTCGATCTCTTTGCATGCGTATACACTTTTCCAAATAATGGACCTGTACACACATTCAGTAACCTCAAGAAAGTAACGAACAGAAACACTGACGGCAGATTCCTCTCTTCATCACCACAAGATAAACTACGTGAGTTTCTTTTTGGTAGCATTTTTCTATTGCTCATTGCCCCACGCACTGAAACTGCATCCTTTGTAAGTCCGCCATTATGACAATATACGCCCGTAAACATTTGTGTGTGTACTGTATTTAACCCCTTCACTGCCCGGCCTGCAAAATTTCCGGGCCAAAAATGCACGAACACGCCTGAAAACAGTATATTTTTCCGTCCTATAACAAATCACTTTCAACACTGTGCATTTTGATGGAAGTCCTTTCACATTCTAATGCGAAAAAGAGAAAGAAAATGCTTAACTATTTCATATTCCACACTATCATTGGTCGTTTTGAAGTGACGTCATGGCAGTGAAAGGGTTAATAACTGCACAAAGTTCCCAGTTTCGAACTCACCAGCGGCATGTTTCGGAGGGCTGTGGCCTGCAGTGCTGGCCTTCCACTGGCTGGACAAATCAGTCGCCGGCTGTTCCTGCATCGTTGGCGGACTGGCGTCGTTTGCTTCAGACGTGGACTGGTCACTGCGGTCCGACTCAGCCATGGGCGGACCGCTGGGGCCAACGCCGGACGGGGGTCGCGTGTCGGTCGCGGCCGCTCGAGTGGCGCTGGTAGCGGAGTGTGCTTCAGCAGTCGCTGGGGCCGTGGGCTGAAGCGCTCCTGGAGACGGCGGAGTGTTGGTTCCCGCTGCTGGAGCTGGGGCCCAAGCGTTGGTTTCTGCTCGGTCAGCTGGCGGGGTGTTCGGCTGGGCGGCTTCTGAAGCTGGCGGGGTGTTCGGCTGGGCGGCTTCTGAAGCTGGCGGAGTGTTCGGCTGGGCGGCTTCTGAAGCTGGCGGAGTGTTCGGCTGGGCGGCTTCTGAAGTTGGCGGAGTGTTCGGCTGGGCGGCTTCTGAAGCTGGCGGAGTGCTGTCTGTTGCTTCTGGAGTTAGAGCAGCGCTGGTTTCTGCTTCTGCAGTTAGCGAAGTGTTGGTTTTCTTCGTGTCTGACCGCTGTTCTTTGGTAGCGGTGGCGTAGATTGCTGTCCCTTCGTCAGACGTACTCGTTCTAAGCGACCACTCGGCTGTTGTAGGGTGGGTCGTCGAGCTCGTCAGATCTTTCGCAGAACACGTGTTTGCAGGAACCGCGGGGAGATCTTTCACGTCTTCAGGTTTGGTGGTCACGCTTTCATCTGAGGAGAGAATGTAACGAGCTGTGCAGAAATTAAGGAAATGGGGGGTGGGGGGGGGGGTGGCACACACGCACACACAGACACACGCACGCATAGAGACACACATCACACACACACACACACACACACACACACACACACACACACACACGCACGCACGCACACACGCACACACAACAACAACAACAACCACAACAACAAAAAGGGAACCTACAAACAAGGAAATCGCCTATATAACACCACCACCACCAACAAGAACGAAAAGAACGACGCTGTACAAGCCGAGACTCACACCAGTAACACAGCTTGAGGACCATGTAGTAAGACCCGCCGAGGGCCGGTCTGCACGTGCGAAGCGTTTCCGCTGTGACCAGCGTGCAGCCCGGGGCAGTGGGGTCATGGCGGAAGGCGCCAGCCGTGGCGGTGAAGGTGCCAGGAATGAAGCCCCAACAGCGCAGCGCCTTCAGGCACGTGGCTTTGCACGACGCGGTGGGGTGGTGGACGAAGCGGGCGTCGTCCCAGACACAGGACAGGGTTTGTGGGTAGTACGTGCACTTCGGAGTCTCCTGCCTCAACGGCACTGTGGGACAGAAGCGGAGAAGGATGGATGGATGGATGGGTGGATAGAGAATTGATTTTTAGCGCCCATCCTCCGTGACGGTTATGTCAGGACCAGCATGAAGAAGGGAAAAGGAAGTTATGTTAAGGGGGAACCAAACCGAACCGAACCGGACCGAAGTAGCATCACGG